>OY288269.1:3770327-4344918 GCA_958450335.1 Hibiscus tridactylites
GGTATCGATACACTCCTTGGGTGTATCGATATGGTCTCCACGGGTTGACTCTGACCATTTGACCTAGTCAAGGTGTATCGATACACCCCTTAGGTGTATCGATACCGCCTGCAGTTAAGTTTAAAATTGGGCTGTTAAATGTTGTTTTGGGTTCGTCTGATTGTCTCGTGTATGTCGTTTTGCTGTTTGATCACTTAGGACTTTAATACTCCTTTAGACAAGATTAAATTGAAAAAAATAGGGTTTCTAACCGAAGGGGAGCCTTAACGAGTTTCACTTCGGTTTTCCCCGTGTAGCCCACTTAGACCGGTCATCCGGCCAGACCGGGACGAGTGGGTTACATTTATTGGTATCAGAGCCTGAGGTTTCCGAGACTTCGGGCAGGTAAGTGAGGTAAGTTAAGGTATTATGAGTGTTTTGCCACGTATGTCTAAATTTTGTTTTTAGCACGGTGTATGAATGCATGCTATGGTGACCTTGTTGTTGTTTGAGAGTTGGTTCGAGTCCCCATTGTTAGGCGTTGTTGTCAAAATAAAAAGGGAAATTGTTTTGGTTTAAAGAGCTTGAGAACCGGAGTCCTTTGCCCCTTGCTAACCTAACGTTTCTTTGTTGTTGTGTGTTTGTTGTTTTAGATTACTTTAATTGCTATGGTGAGACCGAGGGGACGGCCTAGGGCGGGTGACCAGGCACCCGAGAACGCGCCTCATGCTCTGAATGCTCCCGGTGGTAATGGAGGAAACGTCGGAGGTGATGGTAGTGGGCCTCAGGCTGAGGCTAATGTGGGAGGTAATGGGGCTCAAGCGGGCCAAGGTCAGGCAGGTCTAGATGTGGCCCATTTGATCCAAACTATAGCCGGAGCTTTTCAGACAGCTTTGGCTGGTATGCAAGCTGCAGCACCACCTCAGGGTGCGGGGACAGGATTACCCCTAGAGAGGCTTTGTAATTTGGGGGCAGTTGAGTTTCGTGGGTTGTCTCCGGAGGGTTCGGAAGGGTGGCTTGAGAGCACTACTCGCATCTTGGGTCAGATGGAGTGTTCGGATGCCCGTAAGTTGGGATGCATCGTCTCATTGCTTCAGGGAGACGCTTATACTTGGTGGACCACTGTTATTTCTGGTGTGGCCGAGGCGGATGTCATATGGGAGTTTTTCAGGAATGCCTTCAAGAGGAAGTACCTCGGGGTTCGGTACTTAGATGAAAAGAAAAGAGAGTTCATGGCTTTGGTCCAAGGCAATAGGACAGTGTCTGAGTATGAGATCCAGTTTGTGAGATTGAGCCAGTACGCGCCAGAGTTGATTCCGGATGAGAAGGAGCGATGTGAGCGTTTCAGATATGGGTTGACTACTAATGTGAAGACCTACATGTTGGCCTCCGACTACACTGAGTTCGATGTCTTGGTTTCTAGGGCCAAGGATGTAGAGCAAAACCTAAGCTCTAGAGCACGTGCTGGTGGGTCTGACTCCGGAAGAGACATGCGAACTGGGATAGAGATCATGCCAAGAGGCATAGGGATAGGAGGTACCAGCCGGATACGAGGCCTAGTGGTGGTAACCATGGTCAGGTCCGTCAGGGCCAAGGGGCCGTTGGGCACATTCCGAAGTGCACTAGGTGCGGGAGACGCCACCCAAGTGAGTGCATGGGTATGTTTGGGGCGTGTTGGAACTGTAGCTCCCGAGACCATTTGAGGCGTGATTGTCCACACCCAGTTAGGGGAGGACCGGCTCCAGCAAGGGGTTTTGAGCATCAGAGAGGTCGTGGGCACGGCCGTGGGAACTTCCAGCCGAGGAATGAGGGTCAGAGGAACTTGGCTCATGTGGTAGCAATCCAGCCCGAGGGAGGAGGACCGGCTAGGGTGTACGCTCAGCGAGAGGCTGGGAATGACACTGATGTCATTGCAGGTAATTTCACATTACAGTCTTTGAGTTTGCTTTCTCTAATAGATTCGGGGTCAACGCATTCGTATATTTTGGGCGAGCATGCAAAGTCATTAGGATTACCTTGTGATTGGCTAGAGGTAGGTGTAAATGTCACTAGCTCTTTTGGGGATACTGTGGTAGTTAGGAAAGTGTATAGGAGGTGCCCCTTGATGATTCAGGGCCATATATTTCCGGTTGACATGATGGAGCTACCCTTTATGGCTTTGATGTGATTTTGGACATGGATTGGCTTGTAGAGCATAGAGCTAGGGTTGACTTCGAGACTAAGAGAGTCTCTTTGAGGCTCACCGATGACTTTGAGGTTGTGGTAGTTGAGGAGAATGTCAAGTTTTTGTCCAATGTGATTTCGGCTTTGGAAGCTCAGAGGTTGTTGAGTTCAGGGTGCCAGGCTTACTTGGCTTACGTAATGAACCCAGATATGAGTGAGGTGAGACCTCAGGACATCAGGACTGTATGTGACTTTCCGAGTGTTTTTCCGGAAGAGCTACTAGGTTTGCCTCCAGATAGAGCAGTTGAGTTTGCTATTGAAACATATTTTGATTCCGCACCGGTGTCGATTGCTCCGTATAGAATGGCACCGAAAGAGTTGAAAGAGTTGAAGACATAGCTTCAGGAGTTGACTGACAGAGGCTTTATTAGGCCTAGTGTTTCCCCGTGGGGTGCTCCGGTTTTGTTTGTGAAAAAGAAGGATGGTAGCATGAGAATGTGCATAGACTATAGACAGTTGAATAAGGTGACGGTGAAAAACAAATATCCTTTGCCAAGGATAGACGACTTGCTAGACCAGTTGAGGGGTGCTTCCGTGTTTTCAAAGATTGACTTAAGGTCTGGGTATTATCAGTTAAAGGTAAAGGATGTGGACATACCGAAGACAGCTTTTCGTACACGTTACGGGCATTATGAGTTTTTGGTGATGCCTTTTGGGTTGACCAATGCTCCAGCAGCCTTTATGGATATGATGAACCGAGTGTTTCATAAGTTCTTGGACAGGTTTGTGGTAGTGTTTATTGATGACATCCTAGTGTACTCTAGGACCGAAGAGGAGCACGATGAACACTTAAGGTTAGTGCTTCAGACCCTACTTGAGAATCAGTTGTATGCCAAGCTAAGTAAGTGTGAGTTTTGGATTAGAGAGGTGGTCTTCCTAGGTCACGTGATCTCAGCTAGTGGGATTAGTGTAGATCCCAAGAAGATTGAAGCCATTGTGAATTGGAAGCAACCGAAATCAGTGACAGAAATCCGCAGTTTCCTAGGCTTGGCGGTATACTATAGGAGGTTTGTTGAGGGGTTCTCGAGGATAGTGGATCTGTTGACCAAGTTACTACAGAAGAATGTTTCGTATGAATGGTCAGATGCGAGACAAGAAGCGTTTGAGAAATTGAAGAAAGCTTTGACCGAAGCTCCCATCTTGATTCAGCCCGAGCCGAGAAGAGAGTTTGTGATTTACAGTGATGCATCTTACGTGGGGCTAGGTTGTGTGCTTATGCAAGAAGGTAAGGTAGTGGCATATGCTTCACGACAGTTGAAGGTCCATGAGAAGAATTACCCCACACATGACATAGATTTGGCTGCAGTGGTATTCGCGTTGAAAATTTGGAGACACCATCTTTATGGTGAGAAGTGCATCGTGTACACCGACCACAAGAGTTTGAAATATTTGATGTCCCAGAGGGAGTTGAATCTTAGGCAACGAAGGTGGTTAGAGCTCCTTAAGGATTATGACCTTACCATAGAGTATCATCTGGGCAAGGCAAATGTGGTGGCCGATGCCCTGAGTAGGAAGGTGGCCGTTGAGTTGCGAGCGATGTTTGCAAGGTTGAGTGTGTCTACGGATGGTGGGTTGGTAGCCAAACTTCATGTTAAGCCATCATTGGTTCAGTTGATTCGTGAGAAGTAGTTGCGAGATGAGTCTTTGGCACCTCACGTGCAAGACATAGCTGAAGATAGGCCTACCGAGTATTGTTTTGGAGAGAATGGGATCCTATGTTTCAAGGATAGGATAGTGGTTCCGGAGGATGCCGAGTTGAGGCGTACGATCTTGAGTGAGGCTCACAATAGTCCTTTTGCTATGCATCCGGGTAGCACGAAGATGTATCGGGGATTGAAGGAAGAGTATTATTGGGTTGGTTTGAAAAAGGATGTAGCCAAGTTCGTAAGTAGATGCATGGTTTGTCAGAGAGTCAAGGCTGAGCACCAGTTTCCCTTAGGGTTGTTGCAACCGTTGAAAATTCCAGAGTGGAAGTGGGAGCGTATCACTATGGACTTTGTGTCAGGACTTCCGTTGGCTCCTTCAGAAAAAAATTCAGTGTGGGTGATTGTAGATAGATTCACCAAGTGTGCTCACTTCATACCGGTTCATACTACCTATACATTAGACAAGTTGGCCGAATTGTATATTCGTGAGATTGTGAGACTACATGGGGTACCGAAGTCAATTGTGTCAGATCGAGATCCGAGATTTACCTCTAGATTCTGGGAGTGTTTGCATCGAGCTTTGGGTACATGGTTGAACTTCAGCACTTCGTATCATCCGCAGTCAGATGGGCAGTCAGAGAGGGTAATTCAGATATTGGAGGATATGTTGAGGTGTTGTATCATTGACTTTCAGGGGTCATGGGAGAAACACCTACCTTTAGTGGAGTCCGCGTATAACAACAGTTTTCAGTCGAGCATTCAGATGGCTCCCTATGAGGCCTTGTATGGTAGGAAGTGTAAGACCCCGATTTGTTGGGCCGAGGCCGGGCAGAAACTTGTGCCGATGCCTGAATTGCTTAAGGGAACCACCGAGAAGGTGAAGCTGATATGTGATCGCTTGAAAGCGGCTTCAGATCGGCAAAAGTCCTATGTTGACTTAAAAAGGAAGGAAGTAGAATACTCCGTGGGAGATAAAGTGTTTTTGAAAGTCTCACCTTGGAAAAAGGTGATGAGGTTTGGGAGGAAAGGCAAGTGGAGCCCAAGGTACATAGAGCCTTATGAGATAGTTGAGAGAATAGGTACGGTTGCGTATAGATTGAGACTCCCAGTTGAGCTAGAGAAGATTCATGATGTATTACATGTGTCGATGCTTAGGAGGTATAGATCGGATCCGTCCCATGTCATGCCAGTGGAAGAAATAGAGTTAAATCCGGACTTGTCTTACAATGAGGAACTAGTTGAGATACTTGCTTCTGATAGCAAGGTGTTGCGTGGCAAGACTATAGAGTTAGTCAAGGTCTTATGGAGACATAGAGGTGTGGAGGAAGCCACGTGGGAGAGGAAAGCTGACATGCTTGAGCAGTTTCTGTATTTGTTTCCATCAGGTAATTTCGAGGACGAAATTCCTTAAGTAGGGGAGAGTTGTAACGCCCGGGTTCGGGGGTCGGGTGAAAATAATAATTTTAAAAATAGTTCAGGTTTCGGTTCCAAATTTTAAATAATAAAATAATGGTTTGGGCCTCGGGTTTTAAGACAAATAAAATTTAGTTGGACCATTTCCCAAAACAAGCCCAATTGGCCATGGGTGTCATCCATTGAAATTTCCTAAATTCATTAAGGGCATTTGGGTCTTTAGTCTTTTAATTTCAAATAAACCTAAAATAATGTTTTGAAGTCATCTTCTTCCCTATTCATTTTCTCTCCAACGTGAAAAGAACCCATATCCCCCTTGGATACTATTCCATCCACTAGCTTGCTCGTTTTGAAGAGTTTCGCAAAGGTAACCACGTTTTTGACTTACCCTCTTTATCCTCTACAAGTTGATGCCTTTTGTTTTCATTTCTACACATGTTTTGAGATTTGGAGTTTGGAGGGTTTCGAATTAAAAATATTGTCTTTGAAGTCTTTGATTCAAGTTTTTGATTTGTTGAAGTTCTATGAGTAATCTACAACCTAAAAGGTCCAACAAAACTGATTTTTTTCAAGGTTTTGGGTGTTTTCCCGGAATGGGGTTTTGGGGAGGTTTTTGGGAGGTTTTAAGTTGAGTTTTGGGGGTGTTTTAGAAGGAATCTTGAGGGCTGATGGTTAGGGTATATGTAAGTATAGTTTAGAAGGCTTTAGGGAGTAATTTGAGGGTTGAAATCAAAGGTTTTGAGGGGTGCTTAAGGGCTGCTCAGATTATTGAATTTTGAGCTTGTTTCAATGGAAAATTTTGATGTTTATGCTTGGTATGTAATCCGGGCTGATTATTTTGGAATATGGACTGATTTGAGATTATTTGCTTAGTGTTGGAATGGCTAGAAACAAGAATTTTGGTTGGAGAAGATTCGGGGACAAATCCGGGGATTTCGGAGTCTTGAGCTTGGTCTTCGATCTTCTCTTGGGTAGCAACGGTGAGTAGAATTATTGGTTTTTACATTGTGCTCGATATGGATTTTTTTGGGGTTTGGGTGGAACCTTGAGAGGTCACCTAAACTCGTGTGTAAGCCTCTCTACTCTCATGTTGTTGTGATATGTTGATTGTGTACACGTTGTAATTATTTGAATGCATTTTAAGTTGTTAATGTTGTAGTCGTGTTGAGTTCGTGCCTCACGTGATAGTGGTCTAAACTACGGTGATGTGTAGTCCCACCGGTAGTGACTAGTAGGGTAGTACTTTGATGTGTAGTCCCATTGGAAATCCACTAGTCGAAACGGTGATGTGTAGTCCCACCGTAAGTGTATGTTGGTTGTGCTTGTGCAAACTAAGTGTTGTGGTGGAGATATACCCTTGTGCATTCCATTGCTTTCTTGCATATAAATCGTGTTTTGGAAAAACTGCATGTTGTGAATTGTAGAGCCTCTCTCACTAAGCTAGTTGGCTTATGCTCTTTTTTGTTTCCAACGTGCAGATCGTTAGAGTTCGGGAGGCGAGCGGGCGAGGGAAGAGCTTTTGGAGTTCTCAAGCAAGTTTAAGTATGGTTTGCTTTTGTAATAATGCCTAGACATTGGGGTATAGAGTTTTAGGAGTTGGGGTCAAACTCCTTAGGAGATTATGTTTGAATATATTAACTTCATGTTGAGATGTGTTTGCTTCTTGGATTGTGGCTTATGATTCTCATGTCGTTTATTCGTACATGCCTAAATATGTATGTCGTTGGCCTATGAATGCTTTATGCTTGATTTTCTTGTGCATGATGCCTTATGCTTGCTATGTATGTTTCTTGTGAAATTGCATGAAGTCTAGATAGGTATGATCCTTGTTAGATTCAATGCTTGTAAGCTAAATCCCAATTGTGGTTTGTTGTATGTATGATTGTGTGTGCTTAGGAGTGTCCAATTGTGCATCTAGAACCGTATGTGAAGTTACCAAGTATGAAATGAGGAGTTGCAGAGCAGGGGTATCGATACGGTTAGACCCGTATCGATACGACCTTCTTGTTCCAGGCCATGCGTTTCGATACGCGGGGAGACGTATCGATACCTTTTTGGACACTGAGTTACTGTCCAACTTGGTATCGATACCGGTCTCAGGCGTATCGATACCTTTTTGGCCACTGGGGTTACTGTCCAACTTGGTATCGATACCGGTCTTTGGCGTATCGATACGGTCATCTTAGCGTTGACCATGAGAAGTCAACCGTTGGGGAGGGTATCGATACACTCCTTGGGTGTATCGATACGGTCTCCACGGGTTGACTCTGACCATTTGACCTAGTCAAGGTGTATCGATACACCCCTTAGGTGTATCGATACCGCCTGCAGTTAAGTTTAAAATTGGGCTGTTAAATGTTGTTTTGGGTTCGTCTGATTGTCTCGTGTATACCGTTCCGCTGTTTGATCACTTAGGACTTTAATACTCCTCTAGACAAGATTAAATTGAAAAAAATAGGGTTGCTAACCGAAGGGGAGCCTTAACGGGTTTCACTTCGATTTTTCCCGTGTAGCCCACTTGGACCGGTCATCCGGCCAGACCGGGACGAGGGGGTTACAACAATGATATAAGCGAGTCGAAAAATAAAGCTTAATGACAGAATTAAACCAATTAAAAGGTTAATGTTAAAAATGGGTCACACCCAACAGTTTAATTATACCTGACATAGTTTACCCAAAATTCATATAGATTGATATCCCGGTTGATGGAATATTTACACTAATATTACTTTTGATTTTTTTATTTTCAAAAATAGCGATCCCCAAAAATTATTTACAGATCTAGGGATGTTCACTGTTGAAATTCAGAAGGCAGCCAGCCCACCCACCGTTTTTTAACAATGTTTTCCAAGCTGGAACACTGTTCAAAATCGGACTGCTTCGCCCCCCCCCCCCCCCTTGAAGAAACCACGCATCCACGTGGCGCAGTCTGGGAGACTCGGGCACTGTTCAAAATCGAACTGCCCACCTCCCGATTTCAAACAGTGCACCGAATAATGGTGCGGGTGGCAGGCTCACGGGTGTGGTGGGGTGGCAGCTTTAAAGTTTATTTATTTATTTATTTATTTATTTATTGGTTGATTGGGTGGCAGGGGCAGCTTTAAAGTTTTCTATTTATTTATTTTTTATTAGTTGATTGGGTGGCAAGAGGTAGCTTTAATTGTTTTTTTTTGTGTTTTTTTTATTGGTTGATTGGGAGGTGACTAAAATTAATTTGTTTATAAATCGAATATAGGTGATTAAAAAATAATGAAATATCCAAGTGTAAATTAATATAGGTGATTATAAATCGAATCTGATTTTTTTAATTGGGTGTGCAGGCTTTTAAGTTTGAATCTGATTTTTTTAATTGGGTGAATGGGAGGTGTAGGTGTAGGTGTAGGTGCATGGGTTGACTGAATTTGGGGGTTTGATTGGATGAATAAGATGTGATATTTTTTTATTTTAATTTTGGATCGAATATAAAATAATAAGTAATTATTATTTGAATATTAAATATTATAAATATGAGATCATAATTTTTATTTATATTTGAAAAAATATTTTACACTAATTATGTACTAAAATATAACTTAATTTTTAATCCAGTGATCAATCTTTTCAGACTGAAAAAAATATTCGAATAATTATTTTAATTAATATTTTTTAATATGATTTAAAATATTTTTAATTGATATAGGTGCAGGTGTAGGGTTTCAGTGATGTGAAATAATAGTGGTGTAGGTGCAGGTGTAGGGTTTCAGTGATGTGAAATAATAATGGTGTAGGTGCAGGTGTAGGGTTTCAGTGATTTGATATAGGTGCAGGTGTAGGTGCAGATGTAGGTTTCAGTGATGTGAAATAATAGTGGTGTAGGTGCAAGTGTAGGGTTTCAGTGATGTGATATAGGTGCAGGTGTAGGTGCAGATGTAGGTTTCAGTGATGTGAAATAATAGTGATGTAGGTGCAGGTGTAGGGTTTCAGTGATGTGATATAAGTGCAGGTGTAGGTTTCAGTGATGCGAAATAATAGTGGTGTAGGTGCAGGTGTAGGTTAGTGAAAAATTAATTGTTAAATAATTTTAAATTATGTAGGGGTAGTGTAGTTTTTTTATTGTAAATCTGTTAGTGAATATTAAATTTCGTGTAGGGGTATTATAGGGAAATATTCAAGTTGGATTTTATTTTAAATAGGTTCATTTAGTGTTGAAGAATGTAGTTTGATAGAAAACTGTTTAAGTTATATTTGAGTAAAGAGAGAGAAGAAGAAGAAGAAGAAGAAGAAGAAGAAAGTTTGAAGAAAAAAATGTAAGTTGTTTTGAAATATTTTTTTTATCTATATATTTTTTATGTTATTTGAAAATTAATTGTAAAATATTTTTTCGAATATGCAGAGAAAATGAGCAACAACAGTTGTTTTGTTATTGTCCATTACAACAGACAAATGGTAAAATCTGATGTTGGTGTCGTATTTCATTCGGAGAGGCCTACGAAGATGAGAATTAAAAAAGAAATCACACTTCGAGTATTGAAAGAGGAGATATCGGAAAAAATTGGAGCTCCGATTCATAGTTTGCAGTACCGGTGGATGACATGTTCGAATCCAGTCATATATTCCGCGATTGCTCTCGAAGATAATGAAGATGTGGAAGTTATGATCGCAGAGCATGAGTCAATGGGAATTCGAAATGTCGAGATGTTTGCCACGATGCTTGATATTCCCGGCCCCTCTAGAAATGCAACCGGGGAATCTAGTCAAATGGGTGTCGGTAACGAAATTGATATGTCCGGAGGCAGTTTTGTTGCAATGTTGGCAACTGGGACATCTAGTGGATTTCATGAAGGTGGGTCGTCAACATATGATCCATCGTACGGACCGACTGTTGATGTTGATGCTAATATTGCACTTGGACGTGGCCGGTGGGGAGAATCATTAGAAGATTCCAACGAAGATGAAGATATTGGGGATCCTGATTTGTTCCCGAATAACGATGGTCAAGCCCCTAATTTCAGTGTTGGAGAATTTGTTCCGACTGGGGGCGACATTACATTATACGAAGCTCCTGCTCATATGCACTCAGTGGATTTTGATGCGATGAGGGCGCCACAATTTCCAGATATGCCCCAAATAAGTTCTAGTCAGAATGGCGACTTGGCTGAGGGGCTGGAATTTAAGGCAAAGGACGAAGCTATATTGGCAATTAAAGAGTATAATATCAGACAACATGTAGATTATGCGGTTGCTGAATCCAACACAAAAACTTTCCTTGCGAAGTGTGTGAAGTACGGAGCAGGGTGCAACTGGAAGATTCGTGTAACGAAGCTTAAGAAGAGTGGTCGTTGGGAGGTCACGAAGTACAATGGTGGTCATTTACGAACAACCATCGACCAGGACCACAAGAAATTGGACTCCAACGTAATAAGCCATCACGTGATGAAGTTGGTCGAAGCAAATCCAAGGGTTCCAGTTTCAACCATTCAAGCAACCGTTGCACAACTATTTCAATATCAAATACAATACATGAAGGGGTGGCGTGCAAGGGAAAAGGCATTGAATTTAGTGTACGGTGATTATGACAGATCATATAATGAGTTACCAGCGTTGTTGATGGCAATGACACAGTTCATCCCAGGCACCATAGTCAGGTATCAAACAAAAGATGCGTACGACCGACAAGGGCAATTGCTTCAAGGTATAAATTTTTCCATCGACTGTTCTGGGCTTTCAAGCCATGCATTGACGGCTTTCCGTATTGTAAGCGTATGATCCAAGTGGATGGAACGTGGCTTTACGAGAAATACTCTCACATACTACTGGTTGCCGTTATGCAAGATGGTGAGAACAATGTCATTCCGATTGCATTCGCAATTGTTGAAGGGGAAACTGCTGAAGCTTGGGATTTCTTTTTGACAAATTTGCGTGAGCATGTGGTCCGCCAAGACGGGGTTTGTATTATCTCTGATCGAGGGACGAGTATCAAAGCAGCAATTAATCGAGAGGGAAGTCGTTGGACACCTCCCTATGCATACCCTGCATACTGTGTTCGTCACATCGGAAAGAATGCCGTTGAAAAATTCAAAAATCAGTACCTTCGCAGTGAGATTATGACGATGGGTAAGTATCATTCTTTCAAATTAAGTTATATATGTGTATGCAGTGACGTGTTTTGATTTATGTCGATGCTAAGTCAAACAATAATTATGGCATAGGGTATCAATTACTACGGCCAGAATTTGAAAGGAAGATGGCGGGGTTAATGAAATATGGCAAGCGTGTTTGGAGTTGGGCCAACAGCATCGAGAGAGAGAGAGATGAGCCCAATCATATGATGAAGGTGGTAGACGATACGGTCAAATGACTACCAACCTTGTGGAGTGCATTAATGGAGTACTCAAAGAGTCGCGTCATCTTCCAATAGCCAGCTTGGTAACCGAGACATACTACCGTTTGGCTAAGGCTTGGGCCGTCAAAGGGAAGAAGGTGCAGTCATTAATAAATAGTGGACAACTATTTCCGGAGAAAATGGTTGAAAAAATGGATGCAAATGTGACGAGGGCAACGGCGTTGGTGGTTCACGCATTCGACCGCCATAATCAGACTTTCGATGTTGTTGCTTCCAGATCCCGACACGGAGCCCCCCACTCGAACGTATTTCGAGTAGATTTCAGACGTAACTGGTGTGACTGTGGCGAGTTCCAAGCGTGGCGATATCCATGTGCTCATGTAGTTGCAACATGTTTGTTCGTCAACGTTGACCCGTACACATTTGTTGACCCATGCTTCAGACTCAGCCAGATATTAGAAATTTACAAAATTGAGTTCCCACCTATCCCGAATTCTATGTATTGGCCGCCACTGGAGCATGATAAATGGTTACCGGATCCGACACTACGTAGAAAGCCAACTGGGCGACCAAGATCGACTCGGATCTACACGAGTATGGATCTTCCTGACAGAGAGAAAGGCCAACGCAAGAGATGCAGCATATGTAGGGGTGAAGGCCATTCGAAATCAAAATGTCACAATGAACCAAGATATGTGGCCATGCCTCAATGATTATTTGCAGATTGTACTTGAATTCAGGAAATATAATGTTTGCATTTAAAATATTGTCTGAATTGATTTACTACGCTTTTCACTATTTAGTAACCATTTCGTAAAGTATTAAAACAGTTTTTATTCGAATTCATCTACCAAACGATTTCCAAAAATTACCAAATTTTAACAAAAACCTTAAAAACAATATTTCTAATAGCATACAAAATTTTAGAACATTTCAAATTCATTTACTACGTTTTTAACTATTTAGTGACCATTTCCTAAAGTATTAAAAACTGTTTTTATTCGATTTCATGTACCAAACGATTTCCAAAAATTACCAAATTTTAACAGAAACCTTAAAAACAATATTTCTAATAGAATACAAAATTTTAGAACGTTTCAAATTCATTTACTACGTTTTCACTATTTAGTGACCATTTCATAAAGTATTAAAAACAGTTTTTATTCGAATTCATGTACCAAACGATTTCCAAAAATTACCAAATTTTAACAGAAACCTTAAAAAAATATTTCTAATAGCATTCAAAATTTTAGAACGTTTCAAATCCATTTACTACGTTTTCACTATTTTACCGAAAATATACCATTTATATCATATTTTAACCAAACAACGAACGAATAATAATAAATAAAAAAGCAAAACACATAGTGAAAATTCAATATTCAAATTCAATCAGTACTATAAGTTATTACACAAATAAAGATAACATCATTTTTTCTTTTGCATTCGCTTACGTAATTTTTGACAATGAGCGGATATGGTCGAAAAATATGTGTGTTTTTTGGTCTTCTTACGTTGTGGCCTCAATTCTTCCTCAAGAACCTCTTCACCATCCACCTCTCCAGCATCCACCTCTCCAGCATCCTCCTCATTCACCGAGGGCATAGGAGGCGGTGTTCTGTACGTGTCCACGCAACCCATGGAGTAACGAGGTAAAAACTCTGGTGAATTCAGGAAATCTTGTGTTTCCTGAAAATCCATGATCCGTTCAAAGTTTGAGTAACGAGGTAACTGTTGAGGAATAAACTCGGGTGTGTATAAATCAACATCAGCAAACTCGTGAGTATCGGAGGAGCTCTGGCCCACTTCTCCTGCATGATGTGTTTGGGTCGGTTCTTTTTCCCAAAGAACTGGCGAGCGCACTGGATGTTCCCAAGTTGTTGGCCAACCTTCGGAATTTTGAGACCAAACGGGATTTTGAGATGCGCCTGCTGCTGCTGTCTTGGAAGACTTAGCTTTACCGCCATATTTTTTCTTAAATGTTTTACATTGTTCCCGTTCTTCGACCGAAGTTAGGTAAGGCTTTCCATTATTAAAAAAATAAATCAGGTACTCTGACCTCTGAAAATGAAAATCGTCCTCTTCGATTTCGGCGCGAAATGGTATCGTTGAATTTCTGTTGTTCCACATCGTAACGTACTCAGCGTGTATGACTTCCCACGGAACATCTGCCATGTTGCGTCCATCATAATTGTGCAAATAATCATGCTGAGTGTGTGGAAACAGAATAGGCTGGTGGAAGCCAAATTGCCTAAGCACCCTGTCGGCAAAGTGGAACTCAACAATCGCAAAGTGGATCAACGGTGTAACCGTACACCACATGTCAAAATCCTTCAACAGTTCATCTGGTACAAATATGTGATCATCGTAGTACGCCATCCAAATAAACTGCAAAAATAATGATTACTATTATCAGACCTAACTATAATGTAAAAAAACTATTAATTAATATCTATCTTACTAAATTGTTAAAAATATAGTTAACCACATACCCGCTCCTGACAATACAAATCAATTTCCGCTCTAAACACCTTCAAGTTGTTGTTCGCCAATCCCGTGTGCGCTTTTTTCTCGCACCATCTGCATACAATTCACAATTAATGTTTTAATTAATAAAAAAATAATTTAATATTAACAAAAAATTAAACTTACAATTAAGATAATTACCTGGCGATAAGAGGGAACTGTACCGGTGTTCGAGTAATCGGTGTCCAGAACGGAAGTCGCTGCCAAGCCCATGCTTGCAGCAACAACAAACATCCACCAATACCTCGAACCTTACGACCATTATCTATTTTAGCGCCCTTGCACAACTCACGATACAAGAACGCTAATATGGCTGATCCCCAACTATATTGAGCAGCTTCCCACGGGTACCTCAAAAAGCGTAGATATCGTGCATGTACAAGATTTCCAGATTTATCCGGCATCAATATACTGCCAATGAGCTGCAGAATATAAGCTCGACTGGCATTATAAACCGCATCAATCGAACTATATTCATTAAGATTGAATTCTTTTTGCAACCAACTCAGTTTCACGCGACTTCCTGACAAATTTGATTTGTCTGGCACCTTCCCGAGAAAATAACCGCAAAGTGCTTCAGGTTTAACTTCAGTCTGGTCGATCGAAGGTTCCCCGGTCAATGGTGCCCCGTTTACCGGCACCCCAATAAGCATGACCACGTCTTCAAGTGTGATCGTGCATTCCCCACACGGCATATGGAACGTATGGGTTTCCGGGCTCCAACGCTCAATTAGAGTAGCAATCAACTCGGGCACCAACTTGTACCCTCGAAGGAATGTCGCATAATAAAATCCAGATTGTTGCAACCATTCAGTGATTCGATCGTGCGGAGGATTTTTTGCCATGGCCAGGTGATGTTTAAATATATCCTCAAAATCCTGTAATTAACACATCAATAAATAAAGGGATAAACCAAACAAAATATTATTAACATAATTGAATTGATTTTCTAATAAATCAATTATTAACAAAATTGTACCATCTCAGGAACCGCCAAACTACTAATGTGTTCATCCTGAAATCTCAACAGAGGAGCTTGCTCAGCCATCCTACATGATAAGTATGAATATATTATAACCTGACACTCAATTTTGTAAAATTCTACGCAATTAAAATTTTCATTCTAATACATTTATTACACTACTACTACTAAATAACTAAATAAATGCTTAGAATTTGAATTTCGTTGAATTTTACCGAATTAAAAATAATACTAGATATTATAAATTAAAAACTATTTAGTGACCATTTCGTAAAGTATAAAAAATAGTTTTTATTCGAATTCATGTACCAAACGATTTCCAAAAATTACCAAATTTTAACAGAAACCTTAAAAATAATATTTCTAATAGCATACAAAATTTTAGAACGTTTCAAATTCATTTACTACGTTTTTCACTATTTAGTGGCCATTTCGTAAAGTATTAAAAATAGTTTTATTAGAATTCATGTATCAAACGATTTCCAAAAGTTACCAAATTTTAACAGAAACATTAAATATAATATTTATAATATCATACAAAATTTTAGAACATTTCAAATTCATTTACTACGTTTTTCACTATCTAGTGACCATTTCGTAAAGTATTAAAAACATTTTTATTCGAATTCATGTACCAAAAGATTTCCAACAATTACCAAATTTTAACAGAATCCTTAAAAACAATATTTATAATAGCATACAAAATTTTAGAAAGTTTCAAATTCATTTACTACGTTTTTAACTATTTAGTGACCATTTCGTAAAGTATTAAAAACAGTTTTTATTCGAATTTATGTACCACACGATTTCTAAAAATTACCAAATTTTAACAGAAACCTTAAAAACAATATTTCTAATAGAATACAAAATTTTAGAACGTTTCAAATTCATTTACTACGTTTTTAACTATTTAGTGATCATTTCATAAATTATTAAAAACTGTTTTTATTCGAATTCATGTACCAAACTATTTCAAAAAATTACCAAATTTTAACAGAAACCTTAAAAACTATATTTCTAATAGCATACAAATATTTAGAACGTTTCAAATTCATTTACTACGTTTTTCACTATTTAGTGACCATTTCGTAAAGTATTAAACATTGTTTTTATAAATTCTAACATAAAATTAATGTTATAAATTCTAACATAAAATTAACAACAATATAAATATTCAAAAATTAAAATTTTCAAATATCAACTCCAAAATTATAAAAAACAACAGATTAAACTCTTCATAAATTTATAAAATTTAACCACCAAATTAAAATTGCATTATACTTACTATATTTCTTCAAATCTCTATTTCTCAAACTCTTCACAAAATATCTTCTTCTCCTCTTCAACAACCTATTTAACACAAAAATTTCAATATTTCAAACATCAACTTTAAAATTCTAACATCAAAAAAATTAAAAAAACTAATCTGAAAAAATAAAAAAATATAACTACAAAAAATACATACATTACAAATATAAATTTAACATAATTTTCTCAAATAAAATATAAACACTCACAAATTTTCTTCAAAATCTTTCTCTTCTTTCTTCAACCTTCAACACAACCCCTAATTATCTTCACCTCATTTCAATTTCAACAACAAAAATTACACCTCCAATCAACCAATAAAATAAATAAATAAATAAATAAGTTAAACCTGCCACCCTAAACCCACCCGTGAGCCTGCCACCCGCCTGCCACTCGCACCATTATTCGGTGCACTGTTCAAAATCGGGGGGTGGGCAGTTCGATTTTGAACAGTGCCCGAGTCTCCCATCTTGCGCCACGTGGCAGCGTGGTCTCTTCAAATTGGGGGGAGGAGTCCGACTTTGAACAGTGTTTCAGCTTGAAAAACACTGTTCAAAAACGAGGGGTGGGCTGACTGTCTTCTAAATTTCAACAGTGAACATCTCTATATCTATAAATAATTTTTAAAGATCCCTATTTCTAAAATTAAAAAAATCAAAAATAATATTAGGGTAAATATTCCCCCGGTTGATCCTTCTACAAATTAGATAAATCTCTTAAAAATGATTTATTTCATTTTCATGTCATGTCTTGTCATGACAAGGTTTGGTGATCCATAGGACACCTATGTCCCCATTGCCCTTAGAATCTAATTCTTGACTATAAATTGACGAGCTAAAGGTGGTGTCAAGTTGTGATGAAGCAATCAACTACATTTTCATTCTAGATAAACATTGTTATGGTTTGTGTAGATTCATAAAATTTGACTTTTTTAATATTTTATATTTGAGTTCAAATCAAGATATGGTATTTAAAATTTGACGTTTTTTAGAACAATATAGTATTAGAGATGATAAAATCCTAATCGCATCACGGGTTTTAAACTTTTCGTCCATTCATTCCGAATGTAGTGGGTTTTGTAAGAAAAAAATGGAAATACGCGACAGGAAAAATTATTAGGCGGACATATTCACCACATATTTGTATCTCAGTTAATAAGGTTCATTCATCTCATTTAAATTTGTAAATAATTACTTAATTTTTATTAACATATAAAAAAAAAGGTGAAAATCACTTTAGAAAAAAAGAGATAAATAAATTTTATTAATTGAGACCACAGATGATATAATAAGCCGCTTCCATCTAATAATTTTTCACGCATTTGAGAGACAATTATGGTAAATGTTTGCTTCGTTTTACCCATCTTACTTTCATAATTATTATTTCACCATTTTATAATATTTAGGCATAATGTAATTTTAGAGATTAATATTAGGTATTTGTTTTAATATATTAAAATTGTAAAATGTAAGGATTTTTTTTAGCCAAATCAATCTAGCATGTGATACTTTCGAAAGATTTTGTCATCAACCTATAATATGAAAATTAAATATTATATGTATCAAATAATATGAAAAGTGATTACCATAGATTCATATGCATTAATAATACAAGAATTCAACAAAAACTAAAATTATCCCAAACTTAATAAGGTTTAAACAAATGTATAAATATTTTGATGGACTGGAATATTAATAATAACATAAGTAGGTATACTGGTAAATGAGAGTTAAGTATATATTTTAAAAAAGTTGGAGAACCTTGTGGATATTTTTCTAGGATCCCCACGATTATTTATATGGTAACGGTTGGTTATCCTCTCGGTTCGGATATAGCAATTCTCGTCTCCATCCCCATATGAGCTTCAATGATAAAACTTCTCTTGTCCTCGTCGTGTCCCCATGGATAAAATTTTTGGTTATTCCTCATCCATTCGGTTCGGACCCTCACGGTTTTCGGATCTTCCCCACCCGATTTCCACTCCTACTGTAACGTTTGACTGAATAGCCACTTGACCTTTATTTTTTAAGCACTTTAACCTTTAATGTTTTATTTTGAGTCAAAATATCCTCCGTAGATAAAAAATTGTTAATAAACTAACAATAAACACCACTACATAAGCGTCTAGATGAATAGAAATAATGAAACTTTGGTTGCTAGGTTTCTAAGGAAACTGAAGGCTTAAGAGAATGTTTTGTTTTCCTTTATATCTTTTAAATTTTTATGTTTTATCTTTCTTTTTGTATATATTTTTATCGATATAATCTCAAATTTTTTTTATATTTAAGGTGTGTTTTGTTATTCGTATTCTTATTTTTACTGAAATCGGAAACTTATTTAAAAAAGAAAACAAATTATTATAGCCATAACTAGAGTAGGATTCATTAGTTCCATGTTTGAATCTTTAGCAGTGGGTTTTAGTACTTTTATTTAAAGATTATGTAGAAGTATCAAAAGATACAAACATCTTTATAAGAATATTAATGGGTTAACTATCTTGTTGGTCACCCAACTATTAGTATGTTTTTATTTTGGTCACTGAATTGAATTCTTTTCGATTTAATCACCAACGTTCAAAAATTGATCATTTTAGTTACACATCGTTAAATCATTAACAAAATTGATGGAAAATAGTTTTTTTAATAACACAGTTAATCCTTAACACTTGCATATTCTATCAATTTGTTCATAATCTAATCAAATCTTAACTCATGTTTCTTTCTTTTTTTTCCTTAAAAAATATTTCATTTTTTTACCATTTTTCTTAAAAGTAAAAACCCAACTCTTTTTCTTTGTCTTAGTCACACATACACCGATTTTCTTAAAATTAGTGAGGAAATTGAAAGAAAATTAGTTAATGGTCTAATTAGAAAATAGTTTAATAGTTATGTGATTATCCAAATAGTTTACCTGATATTAGTTAGCATTAGAAAATGATATTTTAATTATTTCTCAACTGAATGGTATCGGCAGGGGTGGACCCTTATGGGACAGAGGGGCTGGCCCCTAAAATTTTGAAAATCAAGAATTGTCCTTTCGTTTAAAAAAAACAATTAATTTAGTCATTTTAAAATTTTAGAAAATCTTATTATGGTTCAAATTTAAAATTTTTAATTAAATCCCGACTAAAATTTTAAAAGTTTTCATTAAATTTCAAAATATTTAATTAGACTTCATTTTAATAATTCTAAATTAAACCTATCAAAAATTTTAATTTAAACTTTCAAAATTTTAAAAAATTTGAAATAAACGCTTTAAACTATACTATTAAAATCTGCCCCTAAATATCTAATAAATCCATAACACTAACTTACCCTAATTTTATAATATATATATATATATATATATATATATATATATATATATATATATGAAACTACTTTTAATGGATTCTTAAAAAAAACTATCTGTTTTACATTTGAAAAAAAAAAACTAGTTTTTCTCTTAACTAGTTTTCTATCCATAGCCACTTCAAGTTTTTCTTATCTCCTTCTTGCTTAATTGGTGGGGCAATCAATCCTAGTACAGATTGTCGACCACATGTATTGGATGAAAATCATCTGTTCCCAAAGTATGCCCTATTTGTATCCCACTTTAAAATAGTAGGTTTAAGGTTTAGAGTTTGGGGTTTAAGGTTGGGGCTTAAGGTTATGGTGTAGGGAATTAGGGGTAGGGTGTATTTTTTTAGGGTTTAGGATATGAAAATTAGGGTTATGGGGTAAAATTTAATTTTTAAGTATTTTTAGGCAGGGGCATAGAAAGAGGCATGGTTAGGGGGCATGAGATTTTTACCCACATGTATTCATTAATTTTCTTGTTCTTTTATATTTTTTTTTCTTAATTTTAATAAAAAGATTTCTGCTCTTGTGGCATGTGTTTCCTCCGCCTTTTGGCACGCTTTTCATTGATTGTTGTGGTTCGTTTCAACTGTCGTTTGACACGATTTCAACATACCGTAGCGTTTGTTTGGTGCTCATTAGAGATCCTCACGGTGTTAGCTTTCTGCTTTAATTTTGTCGATGGTCATAGAAAAGATTGATCCCCTCTCGTTTGTTGGTTTGTTAGCCGATATAATCAGAAACGTGTAGCAGAGCAATCTGCCTGATAGTTTGGTTCGCTCACCACTCATTTTTATTCCATAAAATATTTCGTTTGGCTAGAGACAATGAGATTCATGAAAGTTTCTGGGTTTTGATGGCATGCTAATCTCCATGGAAGGGTTTGCTTTTCTTTGCACCTTTGTATGAGATTTTGAGTGGACTAGTCCCTTTTTTCTCTTTTTTGATGCATTGTATTTATAATATATTTCATGATGATTAATAAATCTAGATGTCATTGTTAAAAAAACTACTTTAATGAATGACTTAATATAAAAATAAGTGCCTAAATTATACTTCTTGTAAACTTTAGGTGCTTAAATTATTTTTAGGTGTATTTCATTTTGTTAATTTTAAGGGCCTAGTAATTAACTACCGTTAAAAAACTGTTAACCAATCAAACATGACACGTGACATTTTTTTTCAAAATTAAAACCTTAAAACAAATTTTACTACCCAAAATTTTTAATTTTTCAGAGAATCCCACAAATTCTCCAAATTTTACCAAAACATTCCCCAAAATGCTTAAAATTTCCCAAAGCCAATCCCCCAAATCACCACCGATCGCTGCTTCTGAGCACACTCCTTCGACCGTCGAACCTAGTCGGTCATTTCTCGCAACATGGAGTCGTCGAAAACAACGAATGACATGTGAGTTGATCATCGAACTTTTAATGCAAAGTCGGCGTTTGGCTGACACATCATTCATCATTTTCGGTGACGTAATGTTGGGGAAATGACCGACTAGGTCTGGCGACCGGAGGGTGTGCTCATGGAAGCCAATCGACGACGGAAGCTGTGGTGATCGGTGGCAATTTGGGGGTTTGAGTTTAAGAAATTTTATGGATTTTAGGGACTATTTTGTAAAATTTGGAGAATTTTTAGATTTTCTAAAAAATTAAAAATTTTGGTTGATATAAGTTGTTTTAAGTTTTTAATTTTGAAAAAAATAAATGTATGTTTTTGATTGATTAACAATTTTTTAACAAAAATTAACTACTAAACACATATTTATAAACATAATATAATTTAGTCACTTATTTATATATTAAGCCTCGATGAATGGCAAAGTTAATTGAATTCATCATCAGGATGAATCTGATCCAATCAAAAAGTGCCATGCAAATAGGGAACTCATATAGGTAAAAAAATCGGTCAAAGTACTCTACAGAGAAGTAAAAATTCTTTGCCCTTAATCATGCTTTTATTTATTTTTCTTGTTAAAAAATACTTAAAAATTAAATTAAAAATATTAATCCTTAATTTCAAATTCTAAACTCTACACCCTAAAAAATACACCTTATCTTAAATTCTCTATACCCTAACCCTAAGTCGTAACCTTAAACTCTAAACCCTAAACCTTTAATTTTATTGCGGAAACATAAATGAAATTATGATTATGAGGTAGACGATTTCCACCCTATAAACACTACTTTCTTACCTTTAGCCAATGGGTCCCGCCTACCAAAAAAATAATAGATTATAATTACCAAGAGGTCCACTAAACTTTATCCCATACGTCATCTCCCTGACGTCATTCAACTGGATATGACACGTGGCGGAACATAAGCAACTTCGACGCATCCCTCCACGAAAGTACCCATGAAGGAAGAAAGATAATTTCTTCAACATTATTTTCGAATATTTAAAATTATTTTATTATATTACCTATAAAATAATAAATTGTATAAAATGGTTGAATCTATGCCTAACAAGTTCCCCTTCCTACACACTATCAGAGACCAAAGTCCAGCTTTAGAAATTAATGGACTTCTCTGGTGAGAGCTCAAACCCTAACCCTAATTACACCTTCTACCCCGAAAGCTTTGATCCGATGACCGAGTTCGAGCTGTCGGAGTATCTCGTGCTCGATGACGTCTTCAAAGAAGATTCGTCGTCGCAAAGTATGGCGTCGTCGGAGAAGGCCTTGGGAGGAGCCAATGAAATCAGTGGTGCAACATCAAAAACGAGCATCATGCAAGTGATCTAAGCCTCCCCAGTATGAATTTTCTCTTTGTTTTTTCACTTTCTTCTTTAAAAACTTCTTATTTTGCTTAAAAAATTACAGAGAATGTGAAACCGGAGCGAGGGGAAAGAAGCCGGAAAAGCGGCACCGGGTTGCATTCAAAACGAAATCAGAGATCGAAGTCATGGATGATGGATATAAATGGAGGAAGTATGGGAAAAAGTCTGTCAAGAACAGCCCAAATCCAAGGTAAATTCAGTTCAAATTAACAAGAATAAAGTTTATGTTTGAGATTTTGCCTTTATCCCAATGCATGAAATGATGTAGACATTTGGTGGTTTATATTAAATTATTCGGTATATTATATAGTTTTACTTGATATTTAACCACATAATACAAAATTAATTTTCTCACATTTCTTCCTCGTGACCAGTTGGAAATTATATATAATTCAACTGGGCAGACAACCTTTTTGTCTCAAACAATGGATTCCAATCATAAAATGGACTGCATGTTAGATTTTTTTATGTAATTATAGTTTAATTTTGAAAATAATTTGTTGCAACTATAACGTTCCTTTGTCTTTCTCATTTGTCTTGTTTTCAACTATAGATTAATTCGAATCCAAAGTATAACTCGATAGTTGGTACGGTTTCATGCTAAATGGTTAGACTGGTCTTTCTCATATATCCCTTTATTATATATACATACATACATATATATATATATGATAACTCATTGATTGGTCTTAGTGATAAAAAGATGACGTTTGTTTAGGTAATTCAAATTCGAGCAACATAATTTGTGGTTGTGCGTAGGGGTACTTATTGAGCGAGTTGAGTAGTGCTTGACTCAACTTGAAAATTGTTTGACTCGTGGTCATTAAAAAACCCGCTACTCGACTCGTTAAGCTCAGTAAGTACATAAAGTTTTAGAAATTTGAACCCTAAAGATTTTATGTGTAAATTACTTAGTAAGCCACCGAACTTTTCTAGAATTTTCAACTAGCATTCAAACTTCTCGAAATATAATCTTTTAAGGTCTACAAAAAAATTATATTTTTTTATAAAATAAATTAACAACATGCTCGCGAACTTATCGAGTCGAGTTGACTCTTGCTCGACTCGACTCGACTCGTTAAAATCTTGAATTCGAGCATTGACCGAGTCAAGCTCGAGCTTCTTGCGAGCTACTCAATTAACACTCCTAAACATGTGTAAGTTTATTCAGGTTTAAAATCGAACAAAAATAGTAACATGTAATTGCATTAAAATGCTAAAAAAACACTCATAACTTTATATTATAATAAAGAATTTAAGATATAGTTGAATTCATTCAACCATACCTAAAACTTTAAAAAGGGGATGAATGAAATTAAAACCATCACATCATAGAGTAGGACAGTAGCAAAGTATATCGAAAAGGGGTGAAGGGGAGCGAAAGTGGGACGCCCCCATAAAGTATAATTATATTTGGCATTTGCCACTACCCATCCCGATTCATTCCATGAAGTAGACTGCAACACTGTGGGCTGCTGTGCTAATTGCTAATTGTATTTGCAGTTTGTGCTCTTCCTTTTCGTCTTAAATTTTGTATTTTCTATTGATAATCGTCCCGAATTCGAATACACTATGAAATTATTTGTTGGTAATGTTTGGTTTGATGAGGTGGTGTTTATATGTGAGATGCAGGAACTATTATAAATGTTCAAGTGGAGGATGCGAAGTGAAGAAGAGGGTAGAAAGGGACAGAGATGACCAAAGTTATGTGATAACTACGTATGAAGGTTGTCACAATCATGACAGCCCTTTCATGGTTTACTATAATCAAATGCCTCCCAATGCTTGGGCCTTCCAAACTTCTCCACCCTCTTCTTCTTCTACATGAAATACATGATATACATGTGCATGTATGTATGTATGTATATTCTTTACCACAAGGTTCTCCATGGGATTGAGTATCATGTTTGCTTAACATGCCCATCTACTTGAACCATAGATTTTACATGATTCTATATTACATATACTTGTAGGTTCTACTTAAATATTGGTGCCTATAGACACTACTTAAAAAGCAATGCTTTAACTACACTTTTCTCTTTCTATATATATATATCATCTTAACAAGTTCTATTTTCCTTTGTTTAATTATTAATATCCGATTCATTTATCGATTAATCTAAATTAGATTTTACATATAGGTTCAATACGAAGGACACTCATCCTAATCTAATTTTCTCTATTCATAACGTCGATATTTAAATTTCTGACCTTACTTAAAAGACTTAGTGCCCTACTATACTTGTAGGTTATTGATATCTTAAAAAGTCTGATAAAATTAATTGAGTTAAACTCCAAATTTTTTTGAGGCAGTTATGTTTTCACGAGGAACATGGCTATGTCTTGGTTGAAATTATTATGGTCAATGGATGGATTTGAAAATATTTTATGTAACTTTTGATAATAATAAAAAACACACGTGTCTGAACAATTTGGTTGAACGTGAGCCACGATAAATTATTAGATGAACTTGGCTCACCACTCCATCTGTGATCCTAGATAATAAGGTTCATTTATCTCATTCTTTTTCAAGATAAATCTTCGTCTTTTTTTCATGGTTATTTAGAAATTATTTTGAGATGGATTGGCCTTATTGGCTAGGACTACGGATGACGTGGTGGGCCTAATCCATCTAATAATTTCTCGTGAGCCACATGCGTGATAAATTATATTATAGGCCTGACTCGCCACATCATCCATTGTCTCAACCAATAAAAACCATTCATTTCATTAATTTTTTTCATGTCATCTCACTTAGTAAAAAGAAAAAATTATATCATGGGCTTGGCTTACCATATCAACCATGGTCTCATCTAATAAAAATCACCCACATCACAATTACTTTTCCCCATCGTTTTTTCCAACCTATCAATCTTCACTGATATTTTTTCATGTCATTAAAAAAACATTTTTTAAAAATTATAATATTATTGGATTAATGACATGAAAAATAATGGTGAAGTGAGTGGTTTTTATTGGAAGAGACCATGGCTAATGTAGTAAGCCATTCTCATTATATAATTTTTCGGTAAAAAATGTTTTTTAATTTAATTTACAGTAAATTTGAGTGAAAGATTCACTTGATAAAAAAATGACATGAAAAAAATTAATAAAATAATAATTTTTATTGGTTGAAATCATAGATGACGTGACAAGCTAAGCCTATGATATAATTTTTTCACATACTCGGTTGAAGCTTACCACGTAAGCAAAATCAATGCTATATCAGCAAATCAACATCCACGTCAATATTTTGAGCGAGAGAAATATTATATTGGATCATAATTTGTACATGAATTAATGGCACGAACGCCTCCTGTATTTTTCAAAATTTTCAATCTAGTGTCTCTACTTTCTAATTATTCAACATCTCTATGTTTTTCTTCAGTGTTCTATTGTGCAGGACATGTCATACCCTCCTATATTATCACCTGCAATTTTTTTTTTGTTCAAAATTATCACCTGCAACTTAAGAAAGAAATTTAAAACAATTAAATACAATACTTATGGACTCCTTAGCAATAAGTCCATTTTTGACAGATCAAAATCAAATTCAATAGAGTTAACAATTTTGAAGATTTGAAGTTAACCCTCAAACCATGTTCTTTGCTTAATTTCCCTAAAAGGCCTACCTCATAGGTCAGTCCTTTCGTTTCTCCCAGACCCAGAATTGTTTTTCCAGTTGAGTATCTATTCGATGTAATTTGATCTTCAACTCGTATTCTGGATTTCATTTTTGCTCCTTCTTTTCTTCTGTTTATACAAAGTTTCAGACTTTTTATCTCTGTGTGCTTTTACTGTGTCTTGATTATGTTACTGCATGATCTGATGTTTTTGTTCTTTTTTCACGAAATGGGTTTTGCTTAATTAGTGTTAAAATATAGGCTGGGTTCTGAAGTTCAAAGCTTTTGGGTTTTTGCTTACTCTGAAAGAGTTCAATTTTTTTAGGAGACTTTGTTTGGGAATTGAGTTCATGTGATTGTTTACGAAATCTGTTGTTCAGAAATATAAGAATTCACTTTGCAGTATTTGAGAAATGGAACTATTCACTTGATTGTTATGCTTTAGAAGAAAATATATATGAAAATTCAGTTCTTGGACTTTCTATTAGTGGTGTTCATGTTAACCAACATACTACAACGGTTAACCTGTAGGTTTTGTTCTTAGTGTAATTAGGTGATAATGTCTAAAGATAATATGTTCATCACATTATGGTTGACCAAAATACTACAACCTTAACCATGAACACCCCTGCTTTCTAAGGCGGTTGGCTTTAATAAATGCAGTGCTTTGCTTTGTTTGGATATGTTTTCGTTTTAGTTTTAAACCTTGCTATAATTGATGTTAAATCTGTATGTTCTAAAGCCATTAGCGCCGCATTGAGCTGGTTCTTATAGAAATGCTATGTTGTATGCAATCTTTTAAAGTATTGAATGATAGATATACTGTAACTTTAAATGGTAGGCAGCATAAAATCCAGCTTTCTATCTGCAGATTGAAAGTATTTGTCCTTTGTTTACCTTTATAAGTCATAAGATTACATTGCCCTTGCACTGGAATTTTTAACTGTGTTCAAAGTAAAGTCGAATGCCTCTAATATACGTGAATCAAGAAATGAATAATGATAAGTTCATGGTGCTGTATTTTCCTCTTTGATCGCAGCAGAGGACATAGGCGAATAAGAAAGCGCTTACTTACTGCAATTTGAGATGGTGGAAGTTTGCTGGTCCCTTCTTGGGGCTGCCATCCCTGCAGTTATCGCGGGGCAAGCTTTTAGAATGAAGAAAAAGCATGCTGAAGAACAGAAAATTAAGACTGCCAGGGGAAGGGAGAAGAGCTCAGACGAAGCTTTTGTTTGTGAGATAGTCTGCACTTCAAAGAGAATGCTGAAAAAGGTTGGGGCATTTTCGAAAGATCCAATTCCTGACACTTGTGTAACTGTCTGTGGCGTGTCCGAGCTCGATGTATGCTCTGATGCTTGTGCTCGCACTGTTTGTGTCAACAAACATCAGAATGACATCTGCCTTCGAAGGTGTCAGAGTGAATGCCTTAGACTCTCTGCTTCTAATTCTTATTAGCACATTTTCCTCTTACATTTTGCACATCAATACGTTTAGAATATGGTGCTTTAGCTACAATTAGTAAGTGACTGCAATCTCAGTTTCAGTAGTTGGTCTCAAAGCCTTAGCTAGTAAATTTTGTTCGAATATTTTCAGTGATTGTTGGAATGGAATTTTTCTTTGCAATTGATGATTAAATGTTGTTTAATCTTGTTTTCTACATTGTGCTGCCTGCCTCTATGATGTCTGTTGCATCTTTCCATAGAAGGTCAGGGATGACAAAACCCGAACCATTTCAGAGCTGATTTTAACTATTCGGTTTCTCCATTTATCTAATGTCATTGTAAGCAAATTGCTGAAGCATTTTCAAGTATCTGCATTTCTTGTGGTTCACGGCATTGTCAATCGGTGTTTTCATGCATAATATTACCAATGACTCTTCCAGCAATGCTTACCTTCTAATGGAAAAGATAAATTATGCTTAGCACATTGGTCTTTTAAGCAAGTTCACCAAGCTGTTTTTGTTTCCGACTAGAAATAGTAGGAGATTGCGGATGTTTGGATTCGGTTTCTCGATCTGTTGAATGTCTGGTCTTCCCTTGCTTACGTGAAAAAGCTGGTTTTGAAACATGATTGAAAATGGATGTGAAAGCCTTTATTTGGATGGATTAATGGAACATTCAAATATCATGAGGTTCACCCAGAAACCTAGACTACAAAAAAAAGAGAAAAATCATAAAATTTTAACAAAAAACTCGACTTACAAACACCATGCAATAAATAACTATACTGATACGATTTATGGGTTCTGTTTAAAGTTCATCACGAGATTCTTTTTTATCTGAGGCACCCCCTTCAACCTTCTCAGCGGTCTTCTGCTCGGTTTCTGCTGCAGGTTTAGCGGTCTTCTGCCCGGTTTCTGCCGCATGTTTAGCGGTCTTCTGCCCGGTTTCCGCCGCATGTTTAGCCGTCTTCTGCTCAGTTTCTGCTGCGGGTTTCGCAGTTTCTTCGACATTCCCTTTATTAGTTTCAACGTTTTTCTTCACTGCTTCATCACTGTCAAAGACCAGGAACAAAACATGTTAACAATATACCTACGCTCATAAAATAAACCGACCATGTTTCATGGAATCATACTCTGGCTTAGGTGAAGTGTACTGCAACCGGAAATCATGGACAATGGTTTTGATTTTTTCGACAGAATTTTTATGAGCTTTCTTCAACAATGAAAGGGTGTTTGATACGAACTGGAAGGGAGATGGTTTGCCTTCATTAGTGGTCTGCTGCTGCTCACTTTCACTGCTTACCGGTACGATTCGATGCAAGAGGAGGAGGAGAAACAACAATGTGAAGCATCTTCTTGATTTGTTCATTGCTTAAATCTTGCAAAGAAAGTAAAGAGTAGAGAAAGAAGGAAACAAAAGGAAGTGATATCGGGCGGCATTTGATGTTTAGCTTTGTAGTTTGTAGTAGGTGGTTTCGAGTTTGTTCACGTCCTTCTAATTAAAGGAAACGAGGCGTTTTCGCCTTGCTTCTCTACCACACTCCCTGAACATTTCAAAATGTGTATATTTACTATTCTAAACTAAAATAATATAACAAAAAATACTTATCTATATATTTTATATATATTTTTATTTAAAAATATCTATTTCATACTAAAGAAACTATTTAACCAATTGTATTGAGAGAGAAAAAACCCTTCAGCTGCTGGGCTCCTGGTTTTCTAGAACTTTGGTTTAACTAATACGGACCGACCTACATCGTACACCTGATTTTAATGGGTGAGTTTTTCAACGGAAATTTTATGCCTACACAAGACTTCAAACTCGATATCTGCTTAAGCAATAACAAGCTGCTTACTACTTGGATCAATTTCATTAGTTTATTCTTATACTTCTCAAATGACTACTTGGATCAATTCCATTAGTTTATTCTCATACCTCTCAAATGACCATAAAAGTTATTGTACATCAGAAAAAACGAGTAAAATAATTATTTTTATAATAATTAATTTAACTAAATAATGTGACATTAATTTAAGTAGGATGTGTAACACCCCACATGTCACATTTAGGCCCTAAGCCCAAACCAAAACCATAAATTTCTTAACTTGGTTTAGCCCAATAAAATATTTTTTAAAAACATTTAAACCCAACAGTTGAAAATATAAATAAATGATTAAACCGTTACAAATGAGCTCCAATTTAATTTAAAACATTGTACATTCGACTTAATTAATATAATTCCAAAACAAGACTTACAAACTCAACCACATAAGGTCCTATGAATACTCAGCCCTCTAAATAAAAGTATTGTACTCTGGTAATCATCGCTTGCTGGAATCCCAAACTAAAAATGCTCATCGAGCTCCCAATCGATCTAACAACCTACACGAAAACAACGATTTCGAGGCTGAGCTTTCAAAACTCAGTGCTACACATCTACTCTACTATACTTCATGCTAATCATAAACATAATCATGCGAGCTAGTATGAGAAAAAGGATAGATAAATAAACACGTGGCGCTACCAGTAGTCGCCTAAACACATGCTCTCATCATGCAAGTCATCAGCACACAAGGCCCAACCATACTCGGGATCTCGCTAGATCATCTGGGCAAAAGCACACAAAGTTATAACCACAAACCTGAAGTGAGGCCCGATGTCACATAGTCTCTGGAACGTACACTCTGAATGAGGCCCAACGTCACACAGCCTTAGGAACATACACTATCTCTGGGTGAGGCTCGGTGTCATACAACCTCGGGAACGTACACCCATACTCGACATCTCTCCTCGAGTATCTTCGAATGAGGCCCGGGTCACACAACATCAGGAACGTACATTCAGCATCTCTGACCATGGTATTGCAATACACTATCTGGGTATCTGGATCCCATCAATCAAAGCGACTCAACCACACAAGTGTTTATATGTCACACAACATTAAAATGATTACCATACAACACACAAGATCACTCGATTCACCAAGAATCTCCTGTGGTTACTATTAGGATAAGTCACCTAAAGTTTACCGAGTTGTTAATATATTATGGAGTACATTAATCATTCTCATTATTTATATCCATTAATCCACGTTATCTCATTAATTAAGGCATAAATCAATTCATTAATCTTTCATGTCGATTTCCATCATTAATTGGCTTTACATATAATTCAGCTCAATGGGTACCGATACTCGAACACGAGTATCGGTACGGTACCCCTAAGTACTGGTAATCACATGTGTACCGATACAAACATTGCTTATTAGGAATCTTAGATTTCCACAAGTATCGGTACGAGTCAACCCGTATTGATATAACCCCCCATTGCGTGCCGGTACAGCCGAAGCCCGTACCGATACCATATTTACGGGTTCGTACCATTTTTTTGAATTACGATTTTACAACACTTTATCTGATCCCTAAAGCTCATGAAAGTCATTAGGGTTTGTTTACTAACACATTCATTCAAATAATATTATTTATCGGCTTCATGATTATTTAATCGAGTAATTTTCGCTATTTATTCCTTAAGCACAATTTCCAATAATCACATCAATCCATTCGAACTAGCATACAAGACAACTCAATTTACTAGTCAAACAACAATCATCAATTAATTATGCAAGCATTCCAAATGACCTCGCACTGTCTCTAAAGCCCCTACAAGTTCCGACATATTCAAAACATCACCAAGCATCTCATAATCATCAAGTCTTGCTATACTGATATCTAACATGCTTATTATCTGTAACACCCCCTTCTCGGTCTGGTCGAGAATCGAGTTAGAGAGTGCTACCGATGAACAATACGATATTCAGTGCTACCGAGAACTGCATTGACATATGAAGAGTGGGCTCATGCTGCTAAGATGCTTGATAAAGAAACCCCAAAGATGAACGAACCGAATCTGTATCATCAGAAGAGAAGCAGGAAAAAGGATGACAAATTAAAGTTACACGAGTTCGATTAATTTGAAACATTTAAGGTTTGAGGTTTAGGGTTATATATGTGAAATTAGTGTTTAGGGTTTGAGCTTTTTAGCTTATAAATGTAGAAACCAATAAGAGATATATATTGAATTTGGTGTTTTAATGCACAAAATTGTGCTTGGTGTAGTGGCTAAGCCATTATTTTTGCACCTAGATTGCCCAGGTTTGACTCCCCTAGATAGCATGTGTGGTTGAATTTATTTTTCTCCTCTAAATTGGTGGTGACACATGTCACCACCTGATTGGAGGAGGAAAATAATTTATTATATCAAATATAAATAATTAAATTCCTCCAATAAGGTGTTGACACATGTCACCACCTAATTAATTTATTTTATTAGTTTAAAATTAAGACTAAATTGAAAAAATGTGTAAATAATAAAGACCAAATGTGTAATTATACCTTTAATTTTTAACTGTCACGTCACCTTCCGTTAGCCCATTAACGGCTGGTGGTCACATTGATCCAATTTCAATAGTTTGGGTGGTCAATTGAGTCGATTTTTTTAAGGTGGTAATTTTAATACATTAACCAAAGTATGGTGGTCAATGGTATAGTTTACCCTAATTATTAAATCGACAAATTTTGAAAAAATTTATTAAAACTTTTAAATTTTTTAAATTCTACCAAACGCTACCATCAGTAATCTCCATCCTTTGATGGCTTCCTTTGAATTTTTCTTTTGAATGGCCCAGTTTTGATTTAGCAAAAAAATCTATAGTTTTAGTATATTATGATGATGTTTAAATTGGTTTATTCATGGAAAAGGTTGTGTATTTTACAAATTTTGAAAAATGATACATTTGAAAAATTATTTAGGGAAATAGTCGAAATCTATAGTACTAAAGGGGAGTCGTCGCCAAATGCTACCAACTTGCATTTGTGGGGGAATCGTCGGTAGCTGCCGGCGACTTTGGGCCATTTTTTTTATTTTAGGATTAAAATGAAAAAAAATAAAATTAGAGGGACTAGACTGAAATTTTTCCAAACCGGACACAAATTAACTATAATTGTTAATTATACTGCATTCGAAAACCATGTAATCTTATTGCATTATGAAATGTTTTATTTTGGTCATGTGGTAAAATTATAGGAAATCAAAGTTTTAAGTCCGACAAGTTAAAAAAATTAAAAACAGTTAAAATTTGGATAAAAATTTGAAAATTCTAAAATTAAAAGCGAAAACGATGTTTTGCGCAATGGAAACAGCAGCAAGCGCATAAATATGGGAAATTATGTGAATTAAAAAATTGCCTAAATTGGACACTCGAACACAGAGTTATGGTCTTTCAATTTTTTGGATTCGCCTTATAGTTGAAAAATCAAATGATTTAACTAATTGTCTATCTCAAAACGATGAGTTTTGTGTCAAAATTTTAAAATATTCATTTAGCTTTCTTTACTGGTTTATTAGCATATTTGAGCACAACATGTACCAAAGCATGTCGTAATTGTCTGGTTGACTTTAGTTGAAAGATTTCTACCAATGACAGACTGTTGCAAATGAGAATTCATGTTAATGGGATTTGCCTATTGTGAATTTCTGAGGTTGATTTGGAGTCTCACCAGCATTTATTCTTTTCCTATTGTTAAAATTTCTTGGAATGTTTGCATCGGGAGGAACGTTACCGCAAACAATTTAGGAGACAAATTCACACTATAAAAGAGGAGAAAAATTTATATACCCATTGTGTAGCTTACTAAGCTGATATGACAGGTTAGTTGAAAAATAATAAATTATGTATTTATTATTCTTATATAAATAACTATAAATGCACTAAATGAACCATTCAAACATATTTAATTTTCATTTATTATTTATCTCTTTAAATCTTTACATGATTTTAATGTTATAATATAGATATAATTATAATTTTCAACATGTTAAAATAAATTAATTTTTTATAAGAATTGGTGACTTCGTTAAAAACCCCTTTCATATCAGCCGTCACACATATAGTGCGAGAGCCAACAACGGAAGGAGGAAAATAGTGTCACATGAAAATATTATTAATCCATGACCAAAAACACAACATCGTCCCAACAATCCACTTATCAAAATCTGAAAATTACCCTGTAAAACCCACTTGTGACTAAACAACTAAACATACAAAACCCTACCCAATCCCATTTTTAGCTAAGGCATCAGCCTCAACATTACATGTGCGAGAAACTTTCCTAAAAATACACTGTCTTTGTTCACCTAGCAGAATAATCGCATCTACTTGTTGCCTAAAGATCAAAGGGCATTGAAGCGGATTAGAAATTCATTCCACTACTACGATGCTGTCACATTCCGCAATGATCCGAACTTGCTTACATTCATCACATGCTATAGTCAAAGCCAAGCGCTCAGCAAGTAGCGGATAGAAATTCATTCTCACCTACTCTGTCTAAGCTTCGACAGACAACATCGGCAATAGAAAGGTTAGTTATAATGTCATCAGCCGAAACCAAAGAGCCTGGAAATTTTGCGTTGAACCACGCCGCCAGCCTGCATTTAACTAAAAACAGAAGTTGCAATTTGTATAATTTGCTATTATTAAAAACAATATCATTTCTCACAAGCCAGATTGACCACAATAGAGTTGGGGGGATGAATTTCCAAATCGAATCCGAGGATTTCGAGGACCTTAATTCCTTCCACAATATAAGGAGAGAACCAACATCTTTCGGCATTACCCACTCAATTTTCCACTGGGCCACAAACCAAGACCAAATTTCCCAAACATACTTACAGTGAATAAAGAGATGATGAACAGTTTCCGAGTCTTCATTGCACAAGGGACAAGAAGTTATCAAGGTTGTCGTTGACCTTCTCTTTGATAGTTCCGCTCTTACCGCGATCTTGTTGTTCACCACTTGCCATAGAAAAAATTCTACTCTATGAGGGGCCAAACCAGACCACACAAGTTCTTTCCAATTAAAATCTACTGTAATTTTAGGTAATGAACAATTATAACCCGATTTTACCGTGTAGATGTCGCCCCCACTTCCTTTCCATACTAAGCAATCATGTGAATAACCCTCGGATTTCACCGTTGATAACTCATCCATGAGCAAGGACCATTGTTCCTTCTCCCAATCAAAAAGTCTTTTTCTTAACTGAATTCCCACTGCCATTTGCCATTGAGCAATTTTCCAAATTCTCTGATTCTTCCATGTTTGTTGAAAGATAGTGCGTAAATTCTCAGAAATCGGACTTGCAAGGGTTCAACACTAAACCAACAATCCGACCAGAAAAAAATTGAAATTTCATCCCCAATTTGGAGACGATAATTTTTTCGAATTGCTTCACCAAAGTCATCCTGGTTCTAGTAAGAATTTGTAATACCCCTCCAAATCCATGAGTCCATTTTATGCTTCGAATTCTCCAATAAAATTGACTTAGAATCAAGGTTAAGTTTGTCACATAGGACCTTTCGCCATTCACTCTCCTTATTATTAGCAAAATTCCACACCCATTTACCGAGTAGAGCCTTATTTAAATTTAGCCAAATCACGGATGCCCAATCCACCCAAAGCTTGTGACAAACAAACCGACGACCAGTTCATCCAATGAATTTTTTCCTCAACTCCGAATCACCCCAAAGAAAGTTAGCTACAATGCCATTTAACTTACGAGCTACTACATTAGGTAATTTGAAGAGAGACAAATAATATGTAGGAAGAGAGAAAAGTACTGATTTAATTAGTACTAATCTGCCACTTGTAGATAAATGCTTACCTTTCCAACTAGCCAAATTCCGGTAAAACTTATCGATTACTAGATCCCACAAAGCTGTTGAATTCCTCTTAGCACCTAATGGCAGACCTAAGTATTCTGAAGTGAAACTCCCTTTCGAGCAACCTGCTTTGACTGACCAGGATTTGAGAGATTCTTCATCCACATTTATCCCAAAAAGTCTACTTTTGACCAGATTCAATTGTAAACCCGAAGCGATCTCAAAAATTCTTAACACCCTTTTCACATTCAGAATTTCTCTCTAAGAGGCTCCACAAAAGATCATAAGATCGTCTGCTAATTGAAGAAGCGAAAGGTGGTAAGAATTCTCCCCCCTCCCGATATTGAAAACATTAAACAATCCATGCTCTGTAGCATTTTCGATCATTAGATGTAGAGCTTCGCTAACCAAATTAAATAGTAAAGGTGATAGTGAGCAACCTTGACGTAGACCTCTCGCTAAAGAGAAACATGCAGTTGAAGCTCCATTTACTAAAACCGATATAGAAGCCGATGAGATGCATTTAAAGATCCATTTGCACCAAAGCTCCCCGAACCCCATTTCTTTCATAATTCGGATTAAGAACACCCAATCCACCGTGTCGTAAGCTCGCTTGAAGTCTATTTTAAAGACAACCTCTTTCAGTCTCGATCTATACATGTAATCGATGCCTTTATTGGCGATAAACGGGCAGTATAGAATATGCCTACCTGGGATAAAGGCAAATTGAGATTTGCTAACAACAGAATCCAAACAGCACCTCAATTGTCTTGCAAGAACTTTTGACATAATTTTATATAGCCCTCCCACAAGGCTGATAGGCCTAAAATCATCGAGTGAAACAACACCAATCTTTTTGGGAATCAGAGTAATAAAAGAGTGATTCACACCTCTTTCCCAATCCCTACCATGGTAGAAATCTGAAATTTTTTTAACAAGTCATCTTTAATAACCTTACAGTATTTCTTGAAGAAACCCATATTGAAACCATCCGGACCCGGGGCCTTTGAACTTTCCATAGAATCAATAGCTTCCCACACTTCTTCCTCTCTAAATTGCCTCTCCAATGCATCTTTTTCACTCGTGGATATTTTCCTGAACAATAAGGACAGCTCCTCTACCTCTAGAGTGTTCTTGGTATTATAAGCTTTAAAGAAGTAATCATAAATGCCTTCCTTAACAGAAATAGGGTCAGTGACGCACACACTATTGTGAACTATGGAAGGTATTGAATTGATTCTCCGCCTATTGGATGATGTTATGTGGAAGAAACGAGTATTTCGATCTCTTTCCTTGAACCACTTCCGTCTAGAGTTCTGGAGCCACACCCTCTCCTCTCTTCTCAAAAGACACCACAGATTATTTCTTAAATACACTAGAGATTTCTGAGCCTCAGACGTCGCCTTCCCTAGGTGAATATCCTTTTCAATCCCAGCAATTTTTTCCTTCAATATTGGGATCACCCCTGTTTGCGCCAAAGCTTTTATACTCGACCATTTTTTATAGCAGATTTTGTACCTTTTAGAATGCTAAGAAGGCCAATTCGATTGTTACACAGTTTCTGGTTCTTAAAAGAATTCACTACCACATCTTCGAATCCATCCATGTCCATGAGATAATTAAACAATTTAAAAGGCTTCGGTCCCCATTCCCCACCTTTGCTCTCCAAAAGAATTGCATTGTGATCCGAGACTGATTTCGATAGCAAACACTGTTCTAGATTATGAAAATTTACTAAAAACTCAGCATCAACAAGGAACCTATCTAAGCGAACAAAAGTCGGATTTTCCCTATAATTTGACCACGTGAAGACCCCTCCTTTAAGGGGCAAATCTATTAATCCGCCTTCTTGGATGAAAGATCTAAACATCTCCATATTAGCCAAACTCACAGTCGACCCCTGCTTTTCATCACAACTAATATAGGCATTAAAGTCACCCCCAGGCACCAAGCAACCCTGTAACTACCCATATAATCCAACAACTCCCGAATAAAACTTGGTTTTTCAGCATTCGTAGATGGTCCATACACATTGATCAATCCACACTCGAGATGATTTCCCCGAAATTTCCCAATTAGAGCTACAAATCTTCTAGAAATGAATAAACTAGACATATCAAAAAAATCAGGATCCCACACATTGATAACTCCCCCGGAAGCCCCTACCGACGGAGAAAATTCCTTGAGAAACTTTTGACCACAACCCATACTCCTAAAGATAGCAGGAGAAAATTTCATCAATTTCATTTCTTGAATGAAAAGAATTTTCGATTTAACCTTTTGCATCACCTTCCTAATAGCTCCTAAATTTTCAATCTTGCCCAATCCCCTGATGTTCCAAGAAAGTAAGACAGACCCATAAATAGATAACTAATTACCTGGTTCGATGTAGAATTAAGATGACCTTAAACGGATTTGGATTCAATCTCCACCACCTTCTCAATTAAAGCCGATTTACCCCATAGAAAGAGATGCCCAGAACCTTACTTACACCCCAAACCGCCATCGCCTCTTCTATGTAGCTTAAGAGAACGAAATTATGTGAGAAGCTCGATCCTTCCGACACCGCACCACCATGAATGTTTTCCAGCGACTCCATGATGAAACTCCTTATAGCCCTACGATGATCCACATTATAAAAACTCCCCACAAGGTTTACATTACCCGAAAAGAGATTTTTAGGGGGTGAAGGGAAGCGTTTCGCTCCAGCAAAGAACATGCCACCTCTCGGAGGAGAGAAGATGATACTTCCGAACTTGAACACTCCATAAGGGTATCAGGCACAAATTCTGATTCTAGAAGAGAAGCACCAGCCACGTGTGATTTGTCTAAGGAGTCTTCAACTATCAGATTCGACACGTTCCCCACAATTTGCTCACTTAGCTGATCCTTGGTTATATTGAGTCCAGATTTCTGCTGGGCCCTCAACATGAGAGAAGCAGGTAATGGATCCACACAGCCCAATCCGAGAGAAGAAGAAGGTGGCACAGGGGCCCGATCCGGAACGCAGCAATCAGGGGAGCCGTTCTTTTGGATAGGAGAAAACCCAGCCGCCTTTTCTCGAAACTCGGTGCACTCTTCAAAGTTACATAAATTGCCTGGATTGGAATCAGCCCCAACTAATTTTTCCGAGGCAACGTCTTCATTCGAGCTCACATCCCCATGATTCCTACCTTCCACGTCAGAAACATTCTTCGGAGAATTATCACGAAACTGTTGCTCTCCCCCACCCTTCTGATTTTCCGATGACCCATGAACCGGCCAAACATCTACATAATTTTCTTCTTCATTCAACTCCCCGGAAATAGGATCCTCACTGAAGTTTTCTCCGGTTATTATCTTGATAATAAAAGCTCTTCCCAACATGTTGATCTTGAAAGAATCAGGGACTTCGAATTGACTGGCCACTCTAATGGTTAACCTTTGCTACTGTAAGGTCCACCTTATTCCTTGTCTTCTCGTGGATGTTAACCAGCATACCTCATCTATTTGCCACCGATGGAAAGAAGTCATTCGACCAGCAATGAAGAGGAACTCCGTAGATAGAAACTAAACACTAAAAAAATAGGATACCCTCCACTAAAGCATGTTCCTCCAAATGGACGAACCAAAAGGATAAATCTTCTTTTTTGTTAGCCCATGCATCTTCCTTATCCTTTAACGAATTAAACATGAAGATACACGAGTTGGATGTCTTGCCCCAAGACGCCATTTTCACGGAGATTCCATCACTGGACAAAGCTTTCTCTACAAAATCTTTATCAAAGTCCTTTTTTAAGATACCTATACTTGACTTCTCTATCCAGTTGGTTTCCTCTAATGGAAGGTATAATCCATAACATAATCCCTCCTTAGTGTATAATCCTTGACTGTCTGTTCAAACCGATTACCAACAAGTACTTCATTCGCCTTACTTAATAATACATCTTTGTAGGATCCTTTGTCACTGTTGAAGGCTGACTTACTCACAGGGATCCCTTCGACATTACCATCTTGAAACATCAGCCTCCTTCTTAAGGGACTGCTAACCGAAGGATTCTTCTGAAATCTTGAGAACTTAGCATAAGACACGCTGACTCTTCTGCCGTCAATAATTGTATCATTGAACTTTTCGATAACCCGCTCCAAATCCTTGTTGCTCGCCAGATGAATAAAAGCAAAAGTGCAGTTTTTATATTTAGGTTTTTCATTGTTGAAAGGGATGAAAACTTTGAGTACCTTGCCATGAAAACCAAACAACTCCCATAAAGCGCTTCTTGAAACCCTTTTGCTCAGGTTATCAACGAAAACAATCTAGCCACCATTGACGAAAGATTGTTGGAACTTACCTCTGCCGACGCCGACGCCTCCCACCATTCTCTTTTTAGAAAAAATCTTTGTTTATGGACAGAGAAATATAAAATGAATTAATTTTACTATATTTCATCTATGATTTTACAGATAAATTATGTATGCAATAAATTAAATTTGCATATTTGGATCATGATTTTAGTATTTTAATTTTATATTTTTAAAAATTATTTAAGTTGAGATATTTGTTAAACATTGAGATTTTAATCAACGTTATCGTTTTAGTATTTTAAATTTGTATTTTTCTTTAGATATTGTTCAACTTAATAAACGACAATATATTTCTCTTTTCTCTTGAATTTAAAATTTCCAATTTTTTCAACTCTTCAATAACCCAACAAACAAACAACAAGGTTACTATTGTTTTCAATCAAATTAAAAATAAAATATCATATATGAACCATGAGATTTTAAGCTTCGTCCCACCTCAGTTTCTATGGAAAAAAACAACCCCTTAGACTACTTATGATTGTACAATGCTTAAAGGAGAATGAATTAATTTAGTTGCACGGTGCTAATGCTATGATTTTTCTATTTTTTAAATGAAATTTATTGTGAAGAATAAAAATTAAAATAATTATTTTAAAGGCTTAATAAAAAATAAGTGTTCAAACTATAATTTTTTTAATTTTAGGTGTTTAAATTATTTTTTGTTTTTTATATGTAAAAAAAAAACTATTTTTTTGTTAAAAACACGTACCTAAAGTTTTATTTCGTTAATTTTATGTGATTGGCCGTTAACGACCATTAAAAACATTCGTTATGCAATCAAAACATGACATGTGTCATGTTTTTATATTTTTTTAAAAATGAAAATAAATATATTTTAAAACTATCCAAAATCATTAACTCTAAATATCAAAATTATCATTGTTACCATTGTCGATAACCTTACCGAACGCCATCACTGTCTTCGTCAGACACTTGGGGTCGGACGAGGTTATCGACGGTGGCAACGATGACAATTTTGAAGATTTTTTGTTAGAGATTTAGGATTATTTTGGAGGATTTTGAGATTTTTTTAATTATTTTATTTTAAATTATTTTAAAAAAATACCATGTGTCTAATTCTAATTGAGTGGTGAATTTCTTTATCAACACAACCATAAAATAGTAATTGATTAAAATTAACAAAATGAAACGTTAGACAACTATTTTTATCAAAAAATAGTTTAGTCACCTAAAGTTAAAAATATGTATAGTTTAGACACTTATTTGTATATCAAGCATATTTTAAATTATACTAATATTTTATTTGTTGTAATTAATTTTAGGCTTAATACAAAAATAAGTACTCAAACTATACCTTTTTAAACTTTAGGTGCTATCTAAAGTTTTTTTTTTCTTCGTAAAATTAGGTGCTTAAAGTTTCAACCATTACAATTTTAAGTGCCTGACCGTTTACAAAAAATCGATACTTAATAAGAATGTGACATGTGGCATATTTATTCATTTTTATTTTAAAAATTATATATATTAAAAAACTCAAAATTCCCAAAAAAGTCTCAAATCCCTAATACCCAAAACAAAAAAAAAATTCTTCAAATTATCGTCGTTGCCACCACCGTCGTCGTCTTTGGACATAGCCAATACCGTCGCTAGATCCCTCTGCCCACCCCCAACCACCTATCGTCAGTAACTAACATGAGGCATGCCAATTGGACAGTGAACGCGAATGGTTATATTCGAACGTCGTCCGATTGACACACTTTACCGAATGTTCTCGGCATTGGGTGGTTGGGGGAAATGGGCGGCGTAATTCGGCGACCGCAATGATGGTGTCCGACGGCGGCGGCGGCAGGGTGACAATTTGAAAATTTTGTGGTTTTGAGTATTAGCGATTTTGGATTTTTTAGAATTTTAAAAATTTTGTGTTTTTTAAAATATATTCCTTTTAATTTTTTAATATAATAATAAATAAACATGCCACATGTCACGTTCTTATCGAGTAACAATTTTTTAAATGTTCGAGCACTTAAAATTGTAACGATTAAAACTTTAGGCACCTACTTTTTACAAAAAATTACTTTAGGCGCTTAAAGTTCAAAAATGATATAGTTTGAGCACTTATTTTTCATTTAAGCCTTAATTCTATAATTGAATATTTTTTTTAAAGAAATGTGTTTATGGGTAAAAGATGTATTAATTGTATTGCATTTATTGTCTTAAGAATTGTTTATTAATAAAAGATTATTAATTGCATTGCATTTATAGTCTTGAAAATTGTTTATTGGTAAATAATATTTTTTTTCAATTATATTCATTCTAGCTGTCATGTCACGTGACACCTCAACTGGGTAGATGACCCAGTGGATAAATGTAACATTGCCCTATAAAAGATGTTTTGGATAGTAAAAAACAACTGTTAGAATCGATGTGATCCAGGTCAGCACCAAACTTTTTGGGTCCTTGCTCACATCAATGAAGCAGTTGCATGGTTTAAGCACTTGTTTCCAAATCAAGGATCTTAACTATTCGAGCTCAAATATGCCTTTTCAAGCTTTGAATATAAGCATATAACCTTAACCAAATTTTTAAATAATGCAATTTGATATCTGCATGCATTCTATTCGCATTATATATATATACATGCATTATATTTTGTTCGCATACATGTAGCTTGCATGAGCATTAATAAATTTGCATATCTAATTATGCATGGTAGTTCATTTATTGCACATGAATAAATATGCATGTTAGTTCATTTAAGCATGTTAGTTCATTAAAACATGCTAGTTTATTAAATATGATATTTCATTTAAGATGCATTATTTTGATATTCCATTTAAGTTGCATTATTTTAACATGTCTTTTTGTGATATTAGATGCATGAAGGCTGAATAAATTTGACACTCCAATAGACGCTAAGATGGGTTAATCACATGTTTGAAGTCTTTTGAAATTCAAGCACTTAAGGGAGAGTAAAGGCATGAATAAAAACAGCACAAGAAATTCAAAGAGTCTTGTACATTCATTTGGAAGTTGCATGGTCGATGACCACTTAATACTTGTTTGAAGCTGTCTCTTTACAAGAACAAAAATCAATCAACTTGTTCGCCAAATTTTATTTAGATCCAGACAGATCTGAGTCTTGAAGTCTTCTTGAAATTTATTCTTCTATCTCTTATCTTTTTAACACACTTTAAATCACATCAATCCAATATCATGAGCTTAAGATATGACCAGATTAGTGAAGACAGTGCAGACTAGAAATTTAATATGAGAATAATCACAAAATGCTTGTTCCAGAAATTTAAGAGACCATTCATTTGCTGAATTTAATGCTACCAGATTCATTCTTCATGCAAGGGTTGCGTTTAAAAGCTTCATAATCACCCCATTAATGGAGAATAAAGACATTAGTTTCAAGCTTGGAATTTAACCGACTTATTCATATAGACAAATGGACGTCTACATTCATCTTAAAAATGTCTACATTCATCCTACAGATTCTACAAAACCATTCAACTATCAAGGGAGATAAAAAGACACAAGCCTTAATGTCTTGCCGTCATTGCTATGTTTCTCTGTTAGACTCTTCAGTTTCCATCTAGTAAAGCCTATAAATAGGAATTGTTATTTTTATTTGTAAGAATATTATAGATCATACAACATATTTGTGAGAGTTTGATCTCTTTGTTCTTCATTGAACTTTCTGAATTATCAAGAAATCCTCCTTATGATATCATTCCCATTTTTTCATATACCAAGGTTTTTAGTTTTCTAACTAGAGAGTCCCAGTCTTTTCGTTTATGAACATTATAGGGAACGGGTCTTCACTTTTTCATAGTGTTAGTCCCTTCCTCGTTCCTCTAAACATCCAATAAAATTCGGGTCGACATTTTTTATAGTGTTGGTTCTTTCCTCGTTATTTTTCACCTTTACCATTTTTAATTTGCACATTTCCTTTCACCATCATCTTCCGTTCATCTTCTTACATTCCCATAATATCACTAAACCAGCTTCTGCAATTATATAAATTTCATCAGCATCTTCTTTATACAATAACCCCTTAAAACCATCGGTATGAAATACATATTACGTTCACGATTGGACAACTCGTAATTTCGGTTATTCTGCAACTGAGATCACATCAAGATTAGTGTGATAAAAAATAGATTTATTAAATTCTATTAATTTACAACTTAATACAACCTGTGGTTTGTATAAAATCACACGATTATATAAAAAAACTATACTATTAAATTTAATATTGAACATGAAAAAAATACAAAAGACATTGTACTCAGGAAAATAATAAAGCAGCCGTACAAAAACACCAGAAAAAATTAGATAGGGGTTCAGGAAGCAGTTATTTTTTTAATGCTCAAATTTAATAAGGTTGTCAGAGATTTTTCAGATTTGTCTAAACAATTATCCTCTTCTACATACAACAATAATTGTAAGCTGCGACTGAAACCAAACTTTTTTAACTTTTGCAGACATCGTTAAACTCTGGTTTGATTTTGACTTCGCACAAACTTCATATGGAAGAAGACCAAATAAATCCTTTGGTCTTTATTTTTTTTAGGGAAAACTACACTGGTGGTCCCCTAACTATTATTGTCTTTCTACTTTGGTCCCACAACTATGTTTTTCGGTAAAAGCGTCCCTTCTATTACATAGTTCTCCTGTTTTGGTCCCTCGACGTTAAATAACTAACGGTTTTGTTGACTTGGCTTATTTTATATTTTCCCCAATTTCCACGTCATTTATTTATTAAATAATATAATCACACGTGTAAAAAAATTTGGCTTTATAAAAAGATGTGGTTCATAATTAAGGGCCATAACCCTAATTTTCTATTTTCTCTCTTTTCATTTCTTCACTTTGAAAGAGACGACTTGAAGAAGGGCTATTACAGATTGAAGCTGATTGAAGATGGAAGGATCAGGAGTGAACCGATTTTGTTATTGTGACTGTCCATGCGAGTTAAAAACAAGCTGGATAGTAGATAATCTTGGCAGAAGATTTCTTGGCTGCCCAAATTTCGGCAAAAAAAGTAAGAAATGTCGTTTTTTTGAGTGGGTTGATGCTGAAATTCCTGAACGCCCAAGAATTATCATAGCTGGGTTGTTAAAAAAAGAAGGGCCATGGAGCATGCGAGGAATAGAGAGCGATTGTTTTGGATTATATGTGTTGTTGTTCTTGCCTATATGGCATTTTAGGGTAATTTTTAGGGTAATTTCTGGGTTATTGATGTTTCAATAACTGACATGAATGAAATTATGGCTTTGTAGGTTTTTGATGTATTTAGGGTTTAGTAGGTTTGTGATGTAACGGGGTTATTGATGTTTATGGGTTAAGATTTCTAATCCTGTTTAGGGTTTAGTAGGTTTGTGTTGTATTGGGATTTAAGGTTTATTGAGGGTTGATGTTCAACTTTGGTTCATGTATGTTTCTATCAGTTTTTGAAGTTAAAATCAATGAAATGAAGCCATTTAGCTTTTTGAAAATTTTTAAAGTGCCTGTAAATGTAACATTCTTTCTCTATTATTACCATTCACTATAACACAAAGATGTGATCTCCATTCCATTCACAAGGACACAAAGAATAATAACATTGAATTTTACTGAAATTTGAGAATAAATTGCTACTCAAAATAGCTTCATACACCCTTTCAAAATAACTGCTAATCAATGTTTAAAATAGCAGTTGTTAATGTCATCAAATGACGCAAAAAATAGGTATACACCCTTCAACATAACACAAAATAGAGAAGCTATTGTCATTTTCAGTTTCATCATCAAATTTCTACCTAAATAGTTTAAAGCAAAAAACAAAATAGATTCAGCAACAACTTCTTCAATAAATTCAAAGATATCTTCAAGGTTGAGTTGTTGAACTTTCTTGGCTGTTGTTGAACATCCATCTAACAACTTGAATTGGGGGTGGTTGTGTTGAAGCTTGCTGGGCAGGAACACTTGTCCTTGTGGTTGTTTGAGCCTTTTGGGTAGGGGCACTACTGGCTGGTGCAGGTTGTTTCCAAGTGCCATGAGAAGACCTTTTTATCTATATAAGAAAAAAATAGTTAGTCTTCAAGATCATTTTTAATTACAAGTGTTATGTTGAAAAATACATAAATAATACGCACCGGGAGTTTAGGTCTTATTGTAGGTGGTGGTTGTCTTGAAGGTGGTTGGAGCCTGGTGGAGGTGGAAGTTGTTGGCTGTTGATGAGGAACACTGGTGGAAGTTGTTGGAGCCTGCTGGGGATGTGCACTTCTAGTGCGAGGAATTCTTGAACTTGATGCTTGAGAAGAAGATTGAATAGAACTATTTCCACCAACAATGCCTTTGCATGTCCTGACATTGTGGCCAGTTCTCTTACACTTAGAACAGGTCATGGTTACACCTTTCTTAGTAACTCTAACACCTTGAATAATGGGTTCATCAGCTTCTTTCTTCCTTTTTTTGTGAGGTCTGCCTGGTGGTCTTCTAATGGTTGGAGGTAAGATGGGTTCACAGTCTGTTTGTCTAGCCCATTGATCAGGACCTCTGACTGGGTTCATCAAATGAGAGTATATTGCTTGTTGAGTGGTCTTTTTGTAACAGTCATCCACATACGACTCAAGTCTCTCCTCTTTCATCAGTATGGCTGAGATTGCATGGTGACATGGAATTCCTACCAAAATATATTAAACATATTAAACATAGTATAAACATAAATAAAAGCAAATATATTAATTACCTGTCAAGTCCCACTTTCTACATGAACACGTGTGCTCTGTCAAGTTCACAACATGCTGGGAATGTGGTCCATATGAAACTTGGTATTTATTGCCACCAGCATTGGTAGGCCAACACCTACATTATTTATGCATGTAACAGTTACTGCATTTTATCATGTAACATTATGAGATTTAACAACTTAATCTAACAACTTAATCATATAACAACTACTATATTTAACCATGTAAGAACTACTACATAGACAGATAAAAGAAGGGAAAACTAATATTTTCTCATTCTAATTTACTGTATTCTCATTCTAAAACTACTTAATCATATAACAACCACTACATTTAACAACATAGTCAAGGGACCAAAATAGGAAGACTATAATAGTTAGAGGACCAACTTAGAAAGACTGTAATAGTTAATGGACCAAATTAGGAAGACTATAATAGTTAGGGGACCAAATTAGGAAGACTGTAATAGTTAGGGGACCAAAATAGGAAGATTGTAACAGTCACTGTAGTTAAACATTTAACATTATTTGCAATCCTTGATAAGGTAAATTTCAACAGGGTTGAATTCTAAAGTTAAACAACTACTACATAGACAAATTTGAATTCTAAAGTTTAACATTATTTGCAATCCTTGATGTTTAATCATACCTTGCTGACATTTGCATTGATGTTTTTAACTTCTTCTGAATCTTTGGACATAAAGGTCCAATCCACTTATCAGCTTCATCAGACTTTTTTGCAATCCTTTGCATAATTTTTGTCTTAATTGCCTCCAACATGGTTATGATTGGTTTTGTTCTTGTTTCAAGAATAAACTGCAAAAAAAAGTTAAATATAATTAACTTTGGACAAACAAATATGCACAGAATTAAAATACATGTTACCTTATTGAAAGACTCGCATAAGTTATTCAGTAGGATGTCACATTTGGTTTTTGTTGGAAAAAATGCCTTGCTCCAGTTTCTAGGATCCTTCTCAATCAACCAGTCATAAGCATATGTTGATAGAGATTTCACTTCAAACATGGCATCTTCATATTATCTATCATAAGTTGCTCTGACAGCTTTCCACAAGCCATCCTTAAGTGTTTTTTCACTATGTTGTTTCTTGAAATTATTGTACAAGTGTCTCACACATGTTCTGTGATTAGAATGTGAAAACAGTTCTCTCAATACATCAATCAGTCCCTACATTTAAGACAAAAACAAATAATCAGGTAAATTTCAAGTAAATTATATAAAACATGTAACATAACAAAATTTAAGTGATGATATTTACCTTTTGTCTATCAGACATGAATGAGATGTTGTGTGAGTTGTTCAACTCCAAATCTAGGGCCAGAAGTTCAAGAAACCAGAACCATGATTCATGACATTCACTTTCAACAGCTGCAAAAGCTATGGGATACAGGCAGTCATTTGCATCAATCCCAATAGCAGCTAGCAAATGACCTTTATGATATCCCTTTAGCTGACATCCATCAAGACATATAATAGGCCTACAACCAGCTTTAAACCCATCTTTGCATGCTTGCATGCAGATATACACCCTTTCAAATACTATCCCATCTAACTTACAGATAGTGGTGGTCCCAGGATTGGTCAACCTAAGTTCTCCAAGATAATCATAAAGCAAACCATATTGTTCTTTGTGTTTGCCCTCAATAAGTTCAATGGCAAAGTCCCTTGCCCTATACAACTTAGAGTGATGCACATGATGCACATAATCTTTCTTAACAGCTTCATGTAGGGAAGTTATAGAAAATTTTCTATCAACCAGAAAAAAATGTAGGTACTTCCTAGCTATAAACTTGGATGACACCCTACTATTTTTGAACTCTTTACTGCAACAATGTTCATTTTTAATTGACTTAATTTGTCATGTTTTATCCTAGGGGTCTTTAGTATTTTGTCTTCCTCCCATTAGTACCCATAGGCATCCATGCTTGTAAATCACCTTCACCCTTCGATTGTCATTTTTTTCAACTTTAGACATAGTTTATTCTGCAAACCAAAATTCATAACTGCTTCCTTTAACACCTCTCTATCGATAAAAAGCATACAAACTTTTAGCTCAGGATTCTCCATGTCCAGCTCAACATTAAATTCTGGAAATTTTTTCTTCCTAACACCACTAGTTGAATCAGAATCTGACTCATCTACACTATGTAGTGAGTCAAAATATTCAGCTTCTTCATCATTTTCTACCCTTTTTTCACTTGCAACCCTTTTTCCTCGAAATGAACCCTAAACTGATTTTTAAAACTACTATCACTAAATAAAGGCTCCACAACCTCTTCAACATCTTCAACAGAATAATCATTATCCTCAAAATCAGATTCAGATTCACTAGCTAAGTACTCAGAATCTGATGAGTCAGAATCAGTTTGGGGTTCAATTTGTGGTTCAGTTTGGTGTGCAAAAACATGTTTAGTTTGGTGTGCAAAAATAGGTTCAGTTTGGGGTTCAAATTGTTCATCTTGGGATGCAACAACAGGTTCAGTTTGTGGTATAAATTGAGGTTCAGTTTGGGGTACAAATGGTTTATCTTGAAATGTAACATTAGATTCAGTTTGGGTTTGGGGTTCAAATGAAAATTCATCTTGGGGTATAAATGGTTCATCTTGGAATTCAACATTAGGTTCAGTTTAGGTTTGGGGTTCAAATGAAAATTCATCTTGGGGTATAAATGGTTCATCTTGAAATTCAACATTAGGTTCAGTTTGGGGTTCAACTGGAAGTTCATCTTGGGGTGCAAGAAAAGGTTCAGTTTGTGGTTCACATGAAGGTTCAACTGGGGGTGTAACAACAGATTCAGCTTGGGATTCAAATGGTGTATCTTGGGATGCAACAAAATTTTCAGTTTGGGGTTCAATTGGAAGTTCATCTTGGGGTGCAACAAAAGGTTCAAATGGAGGTTCAACTAGGGGTGTAACAACATATTCAGCTTGGTATTCAAATGGTGTATCTTGGGATGCAACAAAAGCTTCAGTTTGAAGTTCAAATGGAGGTTCAACTTGGGGAGTAACAACATATTCATTTTGTGGTTCAAATAGTGTATCTTGGGATGCAACAAAATTTTCAGTTTGGTGTTCAAATGGAGGGTCAGCTTGGGGTACAAATGGTTCGGCTTGGGGTTCAAATTCAGGATCAATTTCATTATAACTATAAGGGTTAGGTTCCTCATACTCAAACTCAGTTTCATCTTTTGACCCTAAACCTATACTTTCATTCATTTCAACCAAGTAAATATGCACATGATGGTTCTTAGGTAAGTCAGCTACCATGTTCAAACAATCAATATCAGTTTTCAAAGCTACAACCTTAAATGACACTCCTGGTACTACTCTAAAGACTTTCACTATTTTAGTTACTCCTAGAGTCTCAATCATGTGAGCTACTTCAAACATAGAAACTTCATCAACATCACAGAAATCAAAATAAGATACCAAGTTACTGTTATACTTCAATTTGCGTGAATTGACAAAAGTACCACCATGGTGTATAACTGCTGTGAATAATTGAGACTTGGGGGCTGCAAATAACACAATAAAATATTGTAATTCATCTACATAAACCATTGTAAACATAAAAAACATAAAGAATCATAAACAATGTAATTCAATACAATAAACATAAAGATATTTTGAGTAGTAATTCAATACAATAAACATTGTAATGTAAAGATAGATTCCACCAACCACTGTAATTTGCATTCAATACAACAAATATCATGCATATGAATAAATTAATAATTGTATGACCCACTACCCATAAAACATAAAGAATCATAAAAAGTTATAGTGGTCCACCAGTAAAGACAAAAACATGTTTTCTTTCGATAAAAGGTAAACACCAAAAAAAAGAAAAATCAGTAAAGACACTTCTTGGGTTCAAAATCGGTGGACTGTTTCTCAAATATTAAATAAACTACTATTAAAGAAAAAGAAACATCATAGCTTCAAGAGAACGGTAGAAACTATAAACGTACCATATAAAGGGCTTGGTTTCCCTTTGATTCTCAGTTTCCAAACCATTTCGCGTTGAACCCCAAACTGGGTGTTTGATTCGATTTTGGGTGCGATTTCTCTGGAGAAAAAGAACCTTAGAAATTCGATTCGATCAAACTCTATTTGGTGTTTGATTTTGGGTGCAATTTTCTAGAGAAGAAGAACCCTAGAATACGATTCGATTAAACCCCATTTGGTGTTTGATTTTGGGTGCAATTTTTTGGAGAAGAAGAACCCTAGAATACGATTAGATTGATTTTTTTGAAAAAGTTATCTGATTAGAATGGGTTAGGATGGGTTTAGGCTTAGTGTCGTTTGAACTTGTTTTACACGTGTGATTATATTATTTAATTAATAAATGACGTAGAAATTGGGGAAAATATAAAATAAGCCAAGTCAACAAAATCGTTAGCTATTTAACGTCGAGGGACCAAAACAGGAGAACTATGTAACAGAAGGGACGCTTTTGCCAAAAAAACATAGTTGTAGGACCAAAGTAGGAAGACGGTAATAATTAGGGACCACCGATGTAGTTTTCCCTTCTTTTTAAAACGTTTAAAATTTAAATCATATCAAGTTTTTGTTTTGTTTATTTGAATTTAATTCGTATTTATAATAATTCATTAAATGATTTTATTGATTTCAATATACTGTGATGGTAATGAATGAGGTAATGATCTTTTGTATGATTGTCTCTTTTGACTTGAAAACGATGAAATTTTTATTTAAGAATAGAAACCGTAAAGGGATGGATCAGAAACTGTTCCATCTATTTTCATCACACATGCTGAAAAACATCAGTTCTCTTTTCATCAGGGTTATATTTACAATCACTCAAATTCTCAAAACTCCATGTATGCTTCTATCACACATGTTATCAATAAGTTGATTATCGGTAGTTAAACAAAAAAAGAGAGTCAAAGGCGATATCTTTAGGACTAATATATGTGATCGAGTCAGATATATTAATAATTTTTCGATTCAAAATGATTATATTGATGTTATATTTTGGATCGGGTTGATTTAAACCATGTGGATATAATAAGTAAATATTTGTTTTAAATAAAAAGTTTTGGGCATAAGGATTTATTGACGATCAAGTAATAGACTCTATAAATATAATGAGACTATGTGAGTTTTAATCTTGATGATTACCGGAGAGAGATGTAATTTTTTCCGCAAACCAGAGAAATGTAATTTCTATTAGGGTCTTTCAATGAGAAATGAGTTTCGTGGAAATGCGAGAAAGAGTTTGGTCAAACGTCGGGTAATTGAGGTAAATGGTATTCTATGTATTTGAACACTTAGAGCATAGAAAATAGATTTGTTTAGTGACTTGAGTTTAGTGTTTGTTTATAGTGTGTGTTTTGAATAAATTTTAATAATAAAAACAGCATGGCCAACCGGCTAAATATACTATTTGTTTATTGTGTTTTTAAACTTTTAATAATCTCTATGTTGTGTGTATGATCTATTTATGTTGATTTAGTGTTAATTAGATTTTTCTCTTACAATTACCTAACCAAGGGTATCAAATATATGATTCAAGACTTTGAGTTAATTGCACCACAAACCCTCAAACTATAACTTATATTCTAAATTGATCCTTAAACTTTTGAAAGTTCAAATTTTATCTTTAAACTATGTCTGTCATTTTAAATTGGTCCCTAACCTTTTACGTTTTAATTTCACCCTCAAACTATGACTCTCATTCTAAATGAGTCCCTAAACTTTTAAAGATTCTAATTTCATTCCCAAATTATTATAATATGCTAATCATATCCCATGTTAATAAAATCGTTATAAAACTTGTTAACTCATGTGAATGTTGATGTGTATTATATAATAATATAACATGTCATAAACGATAATTTGAGGATGAAATTAGAACTTTCAAAAGTTTGAGGACCAATTTAGAATGAGCCATAGTTTGGGGATGAAATTGACATATTCAAAAGTCTGATGATCAATTTAAAAATAGAATCATAGTTTATGAACGTGTGGTACAATTAACTAGATTTTTTTAAACAAATAGTTTATATTTTTTAGTTTGAATGGTGGATACGTTTTTTTTCAAGCTGCCAGTTGATAATGAAATGTCGATAGTTGTGTTCATATTTATTTGTTATATTGATAATGAAAAGTCGATAGTTGAGTTTGAATGATGTATTGATGGTGTGTAATTTTATGTACAGTCAATCAAATCAAATGTTGATATCTAACAAAACATTATATGTGTTCATTTTTAAAATTCTATAATGAGCTGTAATCATTTAATTCACTGGTAGTACATAAATTATACATCATCAATGCATCAAATAACAATCTTAATTTAATTAAAACCAAAAAATTACAAAAATTATTAATGTATATAAAAAATTTATATAATCAAATAATGTTAAAATATACATGCATAACATAAATATTACACTCAAAATATTTAAAATGAAATAAAATAAAACAGGCTGTTAATAATAATGACCAATTTCAAAGCTTTCACGTTTTCCTTCTGTTGCTTCTAAGTTCTAAGCATTCAAGTGGTGGTGTGTAGAGCAATCCTGCAGAAAACAAATTATCCCAAAGCTTCCAATTTCATGGCGTTGGTGGGTGTTTTTGAAGTTTTAGTGGCTTTCATTTGCTTTCTAATTCTCAGTTGCTTGAGTAATTCTAACGAGGGGCAGCCAATAACTTTCCCGGTCGTCGGAATGATGTTGCAGCTCTTACTCAACGTTCACCGGGTTCACGATTGGTGCACTGAGATTCTCCAAAGATGCCACTGCACTTCGCTTTTCGTCGGTCCTTGGTTCTCCGATATGAACTTCGTGTTGACCTGCGACCCGGCCAACATTCACCACGTTATGGTGTCTAACTTTCAAAACTTCCCCAAAGGATCCGATTACAAGGAGATATTCGACATCCTCGGCGACGGGATTTTCAACGCCGATATGGATTTGTGGAAATACCAGAGGAAAGCCGCTCAAGGATTCATTAGACATCCGCTTTTCCACCGGTTATTGTCGACGGCTACTAAAGCCAAGGTGGAAAACGGGCTGATTCCCGTTCTCGAACACGTCGCTGAAAGCGGCATGGTGGTCGACTTGGAAGATGTTTTCCAAAGGTTCACATTTGATTTCACGTGCATTTTGGTTACCGGCAACAACCCTGAATCCCTCTCAATCGACTTCCCTGAAGTCCGTTTCTCCAAGGCCCTGGACGATGCCGAAGAAGCCTTGTTTTATCGGCATGTGAGGCCTCGAAGCTTCATCAAGCTGCAAAAATGGCTGAACATGGGGCAAGAGCATAAATATAGAAAAGCATGGCAAGTTCTTGATGATCTGATAGCTAAACATATAAGCCAAAAAAGGAAAGAAGTTAACCAAGTATTGATAAAAGAAGATGGTGAAGCGGAGGGTGTTGATCTTTTAACATCGTACATAACCCAAGAGAAGTCGACAGGTTTGAAATGTGACGACAAGTTCTTGAGAGACACCATTTTGAACATGATGATTGCCGGGAGGGACACAACGAGCTCGGCTCTCACTTGGTTTATTTGGCTTGTTTCTAAGCATCCCGAAGTGGAAAACAAGATCATACAAGAGCTTGAATCAAGAATACCAGCGAAAGAAACCAGAAACAGGCGATTATTCAACGCCGAAGAGGTGAAAGATTTGGTTTATTTACACGGAGCATTGTGTGAAGCAATACGGTTGTACCCTCCGGTTCCTTTTCAGCTCAAGGAACCATTAAAGCCCGATGTTCTTCCCAGTGGGCACCGGGTTCATCTGAAGATGAAAATCATGTTCAACTTGTATTGGATGGGGAGAATGAAGGCGATATGGGGTGAAGATGCATTCGAATTCAAGCCCGAAAGGTGGATTACGGAGCGAGGTGGGATTAAACACGAGCCATCGTTCAAGTTCTTGTCGTTCAATGCAGGGCCAAGGATCTGCCTAGGGAAACAGGTGGCGTTTGCTATGATGAAAACCGTGGCATCGGCCATCATCTACAATTTTCGTATCAATGTGTTGGAAGAAACGCCTGTTGTTCCTGCTATCTCCATCATTCTGCACACTAAGGATGGATTGATGGCTAGGGTTTCCAGCAGATGGGACTAAATGCTCCTGTATTTCATCTTTGTTTTCAGCTTTTCAATAAGAGAGGGGGAAAACCCTAATCTCTTTATAATCGTTTAGCTTTTGTATGTTAAGAGTATCTATGTTTAGTAGCATGTTATTCGTGTGGTGATGTATGGAATTTGTTATATGTGGCTTAGGAAATAAATTTTTTTAATCCATTGAGCGGTTCCAGTAAAAAAAAGCATTATTATCTCTAGGAGACTTAGATTCGAACAACCTGTATGCATTTACAAAGTGATATTAGCAGACGAGCAGTGGCAAAACTCAACATTATATATTGAAGAGGCTATTTAAAAATGTTTAAATTTGGAGGAGGCCAACAAAATAAATTATATATTTTTAAGGGACTAAAATACAATTTTACCATTATCTATAATATTAATGTCTCTAATTTATGCAAAACTCTTTGTTAACATGTTTTTTGGATCGTTGAATGAGGAAAATAGATGGCTGAGATTAACTCCTTACTCTCTTTTTTTTCAAGTGATAATCTCCACATATTCTACTGTTAATCTCATCCATTCGTTTTACCCATCTAACGATCCAAAAAACATATAAAACTTAGAGAATTTTACATTGTGTAACCGGATCCCATATATATATATATGGAGTACATAATTAAATTTTTTTTAATAGTAAATGCACACAGTATTTGAAATTTATGTGGTTTGTATATTTTTTCCTTCCTAGGCCGGCATAAATGTTAGTCAGAACTCAGAAGAACGTTGTTATCTGTTCGAAATTTAATTTATGGCATAAATCATAAATGTTAGAAAGTACATGAACAAAAACCTGCAATAGTGACACCATTCCCTAATTTGTTTATGGAAATAACACACCTGCAATAGTGACACCATTCCCTAATTTATTTAAGAATTTAATTTGGTCTACAAAACTTTTAAAAATTCAGATTAAGTTTTAAAATTTTTAAATGTTCTTAATTAAATCTCTCACATAATTTCTAAAAGTTATCATTAAGCCTTTCAAAATTTTAAAAACTTTAGTTAGACCTTAAATTTTTTGAAAAAAAAAATCAAATTAAACCCTTTACATTTTTCTAAAATAACTTAAATCTCTAAATTTTTTAAGTTTTTAGCCCAGTTCCGCCACTGCTATTCTCATTCTTAATTTAGAGAAAATTTTGTATAAGTAATGATGAAACTATATTTATAGGGTGGAAGTTTAATCCCTCATAGTTGTAGAATGGCTGTCATCTCCTACGATGAGAGAAACAATACATAAAAAATGAATTGAACAATTTGAACATTATTATCTTTAGAATGCACGTAAGTGTTATTAAAGGTTAAAAAATTAAATAGATATTGACAAAATATTTAGAATACTAAAAAAAGAATGGTTACAGTCCAAATATTTTCAAGGCCGTGCGTCTAACAATCATCGTATCCAGTCCACCCCCGGATATCTCGCTAAGTGACTTGTTGGAACTCTTCTCCTTAGGCGGAGAACCCACATTATTAGGGTCATTTCTAGGGTTATAATTGAGACCAGTATATATTTTTTGGAAAGTAAATAGACTTCATTAAAAACTCCTTTTAGACCTAAATATAGAGAAAAAGAGTACCCTTTATTTTATTCTAAAGAACTCGAACAACCAAACAAGTATTAGTATCAAATGCTCTTTACTCTACCACAAACTGCCTCACCATAACTGAAAACATCCTAGGCTAAAAGCCACGTACCCAAAACACCGGTGATTGCAAAGTCACCTCGAATTCAACAAAGACAAATAAAAAACCCTATGAAATTATCCCACACTCGAAACAGCGTCAGCCACCCACTGAAACTCATTTGCCCTTGCTATGCCATGCTTGACTAGAACATGTGCTTCAACGTTTTTTTTCTCTGTACACGAAGAAAAGTCGAATACCCAAGCTAGCTATAAGATATTAGCACAGCTTCACCAACTCCAAAAAAAACACCCGGACAATATGCTTTGTTAGATATCCAACACATCGCCAATTGACAATCAGACTCGATAATGACATCGCAACATTCCTTCTAATTTAGTTCTTTCCATGGTTGACACGCTTGCAAAATGGCCTTTAATTCTGCCCTGTGGGATCTGATAGACTTATCGCACGAGAAAATTTTAACAGGATGGAGCCATTGTGATTCCGAATAATACCTCCAATTCCTGCCTCCCCATAGCTTCCCATCACCGCTGCATCCTCATTAAAGTTCACGGTTCCTTTGGTTGGGCGCACCCATGAACCCTTACGCGGTCTAATAACCTTGTCCTTGATGAAGTGGCACAAGGTTGGGTTCCTAACAAAATTCAGGACAGAAATAGAGTGCTCCGGCCAGCGACATTTACTCCAAAAACCTATTCTTACCAGGGCCAAATTGAAAATGAGATCTTCAATGCAGCATTTAGTATTGAAGATCAACTCGTTTCTACATAACCAAATCGTCCAAACGATCCCGAAAAAAGCCAACCACCACACATCTTTCAGAGTTGGGTTAGAGACAGCGGCATCCCAGATTAGCATTATTGATTTCAGATTTGCCGACATAACAAAATGAAGGATCCATAATCCACACCACTTTTTTCCAAACTCTCCATGAAACCGAACAATGGCAAAAAAGGTGTTCAACAGTTTCAGAAGATAAAGAGCATAGATAGCACTTACCTAAACTGGAGACGTTAACCCCCCGCTTGGCAAGCTCGGAAAGAATATGAATTCTATCTTGCACAGCTCTTCAAATAAAGGCCTCAACCTTAGGTGGAGCTAGCTTGCCCCAAACTAACCTCCAAATATTATCTTCAAAAGAACCATTGGTCGATAATAAAGAACATAAAGATTTTGGTTTATAAACTCCGCTGGAATCAACCGCCCATTTAATTTTATCCTTCACACAAAAGCAGAAACAACGCGATCAATGGTTAGTTTAAACGTGTTCCAAATTTCCACTTCCCAATCAAAGAGAGGTCTTCTAAGCACAATTCTCCAAACACGAACACCATCCACATTAACCCAGAAGTCAGCTACCTTCCCAGATTTTTTGACTGCTAATGCGTATATTCGAGGGAATTTAGCTTTGAGGCTTTGAACTTCAGTCCACCGGTCCTCCCAAAAATTAATATAATTCCCATCTCCCACTTCAAACCGAATATTATGCGTAAACACATTCAGAGAGCACTACAGGGGTTTAAAAATGTTTCTCCACACCCATGATGCCTTTTTTGGATTAACTCCAAACGGCAGTAAACTATTTTGCTCCACGCCATACTTTGCACAAATGATTCTCCTCTATAAGCCGTCTGATTCACAACCGAACCTGCACAATCATTTGTTTAAGAGTGATCTATTTTTGGTTTTCATATCCACAAGATCGAGGCCACCATATTCCAATTGTTTGCAAAGAGACTCCCATTTCACCCAGTAAATAGGTCGCTGAGAATTAATTCCCCACACAAATTTGGCAATACATTTGTTAAGCATATCCGCTACTTTGCAAGGCATAAGATATAAAGACAAATAATAGACAGAGAGATTACTAAGTACCGCCTTAACCAACGTGATACGGCCAACAAAGGATAAGAACTTTCCTTTCCAACCTTCGAGCTTTGATCTAACCTTCTCAATTATTAGATTCCACAGAGCCAAAGAATTTCTCGAATGGCCCATCGGCAATCCAATGTATTCCGATGGAAGAATATCCAATTTGCAATTAATATTAGCAGCCCATTCTTCCACCTGATTAGTAGCCACATTGATGCCATATATCTTAGTCTTCTACAGATTAAGGCACAACCCTGAACACACTTCAAATAAAATGAGTAGGCGCTTGATGTTAACGAAATTCTCTAGAGAAGCTGCCCCAAACAAGATTAAATCATCTACAAACTGAATATGCGTGATGTTTAAACCATTAGCTCCAATTTTTACGCCATTAATCAAACCCAGCTCTGAAGCTTTTATGATTAATCCGCTCAAAGCTTCCCCCACGATGTTAAATAACAGTGGCGATAGCGAACAACCTTGTCTTAATCCTCGACTGATAGAAAATCTGTTGCTAGGCACTCCGTTAATCAACACTGAATGGTCGCAGTTTCTAAACAAATTCTAATCCATCGCCTCCATCTATCACCAAACTCCATATTATTCAAGCAATAATCCAGGAAGGACCAATCTAGAGTATCATAGGCCTTTTTGAAGTCGACTTTAAACACAAAGGCTTCAGACTTCTTTTGCCTAAGATCGTCTATCACCTCATTAGCGACCAGTGAACAGTCAGCGATTTGTTTTCCGACAGTAAAAGCAAATTGTGTCTCCCCCACCACCATGTTGATGACTCCGACTAATCTTCTAGGCATGACTCTTGCTAGGATCTTGTATAGACTGCTAACCAGGGATATGGGTATGTAGTCATCGATGTATTTCAGACTCGACACCTTTGGTATGAGTGTAATGAAAGAGTGATTTCGTCTTTGTCTTTCAATTTCCCATGAAACACTGCCTCGAAAAATTTCATGACTTTACATTTTAGAACTGGCTAGAAGCTTTGATAGAAGTCCAACTTAAACCCATTAGACCCCGACGCTTTATTCCCATCTGCAGATTTGATGGCGTTCCAGACTTTCTCTTTAGTGAAAATACTTTTGATTGACTTCTCTTCCATAGGGTCCAATCTGGGAAGATTCACGCCAAGATGTGCTAAGAGGAGGGTGCGGGAACAATTGAAACTTGCTCGGAAGTGATTCTCGAAGGCGTTACTAATTTCTTTTGGATCAGTCAGGATGCGATTGTCCATATTTAGCGAAGCAATCCTGTTACAACTTCTTCTCATCGACGCGGTAAGATGAAAAAAATTTGTATTCAAATCTCCCTCCTTAAACCATTTCAATCTAGACTTTTGTAACCACTCCCGTTCATCTCTCCTAAGTATGGCACAATGATCAGCCTTCAACTTTTGTATTTGTGCGACCACCCCTGGGTTATAACCATTGGAACATAGATTCTCCTCTAAATCTTTAATGTCTTTCTCCAACGCTTCCAATGTCTTACCTTTGGATTCACTAGAAACATTGACCCAATCTTTCACTGCTCCTTTAATAGCTCTCAAAGTGTGACGCATATCATTCCTTCCTGCTTTTAATATAGTATATTCAACCAACTTCCTCACTTCCGGTTCTTCTGACCAGTTCGAGAACCATTAAAAAGGTTTTGGACCACCAAGATCCTTGATTTCCTCCAAAATGACCGGTCTATGATCTGAAACCGCAATAGGCATCGACTTCTGAGTGATGTTTCGGAAAACATCCAACATCTCAGGCGAAACTAGAAATCGGTCTAATCTGCTCGCCGAACCCCCCTTGCCACCCCTAAACCATATAAAGGCACTCCCATTTAGAGGTAAGTCGATTAAGTCATTCGTTTGCACAAACTCCACAAAACAGCTAATCTCTCATTTGTGTAAAGAAACCCCCATCTTCTCCTCAGCCTTCAACACAGTGTTAAAATCCCCCCAATATGATTGGTACATTTATTTGCTTGATGATGTCTGAAAGAGACTCAAAAAACAGTTTCCTCTCATTCGGATTGTTTGGAGCATACACGTTGATCAATCCGCAACGGAGATCACAATGCACGATTTTACCAATTAGGACAATCACTCTTTCCATAATCAATTTCCTGTCCAGTACAAAGAAGGACGAATCCCATAAAGAGATTAGACCTCCATATGCCCCTTTCGACATAGAGAGCTCTAACTCCTCAAAATTCCTCCCTTGCAATCGTTTGGCTATTCCCAGATTCATTTTTTCTATTTTATTCTCTTGTAGGAACGCCACTCTCACCTTAACTTTGTTGAGTAAACTGACCACTGCTCGTAATTTCACAACACTGCCCAACCCCCTTCAAAACGAGACTATTCATTAGAATTGAAAGCATAAAAAACTCGAGAAACCAACCAACGGACCTGATCAATTAATCCTTTTTTCCTCCTCCAGCTCCGCTAAGCGCACCATCACTGTGAAATCTGGAGAGGCAAAACGAACCCCAAGCGTATTGCCAAGCTCGAACATTTTGGCTGCTTCACAATCCGGGTTTTGTCCAACGTGGACATCCGAGGCGTGCGATTGAAGATTCAAGCTTCTTCCCTTAGGATTCCTGACCATTCCTCATTGAACCGAGTCTTGAATTCGCGACTCTTTTACATTGCACCCTTTAGAACTTGATTATTTCCGCGAACACGCAATCCACCAATTGAATCTATCTAGCCCTACTCTCATACCTAGATGACCTCCTTTCTAACTGTAATCAACCCATCTCTCCTATCTCATGAATCTCCCCCTTCGGTAGACATGTCCCTAGACCTTTCTCCGCTCATTGATATATCATCTAGGTACCTCACGTTCACATCTTGAAGCCTTGAGTCATTGGAAATGGACTCAAACGGATCAACAACGTCCAGTTTCCCTGGCCTAAATCTACTGCTTGGCCCAATATTTGTCCCTCATTCAGCGGAATCGGCTGAAACCACAGTTACATCGAATAACCCATTCCTTCGATCCTCGACATTTTGATTATTGTAGGGACTCTCCACATGGCTCTCCCAGTTCGCGACATTACTAACCTGAGGGAGCTCAACCAATTTGGGAATATCCACGTTCTGCATGGGCGTGTCAAAGGGAGATGAACCATTAATACTAGCCCAATCGCACTCATCCCCAGGATCTGACCGTGCACTCCCATTTTCCACTAATTGATCGACCGAGAAGCTACCGTCGATGAACTGTCTAACTTCCTCAAAGGGCTTCGTAGAAACCTTGATCTGGTGGACCTTCCCATTGACAACTATCGCTATCCTGTCCGGGATTGTAGAAACTTTCTGTGTTTGTATTAATATTTTTAGTACTGATTCAAAATAGCAATAAATTGAAAATTATTATTATTTTAGAATTTTTAATATTAATTAACCAATATTAATTAACCTAAACTTGCATCAGTCTAAACTGAAATGCGCCCTGATTAATGTCTACAGGCCCAATGGAGCAGCTGAAAGGAAGTTGGTATTTGAGGATTTGTGCGGCTATATATCCAACCTACATTTACCCATTCTTATGGGTGGAGATTTTAACGTTGTCTGCCGAAGGGAGGAAAAACTTGGTGTCTTTGTTAAGAAGGGTGAAATGAGGGAGTTTAATAATTTCATAAGCTCGTTACAGTTGAAGGACATGCCGTTAACAGGGGGACCTTCACCTGGTCAAATTACAGAGACAAACCTTCAATGAGCCGTCTGGATAGATTCCTTATTTCTCCAGAACTGTTGCAACTTTGGCCGGATATGGTTCAACAACTGATGGCCAAAAACATTTCGAACCACAACCCTGTCGCCTTGACCTTAATTCTTGAGGACTGGGGTCCTAAGCCTTTTCGTTGGTTTGACCATTGGGTAGAAGAAGAGGAAGTGGTTGAAGCAATCAACAAGGTGTGCATGAATTCAAGCGGTCTGGGAATAAGTGACACATCAAAACAATGTAAAATTACGACAAAACAATGGTCTAAGAATAGACGCGTGTTGAGCAAACCTTCTATAGCTGAACTGGAATCAAGAGTGGCTGCTTTGGAGGCTATAATAGCCAAAGGAGATCCCAAACCTAATCTAAAAAAGGAGGTTGTTTCGACCCAAGCCCAGTTGTGGAAATTAACCAGAGATAATGAAAGAGAATGGCGCCAAAAGTCTAGAATTCGTTGGCTCAAGGAAGGGGACAAAAGTTTTTCCACATTTTTGCTTCCTCAAGAAGAAGCAAAAATCTGATTTCTAAGCTTTCTACTGGGAGTTATGTCGTAACGAAGCCGAGGCAGATAAAAGCGATTATTCAAGAACATTTCAGCAAGTTCTATAATGAGTCCAAGACTTTACAGGTTAGTGGCTTGGAATGTTTATCAAAGAGGATTGACCCTGCCATGGCTCATAGTTTAGAGGAAAAGTTTTCGGTTGAAGAAATTTGTTCCGCTCTTTCCAGCACAGACGGATCTAGAGCTCCGGGGCCGGACGGCTTCAACATGAACTTCTTAAAGAAGTTTTGGCCGAATTTGAAAGATAAAATATGTTGCTTCTTCGATGATTTTTATGAGGGGAGAGTAAGCGACAGAAACTTTAATCACTCTTTTATGGTGCTCCTTCCGAAAGTCAGTAACCCATTAACCATGGAGGATTTTCGGCCAATCAGCCTTGTCGGTTGCATCTATAAGTTACTGGCAAAAGTCTTAGCCTTACGCTTAAGGAGGATTTCGAATATGGTGATAGGAGAGACACAGTTCACTTTTGTTCCTGGGAAACAGATTATAGATTGCTCGTTAATTGCAAATGAAATCATAGATCTAAAGAGGATGAAAGGGTTACCAGGAGTTGTGTTCAAAGTCGACTTTCGGAAAGCCTACGACTCGGTTGACTGGAAGTTCCTCCTATTCGTTCTTAAGAAGTTGGGCTTTGGCAGTAGATGGTGCGAATGGATTAAAGTTTGCCTTGAAACCGCAAAAATCTTAGTGCTCGTGAATGGGTCTCACACTAAGACCTTCTCAATCTCCAAAGGATTGAGGCAAGGATGTCCGATGTCGCCTCTCTTATTCAACATTATAGCCGAAGCACTTAGCTCTCTCCTAAATACGGCTGTCTCGAAGGGTTTGTTCTCAGGTTTTCGGGTAGGTGATAGTGGATTGGAGGTATCCCATCTACAATTCGCTGATGATCTTATCATCTTCTGCGGGGATAACGAAACGCAAATCAGGAATGTGGTCCGCATTATGAAAGGCTTTGAGTTAGCTTCAGGCCTTCAAATAAACCTAAAGAAGTCCAAGTTGTTAGGCATCAATGTGGATAGCTCTCTGATAGATCGTTGGACATTTATTATACAGTGCAAAAGCGAGAAGTTTCCCACCATGTACCTTGGCCTTCCACTGGGAGTGCAGAGAAACTACAAAGCTTTATGGTCTCCTCTGGTTGATAAATTCCATAAAAAAATTACAGGGTGGAAATAAAAACCACTGTCGTTTGGAGGAAAAATAATTCTGATCAAGTCCGTGCTATCAAGCTTGCCTACGTATTTCATGTCACTATTCCCTATGCCAGCATCAATATGCGACACCCTATCCAAGTTGATCGCAAAATTCCTGTGGGGCTCTCTTAACTGTAAAGCTATTCACTGGATCCAAAAAGAAATTCTGAGTTTTTCAAAAGCGAACGAGGGATTGGGTCTGAGCAACTTCAGCATTCGCAATAAGGCCTTAAGATGCAGGTGGCTTTGGCGTTACGGCACCGAGCTTAACAGCCTATGGCGCAAAACAGTTTCGGCCATTTATGACCCACACTCGAGTTCCCTCTTGCCTTCATCCAGTTCAAACTCCCATAAGTCATGGCTATGGAGAAGCATCACCGCTCCTTTAAAGAATAAAAACTCCACCTTTTTGGCCCATGCGAAGATCAAAGTGGGGGACGGTAAACACATCCAATTCTGGTCTGACCTCTGGATCGGAAATAAACCTTTAAAGGATGTCTTTCCAAGAGCTTATGCTCTCACCTCCAATAAAAGAGGAGTGATAGCAGATTTTGGGTTCTTTTGTAACAATAAATGGCATTGGGAAATAGGTACTCGAAGGCCAATTCTGGACTGGGAACGACCCATGTGGAATAACTTTCTATGGCTTGTGAACAACAGCAACATTAATTCATCGATGGATGACTCCTTAGTTTGGACAGCAAATTCTAATGGACTCTTCTCTGTAAGTTCATTCTGTAAAGCTAGTGACAACGAATCCGGAGTAAAGGACAAAGCATGGGAGCTTGTTTGGAACTGTCTAGCACCCCCTAATGTCGAAGCCTTTATATGGAGACTTGTCCATGGCAAAATCCTGACCAAGACGGAGCTTTTAAAGAGAGGAGTGATTGATTCAAATAATGTAGCTTGCCCGATGTGTCAAGCATGTGTAGAGTCCGATTCACATTTGTTTTGCCATTGTCACCTTGCGTGGTCTGTGTGGTCTAAGTGGTGCAGAATTTGGCAAGTCCATCTTATGCCAAAAAACACCGGGGAACTGCTGTTACTTTGGAAGGATTTGGCTCCAAAAATCCTCAATGGCCAGGTATGGGTTATGAGTTTTTTCTGTATTATCTGGTCTATTTGGAAATGTCGGAATGGTGTTGTCTTTAATGGTTGCAAATATGGTGTTGATCAATTATTCGACCTGTGTATGCTGAGACTGGCTTGGTGGTGCAAAGCTCAATGGTCGGATGGGAACTGGGCAGTTACCGATATAGTTGTCGAACCAACCAGGCTTAAAAATGTTCAAAGCTGTTCCATGAAGCCGAAGCCAGTCAATTGGATTGCACCAGGTAGGGGCTCGCTCAAGTTCAATACGGATGCAGCAGTCCACGGAAGCTATGGTTCGGCAGGAGTAGGGGGAGCTTTAAGGGACGAGAACTCTAAGATTTTAATGTATTTCTCCAAAGGGGTGGGTCCGTGCGATGTAATGTCAGCAGAGTTGACCGCGATTAATGAGGCGTTACGTCTGTTCGTGAACTCAAGATGGAATCAAGGTTTTGAACTGATTGTGGAAAGCGACAACAAACTAGCCATTGAATGGTTGCTGGACCCCCAACAAGCCCCAGCTCAGTTTAAAAAGTTGGTAAAATCAAGCTTGGATACAAGCAGGAGTGTGCGTTGTAAATTCTGCCATGCGCCGAGGGAAAGTAATGCGCTCGCTGATAGCCTAGCCAAGAGAGGTGTGGGGAGAATAAAGGAGTTGGTTGTTCTCGAGCCGCCTTAGAATTGGTGTGATGTTGTTTATTGATTAATGTTGCGTTTCACTGTGCGCGAGTAAGGAAGCAGGTGGTGCCCTTTGTATCAGCAAAATGTTGTTCGAACAATGCAACTACATTATGCACTCTTTTTCCTCCATTAGGTATAGGGAGGTTTTTTAACGAGGCCAATGTAGTTGATACCATTACTGATTAACTGAAAATTTAATATATAATCGCTATACAATTTTTAAGCCAAAATTCCATCAATAATTCATAATATTTGAAATCCAAGGTTTTATATTTTAATCTCAATGTTAAGCTCTGCCAAAAGGGAGAAAATAAAGTCTTGAAATAAAATATATCTAAAATAATAATAATTTTCAATTTATTGCTATTTTGAATCAGTACTAAAAATATTAAAAATTTTGGTTAATTAATATTGAATTAATCAAACTTAGTTCAATTCGATAATGATTACAAAAACAATTCAGTTAACATTTAAACTTTTAATAATTCGATTAATTCAATGTTGGATAATTTGATTCGGTTATCAATTAAATAAATCGTTTGAACACCCCTAATAATAAAATTAAGGGTTCGTTTGGTTTTAGAAAATATATATTATTTTTACTTTTTAGAAAATAGAAAACATTAAAAAACATGTTTGATTGTAAAATTAAAAAATAAAAAATAAAATGAGTGGAAATTTAATAACATAAAAAAGTGTTTTCACTATTTTCATCGAAAATGTTTTACAAATTTGAAAAGGATGAAAACAATGGCATTTTAAGTTTAACTTTATTTAACTCGTCGAGTCATCCTAATGTCAAATTTCTTATTAATTTTAAAATACTAGTTTATTTAATGATTATTATTATTATTGTTATTATTATTATTATTATATTTTTTTTAATATATATTTTTTAAAATTTAATTATTTAATAATAATTATTCTTTTCTATTTTACAAAATTTACTATTTTCATTTGGTTTAACACAAAAATAAGTACTCAAACTATACATGTTGCTAACTTGTGGTGTCTAAATTATTTTTCAAAAAAAAAACAAGTCCTTAAAGTTTTATTTTGTTAATTTTAGGTGCCTAGTCTTTATATGTTGTTAAAGAAAATATGTTAACCAATTAAAAATTAACACGTTACATATTTTAATTTCTAATTATTTTAATTATTTTTTTTATTTTTAATAATTTAACATTTTAAAAATTTCCTGAAATTCTCAAAAATTCTCAAAAAATTCTCAAATCCCTAAATCCGCACTCAAATCCCAATTCTAGCCGATGTTGCCATCAATCATCGACGACGTGCCCATTACTTTCGTCGTCAGAACTCCATGACCATTTATCCCACCTTCTCGTCGTCAGCTGTCAATGGACAACGTGCCTAAAGTCGAAGGAAGCCGAACTCAAGAATGAGACCATTTATCTGATCGATACACCGACCGTCGATTACTGACGATAAGTGGTTGGAGGATTGGGCATTGGAATCCAACGATGACAGTGGTGAGGTTCGACGGGGCTATCGGTGACGACAACGACGATAATTTTAGAGTTTTTAGGTTAGGATTTTGGTAATATTTTGGGGGATTTTGGAACTTTAAGGTTTTTTAAAATTAATTATTTTCAATTTTTAAAAGAAAATAAAAAAAGAAATAAAAAGAAATAAAATCAATGTCAAGTATTAATTGGATGATGATTTCTTTTAACAGACCAATATTAAAGCGGCAACGAAAAAAAACTTTATGCACTTAAATTGATAATAGAGAAAATTTTAAAGACATGTTTTGAGCGAAAAATAGTTTAAGCATCAAAAGTTAATAATAAGTATAATTTAAACACTTATTTTACTATTAAATCTTTCATTTTTTAAAACAAATTTTTATTTGTACTAACCAAACATTTTTTTTAATTTGTGAAAAACAAAAAACAAAAACTATTTTCTAAAAATAAAAATATTTTCTAACCAAACGAACCTAAATATCCATCTATATAAATTCCACATCTAGCATTAAAAGAACCCAAGAACAAACATGTAATAAAATCTCTACCCAACTATTTTCAAAGGCCATGTTTGGTAAATAATTTTTTGAGCTAAAATTAAAGGTTTGAAGTATTTTTAGAGGTTTGACTAGTTAAATCCGCTAATTTGAATGTTTTGTAAATAGATTATTGTAATAGCGGATTGAGGTAAAATCTCTCATTTTGAAAAAGCTTCTTTTAGGAGCTTTTTGAGTTTTTTTTTTGAAAAGAAGAAATTCCATTATTCTTAATACGTAATGTTTTCGAAACATAATTGGAAACCTCGTTAAAAAACCTCCCTAGACCTAATGGAGGAAAAAGAGTGTTTCCAATCATGTTCTTACAATTCCTTCCAAACTCACTGTAAAAAAATACAAGATCTACCACATACTTTTAATACACTGGAGTACAATAAGCGTCATGGTGATGACAATACCATACATACTCGCCTTGCATTAGCAGACCAGATGAGCTATCAGAGGAGAAATTGAGACTTGGCTTTGTTAATACCTCACTGAAGGTCCACTGGGTCGAGACCGACGATAAGAGCAGGGTGTCTATGAATGCCTTTTTTGGCCAACAAATCTGCACAACTGTTATTCTTTCGGTTCACATTGTTTACTTGCCATCCTTCTCGGTCGATCATATCGCAACATTCTTTAACCAAAGCTTTGAAAGCTAAATGGACGTTTTGGGATCTTGAGAGCCAAGATAGAGCCAGTGCACAGTCACTTTCAATTATCAAGGAATGGTTTCTCGCCCATCTCGATGCTTGGAATAGTAAACATGCCTCTCGAATAGCCAATAATTCCGCTGTCGTAGGATCCGAATTACCAACCGCTTTTGAGAAATATAGAAGCCACTTGCCATTTGAATCGCGTAGTAAACCTCCGATACCAGCGTCTCTGAAGCTACCGTTTACTGCACTGTCTACATTGAATTTCAACCATTGACCGGTGGGGGGAATCCAACTTACAGAATTGTTTGCAGCTTTCTCAAATCTAAATTCGCAAAGCCGTCTCGGATTAGAGATAAAATCTCTAATGTTTCCACTAGGCAGAAGACCTTTAGCTTTGCACCACATACACAATCTCACGAGGCATAAATCGAAAGTTTGATTAAGATCAGCTTTCGCACCTCTAAAAATGAGTTCGTTCCGCACTAACTATATAGTCCATGCGATACAGTAAAAACTCGATCTCCAAATAGCGATATTGTAGTGTGAGGTCGGCATATGTATCCAATGTGTTAAAAAACTTCTCAAATCTCCCGGCGCTTGTTTAGGAGCTTTTTGAGTTAGAGGTTTGGATAAAAGACTTATAAAGACTATTATGGCCCTGTTTGGTAAATAGCGGTTTGAGCAAAAATTAGAGGTTTGGGGTATAATTAGAGGTTTGACTAGTCAAATCCGCTAATATTGATGTTTGGTAAATAGCGGATTGAAAGAGCGGATTGAGGTGAAAAAGCTAATTTTGAAAAAGCTCCTAATATGAGCTTTTTGAGATTAGAGGTTTGATATTAGAGTTGTGATGACTCTTTTACCCTTAATAATTACCAAAAATCTCCAAATAACCTAAATTAAATAATAATATTTTTTAATATAAATAATAACATATTAAATATTGGACTTATTTGTTGTTACTACTAATTTATATGATGACATTTGTAAGTTAATTCTATTTTTTTATTATCACATATTTATATGTGCATATAAAAAATTTAATAATTATATAAATAACAAATTAATATATAAATCTCTCAAATTTGTTTAGGAAATTTATATTAAAAAAATATTTTTTACAAATTTAATTAATATTTATTAGATACAAAATATTAATAACTGGTAAATTATTCAAACAAGTATTAAATATAACCATGTCCTTATATGTCATTTTGCTTGTTTAAATAATCAAACAGCTATCAGCTATCAGTTAATTTTACATAATACTTTTATACAATCAGCTAGTCAAATCAGCTAATGCAATCAGCTATCAGCTATCAGCTAATGTAATCCACTATCAGCTATCCGCTTGCCAAACAGAGCCTATGTCTTTGATAATTATATTTTTTTTCTTTCTAAATAACATAAATTTGATTAACTAATAAAATTATATTCAAAATATAATTTCATAGATAAGAAATTAATATATACATATAAATTTAATAATTATTAAAATTATATTAAAAAAAAAATTCACAAATAAAAAATTAATGTGTGCATCCTCATATATGCTCAGTAATGATATTTAAAAAAATTAATTTTCATAATCTAATTAATATTAATAGATAAAAAATGTTAATAACTAATAAATTATTCAAATAAGTATCAAATATAATCATGTTCTTATATGTCATTTTGCTTGTTCAAATAATCAAACAACTATCAACTATCATTTAATTTTACCAAACAGTTTTATACAATCATCTAATGTAATTCGCTAGTCAAATCAGCTAATGTAATCTGCTATCCGCTAATTACCAAATAGGGCCAAAATCGTATTGTTGAACTAAACACATATCGTTACATACCATTAATACTATATATCGCTACACACAATTAATTTTTTAATAATTTTTAAATTATTAAAATTATCGAGGCTCAAAGGGCAATTAACCATCTATATATTTCCTCTGATTTTTCTTCTCGTATTTTCTGAAGAAACAAACACATTAAACAACAGAAAGATCAAACTGTTGGATGAAAAGAGCCTTGATCAGACCACGATAGTCAAACTGTTGGACCGGAGAATTGGATACACTACCCTGCGCAACAAGATCTATGAATTGTGGAAACCGTCACAACCAATCAAACTTATGGATATTGAGAATGACTACTTTCTAGTCACTTTTCGATCTAAATCAGACTACCTCCATGTTTTATTTGATGGCCCTGGACAATGTTCGGTCACTATCTGACAGTGGAACCATAGACGCCTGATTTCTCTATCTGTCCCGTATCCAAAGAAGATCATGGCCTGGATACGCTTCCTTGGTCTCCTTGTCACCCTGTACAAGAAGAGCTTAATCACTGAGATAGGTGAGTGTATTGGCTCGGTAATAAGAATTGATTACCAAACTGAAACTGGTAGGCGAGTCGCTTTGCAAGAATGGCAGTCATTGTGGATCTTAGCAAGCCCCTCATATGAGTAACTCCCTATTATTTTCTTCCATTGCGGCAAATACGAACATTTACAAGAGGGTTGCCCCGACATCCCACCTACTACTAAAAAGATGACAACCCCCACCTCAAACTGAAAGTAATAAGCCGAAGTCTGATAACCCTTTTGGTCCGTGGATGGTTGTCGAACATTGCCAATGACGAAATCCTAAGACACGACTGCCTCAGCTGATCAGCCTACTAAAATGACGTTTAATGCTTCTCAGTTTAATCCGATTTATGACTTGGATAATACTGGCGACTCGGAGCAAGACAATGATGCCATTCCGCAGCACCTACGCCCGCAAATGCCACCACAAATGGTTCTGGTACAGCCTAAGACCAAGCTGAGAGGCAAAGGGAAATTTCCAGCATCAACAAAGCCAACCTCTGCTAATCATGTAAGAAAACCACTCACCATCACCATGTCTGATTTCCCTGTTCTTACTCGTCATCAAAGTAAGGCCAGCAGCTCTCGCTCCGGTTTAGCTCCTCATTCTTCTGTTGTTCTTGACAGCTCGAAACACTCAGGAGTTGTAGTGGATGAGAATTTGGATCCGAATGTCTCAATGTTGCCAGTATAACATAACATTAATGTTGCCGAAACCCTCATGTTGGCAAGCCTCCGGATCCGTCAAATATTTCTGAACCACTGCTAATTCTATCAGCGGCACCTCCTTTGTAGTCTGGTAATGCCACTGATATGGATGGTGATAGTCATGACCTTGGGGGCGACAAAGCAGTCGCTATGATTGAATAAGAATGGTAGCTCATCTTTTTTACTTGAATCATTTATAAATTTAAAAATAATGACTTTGAATGTTCAGGGATGTATCATAAGTTCCTTCCTGCTGCCAGACAATTCTTTTGTGATTATGCACCGGACATGGTTATCTTTGTCGAACCCCAGGTTAGTGGTCGTCGGGCTGATAATTTTATAGCCTCTCTTGGGTTTCCTAATTCTCACTGTGCTGAAGCTGCGGATTTCTCTGGCGGGATATGGGTTACCTGGTATAATTATGTCTCTGTTGATATTATCTCCAATCACTTCCAGTTTGTGCATTGCCGCGTTACCAATAAGCAAGATAAAAATTCTGTTCTTGCAACGGCCGTGTATGCTAGTCCGATCCTTCAAAGCGAAAACTCATTTTTCCCTATTTGCAAAGACTTTCTGCTTCTATTCGATCCCTTTGGATTCTCTTCGGAGATTTCAACGCTACCATTAGTGTGACTGATAGTAAGGGCTGTGCTTCTTCTACCACTCTAAGTCAAGACTTCCAACATCTTGTGGTTGATTATGGCTTGTACGACATAGGTTACCAGGGGCCTGACTTCACATGGTCTTGGGGACTCACTTATGCCAGGGATTAATCTTATCTGGAATCGGCTGTGCACCATCTTCTTCGTCTCTGCTCCGACCATAGACCAGTCTTACTTCAGGTCGGTCACTTCTCAACACCCACATCGCCAAGCCAATTTCGCTATTTTTCAAGCTGGCTAGCCCATGATGATTTTAGTCGCATGGTTACTGTAATTGGCATCCTTCTAATAGTATGATATACACGTTTATTCAATCTACACAAGCTGCCAATAGCTGGAATAAGCTAGTATTTAGGTATGTTGGCACCAAGAAACGTATCCTTATGGCTCGTATCCATGGTATTCAGAAATCTCTTGCGTCTCACTCGTCTAGCTTCCTTGTTCACCTTGAGGTTGCCATTTTAATTGAGCTTGAGAAGCTACTTGATGAGGAGGAATTATTATGGTGTCAAAAGTCTCGTACTGACTGGATAACTGAGGGTGACAGAAATACATGTTATTTCCATCATCGTGCAATCAGACGGAAACAAAAAAAATAAATTTTCCTCTCTTAAATTTCAAAGTGGTGAGTGGTGTGATGATGATCAAATTTTACAGGAAGAAGCTGTGCGTTATTTTGCTGGTTTGTTCTCTGTTGATACCACTGATCCTAGCCCTTTCCCCATCATGGGTGCTTTACCAACTATTTCTCAAGACACAACGTGTGTTCTTAATTATGTTCCTTCCAATCAAGAGATCTATGATGCTCTCAAGGAAATGGCGCCGCTCAAATCCTCCGCTTGGGATGGACTTCATGCTGAGTTCTTCCAAAAACAATAGAGTGTTGTTGGGGCATCGGTTTGCGAGATTATTTAAAGAATTTTTAATGGCGAATCTTTAAAACGATCACTGAATCGAACTATTCTTGTTCTTATACCCAAGGGTGATGCACCTGAAACTTTTGCTGACTTCCGCTCGATAAGTCTTTGCACAGTGCTTTACAAGCTGCTCACCAAAGTTATAGTTCGTCGGTTGAAGCTTTTCTTCCCTCGTTTGATTGGAGCAAATCAAACTAGTTTCATCTCTGGTCGTTCTATAATAGAAAATATCACTGTGAACCAAGAAGCGATTCACTCCATGAGGTCTTCCAAATTAAAATCGGGGTAGATGGCCATTAATGTGGATATAGAGAAGGCGTTTAATAGACTTCATTAGAGGTTTATTTCTGACGCTCTCCTTAATGCTGGTTTCCCATCAGGAATTCGACGAATTATTTAGACTGTGTCACCTCTTCTAATATGCAAGTTCAATGGAATGGCTAATTGTCTCCGATCTTTTAGCCTGCTCAGGGTATTCGCCAAGGTGATCCCTATCTGTTTGTTCTCGCCATGAAGCGTCTTAGCCACCTAATTAATCACTCAGTTTCTACTAAAGTTTGGGAACCGTTCTTTTTTGTTTAGAATGGAACTCCTCTATCCTATCTGTTTTTCGCAGACGATCTCATTCATTATGCGAGAGCAGACATGGTACAAGACCAATGTATTAAAGATGTTCTCATGATCTTCGGCAACTCCTCTGGCCATCGTGTAAGCTCGCGCAAGAACACTATCTACTTTTCACTGAATACTAACCCTATTTTGTAATAAAAAATTAGATATTTTTTTTGTTTCCAAGCAGTTGACTGTTTGGGGAAATACTATCTCAGTCTTGCATAGAAGGGCTCGCTGCTCTAACTATTATTTTATACTCGATAATATGCATGCTCGCCTCAATGGCTGGGCTGCCCGTACTTTGTCAATGGCTGGGCGTATCATTCTAGCCAAAGCAACTCTATCCGCTCTACCTGTCTATTTCATGCAATCGACGATGCTACCAAAAAAGGTGTGCCTTGACATTGAAAAATTAATTCGAAAATTCATTTGGGGCTCAACTGCTACACAAAGCAAGATGTCCTTCATTAATTGGGAAGCTATTTGTCAACCTCTTGATTGTGGGGGTCTTGGAATCAGAAGAATTCATGACTTTAATGTGGCTTTCATTCTGAAAATTGTCTTCTCCTTGCTCACGGATATTGACCCTCTTTGGGTTCGACTCTTGCGTGAAAAGTATAGGGTCCATGAGATATGTCCCGTGTAACACCCGGGTTTAGGGGCTAGGTGAAAATAATATTTTAATATTATTTCGGGTTCAGTTTTATAATTGAAATAATGTTCGGGTTTAATTTCAAAATAAATGGTGTTGAACATATTTTGATTTGAGCCTAAATAGCCATGGATCACCTTCCTTGTAAATAGCCCAATTCATTAAGGGCAAAGTGGTCTTTAGCCCCCCAATTTTAAACAAACATAAAGAAAGACTTTTAGCTCATCTTCTACCTCTCTCCACCATCCCATTTCAACGACAAAACAAGACCCCTCTCCCCTTGGTACTATTCCATCCAATACCTTGCTCATTTTTGAAGATTTTACAAAGGTAACTTTGTTTTTGACTTGCCCTTGTGATTCCCTACAAGTTAATACCATTTGTTTTCATTTTTATACATGTTTTGAGATTTGAAGTTTGGAGGATTTTAGATTAAAAATGTTATCTTTGAGGTCTTTAACTTAAGCTTTCTATTTGTTGAAGTCACATGAGTTGTCTACAACCAAAAAGTTCCAACAAAACTGATTTTTACAATGTTTTATGGAATTTCGGATTTGGGTTTCAAGGGGGTTTTGAGGGGTTTTTAAAGTGGTTTTTGGGGTAGTTTTGTATTGGATTTTGGGGGCCTGGTGTTAGTATGATATATGAGGGTCACTTTGGGGGTGTTTGATGATTGTTTGGATGCTTGAATTGGAAGATTTCAGTGGGTTTTGTGGGCTGCTCGGGAATTCTATTTTAGGCTTGATTTTGAGTGTTGGTTGCTTGAAAACGTTAATCCGGGTTAGTTCCGACGATGAGTTATTGATTGTGGATGTTTTGTTTGTGTTTGGAATTGATTAGAATCGAGGTTTGGCGTCGGTGAAACATCGGAAGTGAATCCGAAAATTTGAAAGTGGTCGCTTGCTTGGTCTTTGAGCTTGGAAGCTTAGGTGAGTGGTTAAACGTTTTACATGGTTTTTAAATGATTGGTTCGAGTAAGTGGACTATGTCGGGCTTGGTAGACCCACATAGAGTTAGGATTAGGGTGGTAGCCTAATCCTAAACTTGATCTAGAGCCTTTGGATGAACTTATATGTATGGATGTTTATGCCTCGTATGTCTTGTGATATGAATGCTTATGTATATTGTATTATACATGTGAGATGAGGCATGATTTGTAATGCTTAAGGCATGCATGGTAATGGTTCATGATTGTGTTCATGGTGAGTACGTGCTAAGCACGGAATTGATTGAAATGAGTAATGAGGAATGAGTAAAATGTTGGCACTAGTATGCTTGAGTACAAATGATCGATCATTAGGATGTAGTGTGTACACATGAGTCAAAAGTCGCGTGTGGCCTTGGTGGCGTTGAGTCACCAAGGAGGAGTACGGGTTCGCCCGGAAATTGTATTTATATATAGTCGATGATGAGTGGAATCCCATCGACGGGGCGTGAGGATGAGTGGAATCCCCTCCGCGAGACCGGTGATGAGTGTAATCCCACCGTGAGGTAAAGTGGTTGTTGGATGTGAGTTCCAACGTGTTTATCCGCGTATTCGGGTCATAGCTAGGTGCCAATGTTGATTGATATGTGTATCAATGTGTTGTGATATATGATTCTTACTTGGATGTTTATATGTGTTTACATATGTTGTAAAATAGAGCTTGTGGAGCATGACATTTAATTGAATGTTGTTCATGCATTTCTATCTTGTGGCTCTTGTGGAACCTTGGTAATTATGTGTTTTGCCTTGGCTAAGATCGTGCTCGGACCCTGCAATGTTGATGTTTGTTTTTAAGAGCTTACCCTCGCTAAGCATCATTGCTTACGCTCTCTTTGTTCAACATTGCAGATCCTTAGTTCGTGGGTTGCTAGCGCAAGTGGAGGGCCTCCAAGTGTGGTTGTTGGCTTGAGTACATCAAGTATGAACTTTTAAATGTTGAACATGTAATAGTTAAGCAATGGGACATGAGTTATTTTGATGGATGATTGTTGGTGGTTTAGGAGCTTACTTAGACTCCATGTTATGTCGCTTTTGTATGGCTTGTGATGCCATGTTTGAATTGTAATACATGCCTAAATTGCTTACCATGAATGTTTGTAACACCCGTGTTTTGGGGCTAGGAGTTAGTCGGGTTAGTGGTTCGAATCGGTGAAATTAAAATTAAATCAATTTGGGCTAATTGGGTTTTAAAATAAAAAGGAGGGACCAATGCGGTGATTTAACCCAACTGTTTTGAAAAAGGGAGACCACTTTAAAAAAGGTAAAAAGAATAAAAAGAATGTTATCATCTTTCCCCATTTCTTCTTCTCCTCCATGAAGAACACCCAACCCATTCCCCAAACCCTAGATACTATCCCCTTTGATTTCTTCATCAATTCAAGGGCGTTTTTAAAGGTAATCATATATTTGAACTCTTCCCTCTATTATTTATCCATACATGGTCTTGAATTTTAAAGATATGAACTTTCGAAAATTAGGGTTTGATTTAAAGTTTGGATTTTTAAGGGGTTTTTCATATTGTCTTGATAAATTGAGTTGGGGTTTTGTTTATTCATGTTAAAAGGCGCAACATATATTAATTTGGTTGAGTTTTGTTGAAAATCCGAAGTGGATTCTTGGAGCCATTTTTAAGGTGTCAAAAAGTTGATTTTTGGTGGGTTTTAGATTGTAATTAAAGGGCTGATGGTTTATGTATGCTAGGAGGATGTTTTGGAAGCATTTAGATGTCATTTGGGTGTTTAAAAACATGATTTTCTGCTGGGTAAAATATGAGTACGAAAATGGAGTTTTGGAGGGTTTTGGGTGAGTTTTAGGGGTTGTTCTAGGTGGGATTTGATAGCCCGATGGTAGTACTATGGTTAGGGATTGATTTGAGATCATTTGTGGTTGCAATGGATGTTGGAAACAAGGTTTTTTGAAGAGGTATTGGGGCTGTCCGAAATTGCTAAGTATGGGGTTTGGTCATGACTTGAAATGTTGGGTTTGATATTTGAATTTGTATTCCGGGTTGATATTTTGATGTTGGGCTGATTTGAGGATTATTTGAATTGTATTGAGGTTGTTTAGAAGCGAGAGCTTGCGTTGGAGAAGCTTTGGGAAGAAATCCGGAAACTTGAAGGTGATGTTTGCTTGGTAGTTGAGCTTGGAGGTAGAGGTGAGTGGTTAATGTTTTTAAATCGATTTTTAAGTGGTTGGTTCAAGCATGTGAACTAGGTTGGGCTTGGTAGACCCACCTAGAGTTAGGATTAGGGTGGTAGCCTAATCCTAAGCTTTAGTTAGAGACCTTGGATGCACTTTTTAATTGTTGTTATGCCTCATGATGATTATGTATAATGAGATATACATGTATGTGGAAGTATGGCCTAATGCATTGATTACATGTATGTTGATGACAAATATAATGTGGATATATGATGTGATAATTGCTTGGATGATATACATGTGGTGTTGAATTGTGAAATGAGGTTATGTTGTGGATTGCATGATTTTGGAGAATCATGGTGAGTACGTGCTAGGCACGGAATTTATATTGAAATTGATGTTGTAAAAAGTTGTGTAGTTTGATTTATATTGGCACTAGTATGCTTGGGTACAATGATCGATCATTAGGATGAGTGTGCACACAAATTGAGTCAAAACGTACGTGGCCTTGGTGGCGTTAAGGCACCAAGGAGGAGTACGGTGATGTAATATTCCACCGGAAGCTTTTATATATTTCTACGTGATGATGAGTGGAATCCCATCCGTAGGGCATGTGGCGATGAGTGGAATCCCGCCCATGCAAGGACCGGTGATGAGTGGAATCCCACCGAGGTAATGTTGTTGTTGGAAATGCGTTCCAACAGGTTATCCGCGTATTCGGGTCATAGCTAGGTGCCAATATGAGGTTGTAAGTGTATACCAATATGAGATTATGTACATGTGCTTATATGATACGAAATGTGATGCCCTTTATGAATTGATATATGATGTGGTTAATGCATAGAGTTATGTATCTTTGTACGTTGAGCTTATGGGTTGTTGAGAATGGCATAATGTTGACTATATGTTCATGCATCATGTTCATTTTGGCTTGGCGGACCGGAGGTAAGACCATGCATTTCATCTTGGAAATAGCTCGTGCTTGAACCCTGCATTGTCGAAGGTTTGTTTTATGAGCTACCCTCACTAAGCTTTTATGCTTACGCTCTCTTTTGTTCGACAATGCAGATAAATAACTTGTGGGTGGCAAGGGCAAGGAAAAGTCTCCAAGTGTTGCTTTTGGTGAGCTCAATGTATGAATTTTAAGTAATAGAATGTAATAGTTAAGCAATGGGACATGCGTTATTTTGATGGATGATTATTGGTTGTTTAGGAGCTTGTTTAGACTCCTTGTCATCTTGCTTTTCTATGGCTTGTGTTGCCATGATGAATTGTAATCCATGCCTAAATTGCTTATTATGAACGTTAGCTATGTGTCTCCTGAGGTTGCCTTCATGTTGAATGTTGAAGTATGAACTTTGAATGCTTGAATGCCATCTTGGGTCTATTGCATGATTTCCTTGATGTTTATACATGATGGGTGCTTGTATGGCTATAAGTGGTATGTAAATGTTGTGAGAATGTTTGGTTGGGGCTAGTGAAGTCTTAAATTGCATTTAGACTCGAGTCTTGATCGTTTTTTGCTGAGTTTGGGAGGTTTTGCAGTGCAGGGGTATCGATACGGTTGGTACGGTATCGATACCACCTTCTTGTTTCAGGCCTCGTGTATCGATACACTTGAGGGGTGTATCGATACCATTTTGGTCACTGGAGCTACTGTCCATATCGGTATCGATACCGGCCTCTGGTGTATCGATACCATCATCTTAGCGTTGACCGTGAGGAGTCAACCGTTGGGGAGGGTATCGATACACTCATTGGGTGTATCGGTACGGTCTCTACGGGTTGACTTTGACCAGTTTACTTAGTCAAGGGGGTATCGATACTGCCTGCAGTTAAAGCTTAAACCTAGTCAAGGGGTATCGATACACCCCTTAAGGGTATCGATACCGCCTGTAGTTATAACTTAAAAATTGGGCTGTAAAATATTAGGTTGAGTTCGTTTGTTTGTCTCGTGAATGTTGTTCCGCTGTATGACCACGTAGGATTAAACACTCATCTAGACAAGATTTAAAATGAAAAAAATAGGGTCGCTAACCGAGGGGGAACCTTAACGGGTTTTGCTTCGGTTTTCCCTGTGTGACCTACTCGGACCGGTTATCCGGCCAGACCGGGACGAGGGGGTTACATTTGTTGGTATCAGAGCCTGAGGTTTCCGAGACCTTGGGCAGGTAGGTGAGGTAAGTTTAAGTTTTGAATTGATATGCACGGTGTTTGCTTGCTTTGTAAGTATGATTGCTTGTATGACAAGTATGTTGATTGTTTGTTTAAAAGTATGTTGTTCGTTACCCGTGTATGCTGTGATGTATGATTGTTGATTGAGAGTGTATGTTGTTTGATTGTACGCATATGTTTGCTTGTTTAGCAAGTAAGCCTTGTTATATGCTTGGTTGAGCATGTATGTGTGTTGATTTGTTTGAAACATGTTTAGTAGAGTCCCATTGCTACTATTACATCGAAAAAGAGATTTTTAAGTGAGGGAATCATACTTGAGCCACTTGGACCTTCTCCTTTGCTAACCCAGTTGTATGTTAATTTACTGTTGTTGTTGTTGTTGTTGTTGTTGATTTATTGCCTTTCGGTAAGTAGAAGTTGTAGTTTCTGAAAAGGTGGACGACGTTAGGGGAGTCCATCACCTTAGTTAGGGAGGTGTGGTTGTACCGGAATCGAGGTACAATTTGTCCGTTTCAGACAGTGTGTATGTGGTTGATTCCTGTGAATGAGGGACGATGTGAACAATTCTGGCATTAGTTGGTAAGAAGAAGTGAAGGCATATGAGTGGTAGTTAGAGTGGTGTCGATGTTTTAGCAGATAAGCCCTTGGTACAGTAATAAGTTGTTTCCTCCAGTTGATTCTAAACTCGTGCTTTTGTATATCGTTAGCAAGTATGCAAGTTTGAACATGCCTGGTGAAGTGTTAGTTGGTGACCGTTGGGGTTCGGCCTATGATTTTATGCAAGACAGCCGGTCAGTGTCCGTGAGTGGGAGCTAGTTTGTGTGATTGGGTCAGTGTACGTTGAGTTGTCTTTCAGCAAGCAGAAGAGATGAAGTCACTTCCGATATAGTTGAGTCGAGAAGGAAGTCTTGAGCTTTGGCTCCAGGTTGTTTGTCAGGGGTAGAGCAAGTCCAGCATGACTGTTTGTGTGTGATCAGAATTGAGTCTTGAAGTTAAGAGATGCTCTAAGAACAGTTTAGAAGAGTCGGATTTTGTTGAAGAACCAGTCTGAAAACAAGAGGACCGAAGACTATCAGTTGTGTACATGTGAAGTTACAATTTCTGCGGATACCTCCTTTTGCGTGAGCATGTAAGAAACTAGATATCTTTGTTGAGACCCTAGATGTAGGGACACATGTGACTAGCCTTTAGTGAGATAGTAGTGATCAGAAAGATGTACAGAAGATGTTTGTTGGTGGTTACTAGTTTCTAGTAGATGTGAAGTGATCGCCTTCCTACGGTTTTGATGTACCTTTTGACAAGATTGGCTTGAAGAGAACAAAGTTAGTGTATACGTTGAGACAAAGAGAGAGAGAGTTGCCTTGAAGTTGCAGATTTCTGTGTGACTGTAGTAGTAGGTGAGGAGGTGAACTTCTTGTCGAATGTTGATCCAGCTTTGGAGGTCAAAGATTGATTGAGTTTAGTGGACATGCTTACTTAGCAATTGTGATGGATTTGATTTTGAATGAAGATTAAACCACAGAATGTTAGAATAGTTGTGTTTTCTTTTCCTAGAGGTGTTTGGAAGAATTTTTGGTTTACCTCTTGTTAGAGGAGAAGAGTTTGTTATTGAGACCGTTTTCGAGGTTGCTTCTGTTTAGTTTGTTCTGTAACTTATGAATCCAGAAAGAATTGAGAATGTTGAAGAAATAACTTCGAGATTAGCTGGACCATAGACTCATTAGGCCTAGTACGTCATCTTAGAGTATGACAGTGCAATTTGTGAAGAAGAGAGAAGACAATACAAGAATGTGTTTAGATTTCAGACAGTTGAAACAAGTGACGGTGAATGATTAGCATCAGTTTTCGAGTGTCAGTGATTTGTTGGTCAGTTAGTGGGTGCTTCAGTCTATTTGAAGATTAGTTTGAGATTCGTTTACTACCAGTTGAAAATGAGAAAAGTTGAAGTACCGGAGACAGTTTTAGGGGCAAGATGTGACCACCTTGAGCTCTGAGTTATGCCGTTTTGTTTGACTAGTGTATTAGTTACCTTCATAGAGATGTTGAGCAGAATATTTTTCTGAGTTTCTTGATCAGTTGTAGTGGCTCTTCTAGATGTCACATGAGTATATTCAAGTACCGAGGAAGATCATGACGAGCTTTGAAGTTAGTGTGGTAGGTTCTATTAGAGAATTAATTGTATACCAAGTTGTGCAACGTGAACTTCGAGTTAATGAAGATGTTCTCTTAGGACATGAAAATTATCCGAGTGTATTAGAACAAATCTTGAACAGACAGAGGAAGATGTGAGTTGGAGGAAATTGAAGACTGTGACAGATATCTATAGTCCCTAGGTCTAGCATTGTTACTTTTAGAGAATTGTAAATAGTCTTTTGAAGATAGTTGCTCCATTGATAGATTGCTACAGAAGAATGTTCAGTTGTGTGGTTAGATGCGAGACAATGAGCCCTTGAGAAACCGAAAGAAACTTTGAAGAGAGCTCCGACCTTGAATCAGCTTATGTCAGAGAAAGAATTTGTGAACCATAGTGATGTGTTACATGTAGAGTTAGGTTGTGTGCTTATGCAAGACAAAAGATTGTGGCTTGTTCATCAAGATAGTTGAAAGACCGAGAAAATAGTTATCTCACACTAGACTTAGAGTTAGTTACAGTGTAATTGCTTCGAAGACTTAGAGACAAAGTCGTATAGTGAGAAATGCACAGTGTATATGTACGTATCATCAGAACTTGAAATATTTGAAGACTTAGGAAGGGTTGAAACTTGAAGAGCATAAAGTGTTAGAACTGCTTGAAGACTGTAATATCAAGATTGAGTACCATCCGAAGATAGTCAACGTAGTAACCGATGTTCCGAGTTGAAATTGTTCTTAGATTAGTAGTTGAGTTACGAGTTGCAATTGTCGAATTTTGTTTATCAAATGATAGTAGTTTTGTGGCCGAGTTTCGAGTTGAGAGTACTTTGAGTCAGAATGCTTGAAGAGAAACAGTTGCAAGACAGATTCTTGGCACCTCACGTGCAAGACATAGCGGAAGGAAGACCTTCATAATACAGTTCAGAGATGATAGAGTTTGCATTGATAGAGATAGAATTGTTGTACTGATTGGCATAGTATTTTGGGACGTATTGTTTTGGTCGAAGCACACGGTAGTTCATTGTATTGCATCTGAGTAGTATGAAGACGTATTGTGGGTTGAAGATGAGTACTTCCGGAATGAGTGGGTGAATAATGTGGTTCAGTATGAGAGTAAGTGTGTAAATTGCCAGCATGTTAAGACCGAGTTTCAGTTTTCTTCTAGTTTGTTACATCCGTGGAAGATTCGCAGTAAAAGTGAGTAATAGGGATCTGAGATTTCAGCTAGAATAATTTTGAAGACGTCTGCATAGTGTTTGGTTAATTGATGAAGACAGAGGATCAATCAGAGAAAGTTATGAGTCAAGTGTTCAAACAGTGTCGTATGAAATTGTGAATCAGGCTAGTTCAGTTGTTTATCTGCTGCGGTTATCATCAGAGTTGGAAAGGGGTTTGTGATGTGATTTGTGTATCTATAATTCGGGAGTGGGAGTCAGATCTGTTCCGTGCTATGTTTGTTGAAGAGATTGAGTTGAGTTTGAAATTGTGCGCAACGAAGAATCAGTTGAGATCTTAGCATCATATATCTATTGTTGTGTGCTAAGTCCACCGAGGTTGGTTAGTGTGTTGTGGTGTGAAAGAAAGTGGGTTCCTGTCCGATAAATTTTGGGGACGAAATTTCCTTAAGTGGGGGAGAGTTGTAACACCTGTGTTTTGGGGCTAGGAGTTAGTCGGGTTAGTGGTTTGAGTCGGTGAAATTAAAATTAAATTAATTTAAACTTAACATGGGCTAATTGGGTTTTAAAATAAAAAGGAGGGACCAATGCGGTGATTTAACCCAAATGTTTTGAAAAAGGGAGACCACTTTTAAAAAGGTAAAAAGAATAAAAAGAATGTTATCATCTTTCCCCATTTCTTCTTCTCCTCCATGAAGAACACCCAACCCATTCCCCAAACCCTAGTTACTATCCCCTTTGATTTCTTCATCAATTCAAGGGCGTTTTTAAAGGTAATCATGTATTTGAACTCTTCTCTCTATTATCTATCCATACATGGTCTTGAATTTTAAAGATATGAACTTTCGAAAATTAGGGTTTGATTTAAAGTTTGGATTTTTAAGGGGTTTTTCATATTGTCTTGATAAATTGAGTTGAGGTTTTGTTTATTCATGTTAAAAGGTGCAACATATATTAATTTGGTTGAGTTTTGTTGAAAATCCGAAGTGAGTTCTTGGAGCCATTTTTAAGGTGTCAAAAAGTTGATTTTTGGTGGGTTTTAGATTGTAATTAAAGGGCTGATGGTTTATGTATGCTAGGAGGATGTTTTGGAAGCATTTAGATGTCATTTGGGTGTTTAATAACATGATTTTCTGCTGGGTAAAATATGAGTACGAAAATGGAGTTTTTGAGGGTTTTGGGTGAGTTTTGGGGGTTGTTCTAGGTGGGATTTGATAGCCCGATGGTAGTATTATGGTTAGGGATTGATTTGGGATCATTTGTGGGTGCAATGGATGTTGGAAACAAGGTTTTTGGAAGAGGTATTGGGGCTGTCCGAAATTGCTAAGTATGGGGTTTGGTCATGACTTGAAATGTTGGGTTTGATATTTGAATTTGTATTCCGGGTTGATATTTTGATGTTGGGCTGATTTGAGGATTATTTGAATTGTATTGAGGTTGTTTAGAAGCGAGAGCTTGCGTTGGAGAAGCTTCGGGAAGAAATCCGGAAACTTGAAGGTGATGTTTGCTTGGTAGTTGAGCTTGGAGGTAGAGGTGAGTGGTTAATGTTTTTAAATCGATTTTTAAGTGGTTGGTTCAAGCATGTGAACTAGGTTGGGCTTGGTAGACCCACCTAGAGTTAGGATTAGGGTGGTAGCCTAATCCTAAGCTTTAGTTAGAGACCTTGGATGCACTTTTTAATTGTTGTTATGCCTCATGATGATTATGTATAATGAGATATACATGTATGTGGAAGTATGGCCTAATGCATTGATTACATGTATGTTGATGACAAATATAATGTGGATATATGATGTGATAATTGCTTGGATGATATACATGTGGTGTTGAATTGTGAAATGAGGTTATGTTGTGGATTGCATGATTTTGGAGAATCATGGTGAGTACGTGCTAGGCACGGAATTTATATTGAAATTGATGTTGTAAAAAGTTGTGTAGTTTGATTTATATTGGCACTAGTATACTTGGGTACAATGATCGATCATTAGGATGAGTGTGCACACAAATTGAGTCAAAACGTACGTGGCCTTGGTGGCGTTAAGGCACCAAGGAGGAGTACGGTGATGTAATATTCCACCGGAAGCTTTTATATATTTCTACGTGATTATGAGTGGAATCCCATCCGTAGGGCATGTGGCGATGAGTGGAATCCCGCCCATGCAAGGACCGGTGATGAGTGGAATCCCACCGAGGTAATGTTGTTGTTGGAAATGCGTTCCAACGGGTTATCCGCGTATTCGGGTCATAGCTAGGTGCCAATATGAGGTTGTAAGTGTATACTAATATGAGATTATGTACATGTGCTTATATGATACGAAATGTGATGCCCTTTATGAATTGATCTATGATGTGGTTAATGCATAGAGTTATGTATCTTTATACGTTGAGCTTATGGGTTGTTGAGAATGGCATAATGTTGACTATATGTTCATGCATGATGTTCATTTTGGCTTGGCGGACCGGAGGTAAGACCATGCATTTCATCTTGGAAATAGCTCGTGCTTGAACCCTGCATTGTCGAAGGTTTGTTTTATAAGCTACCCTCGCTAAGTTTTTATGCTTACGCTCTCTTTTGTTCGACAATGCAGATAAATAACTTGTGGGTGGCAAGGGCAAGGAAAAGTCTCCAAGTGTTGCTTTTGGTGAGCTCAATGTATGAATTTTTAGTAATAGAATATAATAGTTAAGCAATGGGACATGCGTTATTTTGATGGATGATTATTGGTTGTTTAGGAGCTTGTTTAGACTCCTTGTCATCTTGCTTTTCTATGGCTTGTGTTGCCACGATGAATTGTAATCCATGCCTAAATTGCTTATTATGAACGTTAGCTATGTGTCTCCTGAGGTTGCCTTCATGTTGAATGTTGAAGTATGAACTTTGAATGCTTGAATGCCATCTTGGGTCTATTGCATGGTTTCCTTGATGTTTATACATGATGGGTGCTTGTATGGCTATAAGTGGTATGTAAATGTTGTGAGAATGTTTGGTTGGGGCTAGGGAAGTCTTAAATTGCATTTAGACTCGAGTCTTGATCGTTTTTGCTGAGTTGGGAGGTTTTGCAGTGCAGGGGTATCGATACGGTTGGTACGGTATCGATACCACCTTCTTGTTTCAGGCCTCGTGTATCGATACACTTGAGGGGTGTATCGATACCATTTTGGTCACTGGAGCTACTGTCCATATCGGTATCGATACCAGCCTCTGGTGTATCGATACCATCATCTTAGCGTTGACCGTGGGGAGTCAACCTTTGGGGAGGGTATCGATACACTCCTTGGGTGTATCGGTACGGTCTCTACGGGTTGACTTTGACCAGTTGACTTAGTCAAGGGGGTATCGATACACCCCTTAAGGGTATCGATACCGCCTGCAGTTAAAGCTTAAACCTAGTCAAGGGGTATCGATACACCCCTTAAGGGTATCGACACCGCCTGTAGTTATAACTTAAAAATTGGGCTGTAAAATCTTAGGTTGAGTTCGTTTGTTTGTCTCGTGAATGTTGTTCCACTGTATGACCACGTAGGATTAAACACTCATCTAGACAAGATTTAAAATGAAAAAAATAGGGTCGCTAACCGAGGGGGAACCTTAACGGGTTTCGCTTCGGTTTTCCCCGTGTGACCTACTCGGACCGGTCATCCGGCCAGACCGGGACGAGGAGGTTACAATGTTGGCTATGTGCCTTTGAGGTTGCCTTTGTGTTTGAATGTTGAAGTATGAGACTTTGAATGCTTAAATGTCATCTTTGATCAATTGCATGATTTCCTTAATGTATGTACATGTTGGGTGCTTGTATGGTTAAATATTGATCTGATAATGTTGTATGAATGCTTGTTGGGGTTTAGGGAAGTCCTAAATTGCATTTAGGTTCGAGTCTTGTTCGTTTTTGCTGAGTTTGGAAGTTTGCAGTGCAGGTCGTATCGGTACGCCTGAAGGCCGTATCGATACGCTATTGCCTCTAGGGCTCAAATTTGACTGGGCGTATCGATACACGGGGGCGTATCGATACGGTTTTTGCTAACTGGAATTATGAGATTTTGGTGAGATGATACCGTATCGGTACGGTAGGTTAGAGTATCGGTACGGGTTTATCTCGTTGACCACGAGATGTTGACTGGGAAGGGCGTATCGATACCCTTAACAGGTGAATCGATACGGTCTTCCTGTGTTGACCCTTGAGTGTTGACTTTGGTCAAGGAGTATCAATATCCTTGACAAGTGTATCGATACGGCCTGCTTAATTACAGAAAATGGGTTGTTTTATGTATGATGTCTCGAATGGTTGATCTTTGTATTGCTCTTGTTTCCGCTGACGTGTTTCACATAGGCAATGGTAATGCATTTAGACAAGATAACTAAAAAGAAATTTTTAGGGTTGTTAACCGAGGGGGAACCTTAACGGGTTTCGCTTCGGTTTTCCCCGTGTGGCCCCTTTTGGACCGGTCATCCGGCCAGACCGGGACGAGGGGGTTACACTTGTTGGTATCAGAGCCTAAGGTTACCGAGACCTTGGGCAGGTAAGTGACGTAAGTTCAAGTTTCGTATTGATATGCACGGTGTTTGCTTGCTTTGTAAGTATGGTTGCTTGTTTAACAAGTATGTTGACTGTTTATTTAAAAGCATGTTGTGTAAGAGTCCCATTGCTACTATTACATTGGAAAAAGGATTTTTAAGTGAGGGAACGTACTTGAACACTTGGAAGCCTTACCTTGCTAACTCAGCTTGTATGTTTTGTTGTTGTGGTTGTAGTTAATATCTGTGAGAGCGATGTCTAGGCCGAGAGTGGTTCGTCAGGAACCACGTGTTGCAGCTCCTGTTGAGCCGGCAGTTGGTGTGGAGGCTCACATAGAAGGGCCGGTGGCCGCGGGAGTTGGCGCTCCGCCACCACCTCCACCACCACCACCTCCTCCGCCTAGAGCTGGAGGCGAGGATTGAGCTGAAGGAGAGGGACCTCAAGGTGGCCAAGGTGGCCAAGGTCCAGCTGGAATTGATATGACTCCGCTAGTGCAAGCTATAGCGGGAGCATTTCAGGCCGCAGTTGCGGGAGCTCATGCTGCAGCTCAGCCTAGGTGTGACGATGTCAGTCTACCTTTGGAGAGGCTCCGTAGCTTGGGGGCCGAGGAGTTTAGGGGATCTACTCCAGAGAGGTCGAAGTTATGGTCGGAGAAGACAGTTCGTATCTTGGCTCAGATGGGTTGTGCGGGCGCACGCAGATTGGGTTGTGTGATCTCGTTGCTTCAGGGTGATGCCTACACCTGGTGGGTCACCATTACTACTGGGGTTCCAGAGGCAGAGATTGATTGGGATTTCTTTGAGTTCGCTTTCAGAAAGAGGTACTTGGGACCGAGGTACTTTGATGAGAAGAAACGAGAGTTTATGGCCCTTACTCAGGGAGAGGCTTCTGTGACTGACTATGAGATCCTTTTTGTTCGCTTGAGTCAGTATGCTCTAGAGTTGGTTCCTACGGAAGTGGAACGCTGTAACCGTTTCCGCTATGGGTTGAATAAAGAGGTATAGAGATACACGTTAGCTTCTGACTACTCGGACTTTGATGTATTGGTCGCGAGGGCCAATGACTTAGAGCATAGTTTGGGTTCGGCCAAACGATCTGGTGGTTCCAGTTCTGGTAAGAAGCATAACCACTTTGATGGTAGAGATGTCAAGAGGCACAGAGGTGGCGGACATCAGTTTGACCATAGGCGTGGCGGTGGCCATCATGGTAGGGGCCATCAAGGCCATAGAGGAGGAGGGCGTTTGCCCGAGTGCACCCGTTGTGGGAGACAGCACGCTGGTGAGTGTTGGGGTAACTTCCATGCTTGTTGGAACTGTGGTTCGAGGGACCACTTTAGGAGGGATTGTCCGCATCAGGCGGCACAAGCACCGAACATTGCTCAGACTCCTGCGAGAGCGAATGATTTTCAGAGAGGCCATGGGCGCGGTCGTGGCTACTTCCAGCCTAGGGCTGATGCACCTAGGGTAGATGCTCAGAGGAACCTTGCTCATGTTGTGGCAGTGCAGCCAGAGGCGGGAGGACCAACGAGAGTTTATGCTCTGAGAGAGGCCGGGAATGACATTGATTTGATAGCAGGTAATTTTGAGTTACAGTCTATGTCTTTGCTTTCTTTGGTTGATTCGGGTTCTACACATTTCTACATTTTGAGTGAGCATGCACAGAAGTTAGATATCCCTGTTGAGATCTTAGATGTAGGTATGCATGTTACTAGTTCTTTTGGTGAGACAGTTGTGGTTAGACGTATGTATAGGAGATGTCCACTAAAGATTCAGGGTCATGTGTTCTCAGTTGATATGATGAAACTTCCCTTCTATGGCTTTGATATTATATTGGGTATGGACTGGTTGGTTGAGCATCGGGCTAGTGTGGATTTTGAGACAAAGAGAATTTCCTTGAAACTTTCTGATGACTACGAGGTAGTAGTAGTAGGCGAGAACATTAAGTTCTTGTCTAATGTGGTGTCAGCTTTAGAGGCTCATAGGTTGATAGACTCTGGATGTGGGGCTTATTTAGCTTATGTGATGAATCCGGATATGAGTGAAGCAAGACCGAAAGATATCAGAACAGTGTGTGACTTTCCAGATGTGTTTCCTAAAGAGTTGCCGGGTTTACCTCCTGACAGAGATGTTGAGTTTGTTATTGAGACTGTTTCAGGGTCTAATCCAATTTTGATAGCTCCGTATCGCATGGCTCCGAAAGAGTTGAAAGAATTGAAGAGTCAGTTGCAAGAATTATTAGACCGTGGTTTCATTAGGCCTAGTAGTTCTCCTTGGGGTGCTCCCGTGTTGTTTGTGAAAAAGAAAGATGGTAGTATGCGCATGTGTATCGACTACAGACAGTTGAATCAGTTGACTGTGAAGAACAAGTATCCTTTGCCTCGTATAGATGATTTGTTTGATCAGTTGAGAGGTGCTTCAGTGTTCTCGAAGATAGATTTGAGATCCGGGTACTACCAGTTGAAGGTGAAAGAGTGTGATGTTCCGAAGACAGCTTTTAGGACTAGATATGGTCACTATGAGTTTCTTGTGATGCCATTTGGGCTCACGAATGCACCTGCAACATTCATGGACATGATGAACAGAATTTTTAGAGACTATCTAGACCGTTTTGTAGTTGTTTTCATTGATGACATACTTGTGTACTCGAAGACAGAAGAAGAGCATGATGAACACTTGAGATTTGTTTTACAGAGATTGTTAAACAATCAGTTGTATTCGAAGCTTACTAAATGTGAGTTCTTGATTCGAGAGGTTGTATTTCTTGGCCATGTTGTTTCGGCCGAAGGTATCCGAGTTGATCCATCGAAGATTGAGGCGATTGTTGAGTGGAAACAACCTAAGTCCGTGACCGAGATTAGGAGTTTCCTAGGATTAGTCGGTTATTATAGGAGATTTGTTGATGGTTTCTCTAGAGTAGCTGCTCCTTTGACTAAATTGTTGCAAAAAGGAGTTAAGTTTGAATGGTCAGATGCAAGACAGAAGGCCTTTGAGAAATTGAAAGAAGCCTTGACAAATGCCCCAGTGTTAGTGCAACCTGTTTCCGGTAAGGAGTTTGTGATTTACAGTGATGCTTCCTACGTAGGTTTAGGATGTGTTTTGATGCAAGAAAGAAGAGTTGTTGCTTATGCTTCTAGACAGTTGAAGATCCATGAGAAGAACTATCCTACCCATGATATAGAGCTAGCCGCAGTTGTGTTTGCATTGAAGATTTGGCGTCATTATCTGTATGGTGAGAAGTGTATAGTTTACACCGATCACAAGAGCTTGAAGTACTTGATGACACAGAAAGAGTTGAACCTGAGACAGAGAAGATGGCTAGAGTTGCTAAAAGATTATGATTTGACCATCGAGTACCATCCGGGTAAAGCAAATGTAGTAGTCAATGCTTTGAGTAGGAAAGTGGCCGTTGAGTTGAGAGCTATGTTTGCTAGATTGAGTGTGTCCGATGATGGTGGGTTGATCGCCGAGTTGCAAGTGAAGTCTTCTTTGATTCAGTTGATTAGAGAGAAGTAGTTGCAAGATGTGACTTTAGTTCCTCATTTTCAGGACATAGCCGAAGGAAGACCGACCGAGTATAGTTTCAGTGGTGAGAGCTTGTTGTGCTTTAGAGATTGAATTGTTGTGCCGGAAGATGTTGAGTTGAGACGTCAGATTCTGAGTAAAGCGCATTCGAGTCCCTTTTCTATGCATCTGGGTAGTACCAAAATGTACCGAGATTTGAAGAATGATTATTTCTGGGTTGGTTTGAAGAAAGATGTATCCGAGTATGTGAGCCGTTGTATGGTTTGTCAGAGAGTGAAGGCATAACATCAGGTTCCTTCAGGTTTGTTACAGCCTTTGAAGATTCTGGAATGGAAATGGGAGAGAATCACCATGGATTTTGTGTCGGGGTTGCCTTTGTCTCCTTCGAAGAAGAATTCAGTTTGGGTGATTGTTGATAGGTTCACTAAGTGTGCTCATTTCTTAGTAGTGAACACTACGGATTCCTTAGACAAGTTGGCAAACTTGTATATCCGTGAGATTGTGAGACTTCATGGAGTTCCGAAGTCTATTGTTTCAGATAGGGATCCTAGATTTACTTCAAGATTCTGGGGTTGCTTGCATAGTGCTCTAGGTAGCTGTTTGCATTTCAGCACATCTTATCATCCGTAGTCCGATGGGCAGTCAGAGCGAGTGATACAGATTCTAGAGGATATGCTTCGTTGTTGTGTGATTGACTTCCAGGGTTCTTGGGAGAAGCACTTACCTTTAGTTGAGTTTGCTTACAACAATAGTTATCAGTCTAGTATTCAGATGGCTCCTTATGAGGCTTTGTATGGTAGACGATGTAGGACTCCAATTTGTTGGGCTGAAACAGGTCAGAGATTGTTACCTATGCCAGATTTGCTTAAGGGGACTACCGACAAAGTGAAGTTGATTTGTGACCGTTTGAAGGCAGCTTTCGATCGTCAGAAGTCTTATGCGGATTTGAAGAGGAAAGAGATTGAGTACTCCGTGGGTGAGAAAGTGTTTATGAAAGTATCTCCGTGGAAGAAGGTAATGAGATTTGGCCGAAAGGGCAAGTTGAGTCCGAGGTTCATTGGTCCGTATGAGATAGTTGAGCGGATTGGGCCTGTAGCTTATCGTTTGAGGTTACCTTCTGAGTTAGAGAAGATCCATGATGTCTTTCATGTTTCCATGCTTAGGAGATATAGATCGGATCCTTCTCATGTTATGCCCGTTGAGGAGATAGAGTTAAATCTGGATTTGTCCTATAATGAAGAGCCCGTTGAGATACTTGCTTCTGATAGCAAGGTGTTGCGTGGCAAGACCATAGAGTTGGTCAAGGTGTTGTGGAGACATAGAGGTGTGGAAGAGGCCACATGGGAGAGGAAAGAGGATATGGTTGAGCAGTTTCCGTATTTGTTTCCATCAGGTAATTTCGGGTACGAAATTCCTTAAGTGGGGGAGAGTTGTAACACCCGGGTTTAGGGGCTAGGTGAAAATAATATTTTAATATTATTTCGGGTTCGGTTTTATGATTGAAATAATGTTCGGGTTTAATTTCAAAATAAATGGTGTTGAACATATTTTGATTTGAGCCTAAATAGCCATGGATCACCTTCCTTGTAAATAGCCCAATTCATTAAGGGCAAAGTGTTCTTTAGCCCCCCAATTTTAAACAAACATAAAGAAAGACTTTTAGCTCATCTTCTACCTCTCTCCACCATCCCATTTCAACGACAAAACAAGACCCCTCTCCCCTTGGCACTATTCCATCCAATACTTTGCTCATTTTTGAAGATTTTACAAAGGTAACTTTGTTTTTGACTTGCCCTTGTGATTCCCTACAAGTTAATACCATTTGTTTTCATTTTTATACATGTTTTGAGATTTGAAGTTTGGAGGATTTTAGATTAAAAATGTTATCTTTGAGGTCTTTAACTTAAGCTTTCTATTTGTTGAAGTCACATGAGTTGTCTACAACCAAAAAGTTCCAACAAAACTGAGTTTTACAATGTTTTATGGAATTTTCGGATTTGGGTTTCAAGGGGGTTTTTGGGGGTTTTAAAGTGGTTTTTGGGGTAGTTTTGTGTTGGATTTTGGGGGCTGGTAATAGTATGATATATGAGGGTCACTTTGGGGGCGTTTGATGATTGTTTGGATGCTTGAATTGGAAGATTTCAGTGGGTTTTGTGGGCTACTCGGGAATTCTATTTTAGGCTTGATTTTGAGTGTTGGTCGCTTGAAAACATTAATCTGAGTTAGTTCCGACGATGAGTTATTGATTGTGGATGTTTTGTTTGTGTTTGGGATTGATTAGAATCGAGGTTTGGCGTCGGTGAAGCATCGGAAGTGAATCTGGAAATTTGAAAGTGGTCGCTTGCTTGGTCTTTGAGCTTGGAAGCTTAGGTGAGTGGTTAAACGTTTTACATGGTTTTTAAATGATTGGTTCGAGTAAGTGGACTAGGTCGGGCTTGGTAGACCCACCTAGAGTTAGGATTAGGGTGGTAGCCTAATCCTAAACTTGATCTAGAGCCTTTGGATGAACTTATATGTATGGATGTTTATGCCTCGTATGTCTTGTGATATGAATGCTTATGTATATTGTATTATACATGTGAGATGAGACATGATTTGTAATGCTTAAGGCATGCATGGTAATGGTTCATGATTGTGTTCATGGTGAGTACGTGCTAAGCACGGAATTGATTGAAATGAGTAATGAGGAATGAGTAAAATGTTGGCACTAGTATGCTTGAGTACAAATGATCGATCATTAGGATGTTAGTGTGTACACATGAGTCAAAAGTCGCGCGTGGCCTTGGTGGCGTTGAGTCACCAAGGAGGAGTACGGGTTCGCCCGGAAATTGTATTTATATATAGTCGATGATGAGTGGAATCCCATCGACGGGGCGTGAGGATGAGTGGAATCCCCTCCGCGAGACCGGTGATGAGTGTAATCCCACCGTGAGGTAAAGTGGTTGTTGGATGTGAGTTCCAACGTGTTCATCCGCGTATTCGGGTCATAGCTAGGTGCCAATGTTGATTGATATGTGTATCAATGTGTTGTGATATATGATTCTTACGTGGATGCTTATATGTGTTTACATATGTTGTAAAATAGAGCTTGTGGAGCATGACATTTAATTGAATGTTGTTCATGCATTTCTATCTTGTGGCTCTTGTGGAACCTTGGTAATTATGTGTTTTGCCTTGGCTAAGATCGTGCTCGGACCCTGCAATGTTGAGGTTTGTTTTTAAGAGCTTACCCTCGCTAAGCATCATTGCTTACGCTCTCTTTGTTCAACATTGCAGATCCTTAGTTCGTGGGTTGCTAGCGCAAGTGGAGGGCCTCCAAGTGTGGTTGTTGGCTTGAGTACATCAAGTATGAACTTTTAAATGTTGAACATGTAATAGTTAAGCAATGGGACATGAGTTATTTTGATGGATGATTGTTGGTGGTTTAGGAGCTTGCTTAGACTCCATGTTATGTCGCTTTTGTATGGCTTGTGATGCCATGTTTGAATTGTAATCCATGCCTAAATTGCTTACCATGAATGTTGGCTATGTGCCTTTGAGGTTGTCTTTGTGTTTGAATGTTGAAGTATGAGACTTTGAATGCTTAAATGTCATCTTTGATCAATTGCATGATTTCCTTAATGTATGTACATGTTGGGTGCTTGCATGGTTAAATATTGATCTGATAATGTTGTATGAATGTTTGTTGGGGTTTAGGGAAGTCCTAAATTGCATTTAGGTTCGAGTCTTGTTCGTTTTTGCTGATGTCTCGAATGGTTGATCTTTGTCTTGCTCTTGTTTCCGCTGACGTGTTTCACATAGGCAATGGTAATGCATTTAGACAAGATAACTAAAAAGAAATTTTTAGGGTCGTTAACCGAGGGGGAACCTTAACAGGTTTCGCTTCGGTTTTCCCCGTGTGGCCCCTTTCGGACCGGTCATCCGGCCAGACCGGGACGAGTGGGTTACATCCCGACTCGATCACATGTTCATCATGTACCCCCCCCCCCCCCCCCTTTTGCGTGTTCTAGCATCATATTGGAATGAACTTAAGTATGATGTTGCATGGTCTATAGGAAATAGAGAATCGGTTCACTCATTGGATGATATTTGGGTTCCGTCTTTAGGGCCACTGCGAGATCATTTGGTTCATCCAGATTTGCTCTTACTAGACTGCCCCTTTGCGGATTTGACAGATGAAAATGGGGATTGGGACATTGCCAAACTCTCAATGTATTTCGCATCTGAAACTATCAATCATATCCTGAGCGTTAAGAGTCCCAACCCTCTTGATCGCGAGGATCGTCTTATTTTGAGGTGGACAACCAAGCACGTTTTTGAAGTAAAATCAACTTTCTCGAAATTGTCTACACAGACCTGAGATCCACAGAATGCGATCTGGAATAAAATTTGGAAGGTACACGTGCCGCAACGCTTGCATTTATTCTTATGGTTGACTTATAGAAATCGGTTATTGACCAACTTGGAGAGATGTGGAAGATCAGTTGGTCACCACCCTTTTTGCCCAACTTGCGATAGTGTGGAAGAATCAACGTTACATGTTCTCCGTGATTGTCAAGAAGCCACTACAGTTTGGACCAAGCTGCAAATGTGTAATCCTTTATCAAACTTCTTCAATATGAACCTTCAAGAGTGGATCCAACATAACATCGACTCTTCTCTTGTAGTTTCTGGTTGGAACATCTAATGGCCTATTTTATTTGTTTCAGTTCTATGGCAGATTTGGAAAGCTCGAAATGGTTTTGTATTTAACAATGTCTCTCAATCTGATGTAAATACTTTGCAACAAGGATATACTTGGGCTCGTTACTGTGCTGAGAGTATGAACGAAGCTCAAGCGACTGTCGTCCCTTGTCCTGAGGTTCATCACTAGCAAGAACTGTACTTGGGGTGGGTTTCCTTGAATGTTGATGCTGCCGTTTCACCAGCCAATGGTCTTGGTTCGATATGTGGCCTTTTGAGAGATTACACCAGTTCTTGGAATTCCATATTTCAGAAAGCTATTGGTGTTTTGTAGCCACTCTATGCTGAATTGTGGGCAATCTTCCATGGTCTTCAATTTGCCTTGGAGCAGGGTATTGAGATTCTTCAAGTCCAATCTGATTGTGCTGAAGCTGTCAAGCTTTTAAATGATCCAACGGCGGCTGATAGTTGTCTTTCCCTTGTCCAAGCTATTGCTAATGTCCGAAGACACGGAGGGTCACTGAGATTACATGGATTCTATGAGAAGGAAACAAGCAGGTGGATGCACTTGCCCGAAGCGTCCATCTTGTCCAATTCAATTTGGTATCTCTTGCTTCGCCACCGATTACTCTATTGCCACTATTAGATACTGATGCTGTGAATCTCCTTCATGTAGCACATTAATTTATGTTTTTCTCTCTTTTAATTCGAAAAAAAGATCAAAGCCTACAAGAACTTCAGTCTCAGCATACTGCACTGTTTATCAAGAACTACAATGGGAAATTTCTCTATTTAGACCTTCAATTTTCAACTCTTTTAAATTTTGTCCCTTCGTTTTTATGATTAATTATCTTTTGTCCGCTTAATCTTGATTTATGTCTAAGTTCGTGCACACACGTATTTGTTTGATTTACTTGACCTTGTATTTGTTTCATAATTCAATCAAAAGCTTTCGTAGAAAAAAACTTTTTTATGGATAATTCGATAAAAAACAGAAAGTTTAATATGCCCCTATCCTAGACAGAAGTTTAAATTAGACTAAAAATATTGTATTTATAGATAAAGGGTTTGTCTAAAAGAAAACGACTTAACGTGAAACTAATATAAGGACTTTGTTTCTTGACCCTTGGATTTAGCTGATTCATTTATAAGTGTTGGATTAAAAAAAAAAAGAGAAAAAATAGTACCTAGTGAACCGGTTGTCTTAGGAATAGGGTAAAATGCAACCTAAAACCAGCCATATCCCTTAGTTGAGCGGGAACACACAGAAGAGTCAGAGTAAACATATTCTCAAATACGTTGGAGGCATTGAAGCGGTATGTAGTGCATGGTTTTGATTTGTGAAGGTGATTTAGAAGGAAGCAAGCAATCAGGTAAGATTCTTGTTCGTATTTATTCTTAAATTTTGAGATTATGGTTTTTTTTTTTTGGAAATTTTAGTAAATTTGAGAATATGATGTTATTAGAGATTTTCGAAAATTTGAGAATATGAATTTTTTTTGGATCTCCTTCAAGTGCTGGGTTTGAATCACCTAGCATCAATAAGTTTTGTAGTACTCTTTTAGATTCTACCTTAATTTTCTTGTCTACCATGTTCATACTCTATAGTCTTTGTTAGATTTGATGATTATTTTGTATATAAGTTAGCAAGTTATACTCTCATTTTGTGGTGTTCTTCACTTAGCAATCTGACATCTTTCAGCTTCATGTATTTTATAGAAAATATTCTTTACTTGTTATTGGTTGTGTATAGAGTCCATTGTCCTTTATAGATGTTTATGGGTGCACCCTACACTGTTTTATGCACTCAATTTTAGAAGCCTAACATTTTTAAGAACTAGACATGATTAGATTCACCATAAATGCATGTATCTATGTAGAAGCTGCTTTAATAATTGCTGCCAGAGATACCTTGAATTTGAATTCCTCGAATTTACCTAATTTTTCTTGCATATACTTAATTTAGCCAATGAGTGGTTGTTGCTTTATTTACAGGGCTAATTTTTGGCTCCCTCTATTATGGTCATTTATGTTTCATTTCTTATAGCTTCTCCATGTGTTAAGGTACTTGAGTATGTGCGAGAGACAATTATGAAGCACTTGCAAAGGTGCATCCATACAAACTTTCATGTATATACCTCACTTAAAAAAAAATTATTCCATGTATGATAATTCTTGTACTTATACACATTATATAAATTATATTTTACCTAGAGCCAAACCTTTCTTGCCCTTGTTATGCATCTCATGTATGAGGTGTTAAATAAAGTGCTTGAAGGAACTAAGTTTTATCTTTACACATCTTTTTTTATGTATGTTCTGATTTTCATATACTGGTCCGAATACCTAATAGCTTCAATTTTGGGTTTCTTTTATCCTTTGTTTCTTAGTTACAATATTGTCAGTATTGATACTATCTTGTAGAGTAAGGTAATACTCATAATTAGTTTTATTTTATAATTTTCTATTTGTCTGTTGTACTTCCATGTTACTGCATTGCAATGTCTTTCACTTCAGTAGATTTTATTGTGTATCTTTTCATCTCTAATTACAATTATTTTTGCTTGCAGGCTGAGAGACAAAGGCAAGATTTAAGCATGTAATAAATTGCAGCTTTTATTAAAGTACTAAGTTTTAGAGCAATGGTTAATCAGATTCTATGAGATTGATCAAAATGAAGAAATAGTTTGATGTTAGTGTAGTTGAACAGTCTATAATAATAGGAAATTGAAGTGGGAAGGTTTTTCAGAATAACCTATTTCTTTTTTTTCATTTCGAACAAGTAACATAATTTGATTTAAATATGTAAATGTGTAATTAATTCTGGTTGAGGAATTATGTAACTCTGCTTGTGTAGGATTTTTCAAGCTTGTAGATAATGCTAATTCTTCATGATATTTCTATTAACGTATGATTCATTGAAAGGTTGTTTAAACAAACTTATGCGGCCTGTGTCTAGTGAAATATGGGAAGCTTTTGGTTCAAGTTGAAATTCAACTAGGATTTTTTTATGAAAAATTATACCACTGAAAATCACACCTTTATGTTTGGGTGATGTGTGTATTTGTTTCTCTACTTGTACATATGTGTGCATAGATTTTAGCATATAAAAGTAATTTGGTTTCAAATTAACTGAAGGACTCAACTGTCTATATTTCATTGAAGCTCAAGTTTGTGCATTCCTTATTGCTTACTTGTTATGAAATAAACATGAAAATTTATATAAGCTTAGTTTGAATAATATTAGAATGTATGATGTTTGAACAAACTTTACGTATTTGTTAAAAGACTTTTATGTTTTGGTTGAATGGTTACATAGTAGATCACACATATTGTTGTTATGATAAAATCAACATAAAAGCGATGAAGTAAGTATAATTTTGAATGTGTTGGGATTATGTGGATATTTGTTATTTGAATTGATGGGTAATTGTGGGTTTAGTATATCGATGAAGTATAAACATTATCTCTTGTTTTGTTTGTGTTTTCATCATTGTTTACTGGTTGTTGGTTCTTGTTTGGTTGGAATTTTTTAATGAAGTAATTATCTTTTTGTATCCTTAACTCGTTTCCTCTTTTCTTAATTTATTATTTGGTTTACGTGAATTGTTTATTGTTTGTTTGGAAGTTGTTAAAAATAGTTGTCTTTAATTGATTGAAGTAGTAAGGAAATTGAATTTGTTTTGGTGTATTACTATATGATGTTGAGTATTTAGCCAATTAATAAAAGCTAATGTCACGTTTATTTTAGATAAAAATAGTTGGTAATGAATGCACCTATCAAAGGCGACATAGTCAGAGTAAATGATGACACAGTTGAGGACGATGAGGCACATAAACTATTGTGTGCATATTTTAACTTCTAGTAAGTTAAAGCTTAATCAATAGAACATTCTTAAAAGTGTTACTTGGTTAGCGATATGTATTGCATACTCATAACTTTGTAATGATGTATTTACAGTATAAGTGAATGTAAAGGTCTGAAAGGAAGGAAGGAAGAAAATAACCAATGCGATAAGTGAGAAATTTAAAATGCTACTATATTTTCTGTATTGGCTTGTAAAGAGTACTTATTAAAAAAATTAACAAAATTTGGGGGAATGATACAAGCGAGAAAAGTACTAGGATTGAAATGGGAAAAATGTCTGATGTGGAAAAAAGACCCTACTTTGATATGCAAGTGGCACAAAAGCAGGTCTATATGGAATGGATAGAAAAAGAGAAAGTGAAGACTTAAGAAGGTAAGCGTAAGTATATTTTTGTAGTTAAAGAAAATGTTTAGTGTTAAAAAAAACTTTGGTACATAAAATATTTATGTAACCCCCTAAACCCGACCCGGAAGAACTGGGTCAAACATAAGGAGTCAAAACTCAAAGCTTGTCTCTCACACAAGTAACCTGATTCAAAATTTTAATTTCAAAATAGATAATAATAATATCGCATATTATATACTGATAAATATTCCTGAAATTTTAAATATTCAAAATCTGCATGCATGATAAAACATAATAACCCCAAATAAAACATCCAGAATCTGAAATTATATACAATCTAATAAAACATATAATAAAAATAAGTCCAAGTCTCATACTGATAATAATAAATAAATAAAGCTGGAAAACGAGGTCCTCCAAGTACCGTAGCCTAGACCTGAGTATCTGAAAATAGAAACTAAAGGAAAGTCAGCGATAACGCTTAGTGTGTCTCTACAGTGCAAACAGAACTAACAATATCATCATATCAACAGAATTAATCAGATATTATCAGAGTACAATTTCCTATCATGAATCAGTTCAAACACATAAACAACTGCGAATGAATATGCAACACAATATGACACGCACTCAACTACACCGCCATTCGAAGAGTAAGGTTCCCCAGAACCACTCTTTACCTCGTCAACATCCGAAGTGGAATCCAGTCCGTAGGCGAAACTACTAATCCGAAGTAGACATCATCCCGAATGATGAAGCTACTGAACTTCCTCGTACAGAATCCCACCCATAATGAGATGACATAAAATCTGAGTTCTGAATCTGAATGCATTGTTTATTAATAGAAATGCATAATCATATAATCTGATACACAATAATCCAAATCTGAATGTATATACAAATATTTCATAACGTAACAGAATGCTGAACAAGTCAAACATCACAGATCAACAGAATATTACAATCATATACCATCAGACCACATCATGTATACATTTCAGCAAATCAACACATTTACATACAAAGCACTGTAAACAGACATCACAGAAGAGAACACACCTCAAGTAGCTAACACTCAATGTCGACGGTGACGTCTCCCACGCTCAGCTCTATCTCTAGGTCGGTTAGAGTCAAATCCTATAACAATTAAATACACCATCAAAGATACTACTACTATGCTATGACACTGATAATATAAATATCGAATATATTAATAATTAAACTCACGAGCGGAACCCGATGTCTGAGCAACAAGAGGTCGTCCAGGTGGAGGAGGAGGAAGGATCTCAATATCCGAGTCAATATCGTCTGCAAAAACGAATAGCTCTAATTAATTTTTACGATATTTAACTCTTTAAAAACTAAGCATACTCAAATAAAAGAGGTCAAAATGGTCTTTCAGGTTTGAATTTGGGGAAACGGACAGCGGAAACGGAATCAGGACGTCGAAAAAACATAAAATAGCCATTTTCTGAAAAAGTCAACGGGTCAACGCTAACGTCATCACTAACGTCAGCCGGCTGGTTATAAGACAAACCGGTTTGGTTCTGTCAACCCGGTTCAGCTCCTGGACCGGTTCAGACCAGTTTAAAACTAAAAATCCCCAAATTTGTCAATTGAAAAATTAGAGTTTCTCCCTAATCGGTTTCCCTCACCGAAAAACACGCCGGTAACCTCTAACACCGATTCCGGCCAAAACAACACCTTTCAAAAGAAGCCAAACACAAATTGTGCCCTTTCGTACTCACCCTAACTTGGAAACACAGCGAATCGACAAAGTTTGGTGACGTCGACGGAGAAAACGAACGGTCTTCGAACCGTTTCTTAACAATGGTGGACGGAAAACAGAGATGGTGGCTAGGGTTTTGATCGGTACAACGAGGGGAGCAAGATCACATCCTTGGATAACCGAACGGACGTCGATAGGGTCTTCACCGGACCTTGATCGGAGAGGCACGAAGAGAAAACGGTGGGTTATTATTTTCCTTGCTGAAACACGAAGAGAGGGAAGTGGGGGGTAACCGAATCGACACAACCCATTAGAAAAGGAATCGACGAATAATCTGATAAGGGCCAATGTAACGAGGACTCAGCTTGCCCTTCCGACCAAACCGAAGTACCTTCCTCCAAGGAGATACTTTCAAGAAAACCTTATCACCCACCTCAAACTCAAGATCACGACGTCGCAAATCGGCATAAGACTTATTTCTGTCAAAAGCAGCCTTAAGCCGACCCCGAATCAATTTGACAGTCTGCTCAGCCTCGTGCACAATCTTCGGTCCCAACAATCTGTGCTCATTCAACTCAATCCAACCAATAGGTGAACGACACATACGCCCATACAGAGCCTCATACGGTGTCATCTTGATACTGGCATGATAACTGTTATTATAAGCAAACTCTGCAAGCGGCAGGAAATCCTCCCAACTGCCTCTGAAATCAAGAATACAGCCCCCTCAACATATCCTCAAGAATCTGGATCACACGCTCAGACTGTCTATTTGTCTGTGGATGATAAGATGTACTAAAGTTCAACCGAGTACCCAAAGAAGAATGAAGAGACCCCCAGAATCTTGCAGTGAACCTCGGATCTCTGTCAGAAATAATAGATAACGGTACCCTATGAAGTCGAACGATATCAGAAATATAAAGTCGGGCTAACTTAATCAAAGAATAGTTAACTCGGACATGAATGAAATGTGCGGACTTTGTCAGACGATCAACAATAACCCAGATGGAATCCTTCTTCGACGGAGTCAAAGGAAGTCCACTAACAAAGTCCATAGTCACGCGCTCCCACTTCTACTGAGGAATCTCAATATGTTGTAGTAACCTAGACGGACGTTGATGCTTTGCTTTGACTTTCTAAAAAGTCAAGCACCTTGATACAAATCCGACGACGTCTCGTTTGAGACCTTTCCACTGGTACCTCTCACGAAGATTCGTATACATCTTGTCACCACCAGGATGCACAACGTAAGGACTGTCATGGGCCTCACGGAGAACAACCTGTTTTAACCCAGATTTCCTCATAATACAATACCGCCCACAGAAACATAATAACCTATCCTAATCAATAGAGTAATCCCGAGATGTACCCTCATGCACCTCTCTAATACGATGCATCAAAAACGGATCACTAGGCTGCTCAGCTCGAATATAAGAAATCAATGTAGGAATAACTCGAAGTTCTGCCAACATACTGCCATCGTCGTACAAACTCATCCGAGCAAACAAAGCTCTCAAATCTGAAATGGCGTTACGACTCAATGCATCAGCAACAACATTAGCTTTACCCGGATGATACTCAATCTCACAATCATAATCCTCGAGAAGCTCTAACCAGCGACGATGTCTCAGATTAAGCTCTTTCTGAGTGATGAGGTATTTCAGACTCTTATGGTCTGTATAGATATAACACTTCTCCCCATAGAGATAGTGTCTCCAGATCTTAAGTGCAAAGATAACAGCTGCAAGCTCTAGATCATGGGTAGGATAGTTACACTCATGCGGTTTCAACTGTCGCGACGCATAAGCCACTACCTCTCCGTCCTGCATCAGAACACACCCCAATTTGGTGTACGAAGCATCACTGTAAACTGTATAAGCCTTACCAGGCTCAGGCTGAATCAAAACTGGTGCTTCAGTCAACACAGACTTAAGCTTCTCGAAACTAGATTGTTGAGCCTCAGTCCAAACGAAGGGAACATCCTTCCTCAGAAGCTTAGTCAACGGAGCTGCAATAAAAGAGAAACCCTCAATGAATACCCGATAATAACCAGCTAAACCCAAGAAGCTTCGAACCTCAGGAACATTCTTGGGCTGCTTTCAACTCATAATAGCCTCAACCTTCATCGCATCAACCTGAATACCCTGAGCAGAAATTATATGACCCAGAAACATACCTCAGAAAGCCAAAACTCACACTTACTGAATTTTGCATACAGTTGTTTTTCTCACAGAGTCTATAACGCAATCCGAAGATGTTCCTCATGCTCTGCCTCAGATCTAGAATATATCAGTATATCGTCAATAAATACCACAACAAACTGGTCAAGGTAGGGTTCAAACACCCTATTCATCATATCCATAAAAGCGCAGGGGCGTTAGTCAACCCAAAAGGCATCACAAGGAACTCATAGTGACCATATCGTGTCCGGAAAGCTGTTTTGAACACATCAGAATCCTTAACCTTGAGTTGGTAATAACCAGATCTCGGGTTTATCTTAGAGTATACCGTAGCTCCCCAGAACTGGTCAAACAGATCATCAATACGGGGAAGGGGATATTTGTTCTTGATCGTCAGCTTGTTCAGCTTCCGATAATCTATACAGAGTCAAAGTGTCCCATCCTTCTTCTTAACAAACAGAACAGGAGCTCCCCATGGAGAAACACTGGGTCGAATGAAACCTCGATCCAACAGTTCTTGCAACTAAATCTTCAACTCTTTAAGTTCTTTCAGTGCCATCCGATAAGGTGCCATAGACACAGGAGCTGTACCTTGATAAACCTCAATGCCAAACTCAACCTCATCCCGTTTCGGCGGTACCCTAGGTAATTCTTCCATAAAAATGTCTGGAAAATCTTTCACAACTCGAATCTTATCTAATCCGGAATCAGATTGTCTCGAATCAAGGATATAGGCAAGATAAGCAATAGAACCTTTCCTAATCATTTTCTCAGCTTTAAGAGCTGAGACGATGTTACATAGGAACCCTCTGCGCTCACCAATCAGAATCACCTCACGATCATCAGGAATTCTCAGTGTAGCCCTCTTCTTTTCACAATCCAAAGTAACACGATGTGTAGACAACCAATCCATACCCAGAATAAGATCGAACTCCCCAAAGGGTAACTCCATCAAATCAGCTGGAAAGATCTCCCCTTGAATCTCAAGAGGACAAATCATGTATACTTTAGTAACCTCAACTGGATTACCCACTGGACTGTGTACAGTAACATCACTAACAGTATACTCGACAAAAATCTCAAGACCCACAGACACAGAACTCACAATATATGAATGAGTCGAACCATTATCTAGTAGGGCAAAATACGAAATAGAATGGATAGAGAATGTACCGGCAATAACATCTGGCTCATCACGGTCTACGTTCCCCCTAGTATAATAAACTAACCCCGGCTGTCTGGCCCCTGATCCTGCTGATCCTCTACTCAGAGTTGGTCTACCTCTACTAGCAGAGCCTGAAGTAACAGATCTGACCTGACCTCTTCCCCTGGCGGGAGCCTGTACTGATGTCTGAGACTGAGTAGTAGTAAAAGCTGGGGGAGGTGGAATCGGACAATCTCTGAAACGATGCTTAAATGAACCACATCTGAAACAAGCTTTAGTCTGCCTCCTACACTCACCCGAATGCCACTTCTTACAAAAAGAACATTGTGGCACCCCTCAGGTACCAGTCAAGCCACTAGCACTAACAGTCGGAACAGAATGAGTCACTGGTCTAGCTCTCAAATAACTCTGATAGTCTGACTCATCTTTGGCTCTCTTTCTGGACTGATTTCCTTGACTATGCTGAACTGGCACTGACACTGGTCTCTTCCCTCTATCAGATCTATGCAACTCAAGCTGTCTCAACTCTGCCTCATTACGCTCAGTTGTCCTAGCTCGTTGAGTAATGTCTTTGTATTCATGGTCCATATGTAAAGTAACACCGGCCTTTATCGTAGGACGCAATCCCTTCAGAAACCAATCACACTTGTCTTTTTCTGTGGTCACTAACCCTGAGTTGTATTGTATCAATCTCATAAACTCGATCTCATAGTTGTTAACAATCATATCATTCTGTTTCATATTCATAAAATCATCTCTGCACTTAGCAATATACTCAGCTCCGACATAATGATCACGGAAAGCCTGTCTGAAATGATCCCAAGTAATCCTACTAGCTGGAGTAACAAGCTCCTCAGCCTCCCACCAATTCTGGGCTTCACCCTACAATGGTGAAACGACAACCCTGAGTTTCCGGTCGGTAGGATAATCCATCTCAACAAATAGTCGCTAAAGCTTCTTCAGCCAGTACTCTGCATCTGCTGGGTCTATACCCGTCTTTCCATCGAACATAGTCATCCCAGCAACGAGAAACTATGTGGATATGGGTCTCTAAACACCCTCAGACTGACGAAGGTATCTCAATAACTCTCTCTGAACAGTAACGACATTCATTCCCACTATCTCATTATCCCCTGAAACAGGATGACCACTACTATAAGCAGGCTGAACATGTGGGTCTCCTCCACCGGGCTGCTGAGCTCTAGTCTGCTGAGCTCCAGTCTGGTCCACATGTTGTTCCTCCACATTCGCACCCTGGACCTCATCCCGATTTTCTATTGAACCCTCAAGAGGTGCATCGTCACTATATGCAGTCGCGGTACGGCCTCGGCCACGACCTCGACTGGCCGCTACTCTAGAACTTCTCCGAGGTGGCATAGTAGTATATCTACAAAAGACAAAATCCTAAGATTAGAATTGGTACTTGGAGATCTTATCCAGAATATGTATAAATATTATTCATAAAAGATCATAACTTTTTCTGAAATTCCCGTTTCACCCAAAAACATTTGATAATGCATGCAAAAATTTATTTTCGTTTTAAAATTGATTTAAATCACCCAGGTCGAGTGTTGAACCTGGCTCTGATACCACTAAATGTAACCCCCTAAACCCGACCCAGATGAAATGGGTCGAACATAAGGAGTCAAAACTCAAAGCTTGTCCTTCACACAAGTAATCTGATTCAAAACTTTAATTCCAAAATAGATAATAATAATATTGCATATTATATACTGATAAATATTTCTGAAAATATTAAATATTCAAAATGTGCATGCAGGATAAAACGTAATAACCCCAAATAAAACATCCAGAATCTGAAATTATATACAATCTGATAAAACATATAATAAAAATAAGTCCAAGTCTCATACTGATAATAATAAATAAATAAAGCTGGAAAACGAGGTCCTCCAAGTACCATAGCCTAGACCTGAGTATCTGAAAATAGAAACTAAGGGGGAGTAAGTGATAACACTCAGTGTGTCTCTACAGTGCAAACAGAACTAATAGTATCATCATATCAGCAGAATCAATCAGATATTATCAGAGTATAATTTTCTATCATGAATCAATTCAAACACATAAACAAGTGCGAATGAATATGCAACACAATATGACACGCACCCAACTACATCGCCATCCGAAGAGTAAGGTTCCCCATAACCACTCTCTACCTCGTCACCATCCGAAGTGGAATCTAGCCCGTAGGCGAAACCACTGATCCGAAGTAGACATCATCTCGAAGGATGAAGCTACTGAACTTCCACGTACAGAATCCCACCCATAATGAGATGACATAAAATCTGAGTTCTGAATCTGAATGCATTGTTTATTAACAGAAATGCATAATCATATAATCTGATACATAGTAATCCAAATCTGAATGTATATACAAATATTTCATAACGTAACAAAATGCTGAACAAGTCAAACATCACAGATCAACAGAATATTACAATCATATACCATCAGACCACATTATGTATACATTTCAGCAAATCAACACATTTACATACAGAGCACTGTAAACATACATCACATAAGAGAACACACCTCAAGTAGCTAAAACTCAACATCGACGGTGACATCTCTCACGCTCAGCTCTACCTCTAGGTCGGTCAGAGCCAGCTCCGATAACAATTAAATACACCATCAAAGATACTACTACTATGTCATGACACTGATGATATAAATATCGAATATATTAATAATTAAACTCACGAGCGGATCCCGATGTCTGAGAAACATGAGGTCGTCTAGGTGGTGGAGGAGGAAGGATCTCAATATCCGAGTCAATATCGTCTACAAAAACGAATAGCTCTAATTAATTTTTCCGATATTTAAATCTTTAAAAACTAAGCATACTCGAATAAAAGAGGTCAAAATGGTCTTTTCGGGTTCGAATTTGGGTAAATGGGCAGCGGAAACGGAATCAGGACGTCGAAAAACATAAAATAGCCCTTTTTTGAAAAAGTCAACGATCAACGGGTCAACGTTGCCGTTAGCCGGCTGGTTATAAGACGAACCGGTTGGGTTCTATCAACCCGGTTCAGCCCCTGGACTGGTTCAAAACTAAAAATCCCTAAATTCATCAATTGAAAAATTAGGGTTTCTCCCTAATCGGTTTCCCTCGTCGAAAAACACGCCGGTAACCTCTAACACCGATTTCGGCCAAAACAACACCTTTCAAAAGAAGCCAAACACAAATCATACCCTTTCGTACTCACCCCAACTCAAAAACACAGCGAATCGACAAAGTTTGGTGACGTCGACAGAGAAAACGAACGGTCTTCGAACCGTTTCTTAACAACGGTGGACGGAAAACAGAGATAGTGGCTAGGGTTTTGATCGGTACGGCGTGGGGAGCAAGATCACGGCCTCGGATAACCAAACAGACGCCGATAGGGTCTTCAATGGACCTTGATCGGAAAGGCACGAAGAGAAAACGACGGGTTATTATTTTCCTTGCTGAAACACGAAGAGATGGAAGTGGGGGGGGGGGGTAACAGAATCGACACAACCCATTAGAAAAGGAATCATATTTCTCTTTAATTAATTTTGGGTAAATTACTAAATAAGGGCTCCAAGAGTATCGCGCCTTACATAAAGTCATAGAAGTTTCAAAATTCTCATTTTAGCCACTGAATTAACTAAAATTTCAAAATTAAAATCGCAATTATTAGGGTTTTAATATTAGGGCTGAAATTGGGGTGTTACAATTTATGCATCTCATTGAAGTAATTATTGTTATATTATATGTCGTAGGAGGTGGCACCAAGATGTAGCATGAAGAAGGTGTCTATTTTGTTTAAAGAGATGCACAGAAGTAAGATTGACGGTGTTGTTGGGGAATTAGGGTTTAGCCCTTTGCTGGGAATGAAAAGTAGAACAATTCATCGCGAGCTGTGTCGCGAGTTAGCAGGAAACTTTGATTTGGAGAGGTCAATGATGGAATATAATGGACACAAAATTACATTAATGATAAAGGAAGTCGTGGTTGTATTGGGATTAAAGAATGAAGGTGGTTACATTGAGGACGTATTGAGGAAATATAATAGGAAAGAACTTGCACTGAAGTACAAGATTAATACGAATGTAAAATATCAGCAACTTGAGGGAGAGATACTTAGTGGTCACTTTGAGGGGGGTGAATTGAAGGCTCAAGTCTTATTGTACATTGTTGGTGTTTTCTTATGTCCAAACGCGAACATCGTGGCTTTCTTAGAACATATGAAGTTATTGTGTTCAGATGGGTTGAAGGGAAAACTAAATTGGTGTAAATTTGCGTATGAGAGATTGGTTGATGGGTTACACATATTTAAAGATCGTGCATGTAAGTCTTTGACCAGATGCATTGTTATCTTAGAGGCAATCTTTTTTTAAAAGGATGTTTCATTGAAGTAGAACGTAATTTATGTAAGTTTTGTTATGATATTAATATTGTGAGTACTATGACATGTAGGTTAGGTTCTTTGATTATTTGAGTGGAATTTTGAGCCGAGGCTATGCTTCTACTGACCGTGTTGGTCGTATGTATGCTTGGGGAAGAAGGAAGTATGCAAGATTGTTTCCCGCTTAAAGGGAGATCGTCCCGCTATAAAAGTTAGAGTAAGTAGGTTATTAAATTTTGTATTATATATTGGAAAGGAATGACATTAAATAAATTAATGATGAATTTTGCAGAAACTTGGGTTGGATGATGATGATTGCGGTGAAGAGAAAGATGATGGCAGGAGGACTGGTTCTAATGACGTTATTATGGAGGTGTAGGAGAAGGTAATTTCAGAACTTAGTGAAATCAAAGGGACTCTCCAAGCTGGTGAAAAGAAGAAAAATAAAATTGAAGAGACTTTAGAGACACTTAAGAAGGATTTGAAGAACGTGGTTGAGCAGATTTCGGGTTTAGCTGCAAACATGATGTACATGAAGAAATGTTTGCATAAAATTAATGCCAAATTTTGCATTGGCCTTGAAGAAGATGAAACAATGGTACTGAAAAGTAAAGGTGAAGGGGCAGACCCAAAATTTAGAGTTGACCCTGATCCTGATATTGATGTTGAAGTGATGATAGATAATGTGACTGGTGCATGATGTTGTGGGTGGAAAAAAGAGAAAAGGTATAATAAGAAATTAAGTGTGTAACTTTGATTTTGATGAATGTTTAAGTAATTTGATGTATGAGATTTTTATTGATGCCAATGTTGATGCTATTTTGTAGGGAAAGGCAATCGTGGCAACATCGAAAAAGGTTAGTGGGAACAAAAAGCGTCTACGAAGTAAAACTTGAAACATCAAATAATTGTCTTGATCGTCTTTATGTGTCTTGTTGAGGTTTTTTAAATTATGTAATGCTGAAAATAAGTTGAGTGCTTGTAATTTGAACTCAATTATTAACTATTAATGGCCTATTCCATTTTAGTATAACATCCTATTGACAAATGAGTGTGTTGATGTTGATTTACAACGTTAATCGTTTGTAATTGTTGATGGTATGGGTACTTTAATTACAATTGTGAGACATTTTATATAAAATGGTTCAAGTTGTATTACTTTAAAAAAGTTATTAAATATTATAATTGTGTAATATAATTTAATAATTCACATGAAATTTTTAAGCGTTGTAGGTACTAAGCTATGTTGAAATAACTGGTGGAGTTGGGGAGCGTCAGCTAGCGGCACGTGTGACTACATATGGAATACGCCTTTGTCCAAAAAGTATGCAATACATTATAATGTTGAAATGTAGTTAGCTTGAATATGATTTTTATGTCTTTATATGTGTGCAGCAAAATCATCATAAATTTTGGCCACATGCACCTTACTGTGAGTGATGTTAATACGTTACGACCCGGATGTTGGGTTAATTCAATGGTTAGTGTAGTGTAATCAATACCTTAAGCAATTATTTATGATTATGTTAAATAAAAAACTTTGGTCAAATAGTTTATCTATGTTTTTTGTGATATTTAGGTTATTGATGTTGTTGGGTGGACAATTATTGTTGAAGATTTAAGTAAGGATTATAATCGAAGGAGAGGGTATCTACCTTGCACATTAAGTGTATATTAAATTTAAATTAAGTTCGTGTATATAGGTTTTTGGGCACATATACAACATTTCAAGCATACTAAATAATAATTATTATGTTGTAGAATCAGCTTGTAAGAGCGATGTTGGATGGTGCACAGATTGCTTATTATTGGCGGTTGAATTTCAATCATTTCGGAATGGAAAACAGTAAGAAGGAACACATATATATGTGGAAGAAAATTTAAATATAGTAAGTAGTTATCGTTTTAGTAACAACTATTATTGAAATTTTGTATGTAGATATTTATTCCAATAAATGACAATGGAAGTCACTGGTATTTATGTGCGTTCGATATGGAGCACGGGGAAGCTAAGATACTAGATAACTTACCCACTATTCGAGGCAATGCTGGAAGAGTGGCTGGTGTTAAGAAAATGGTAATAAGCTTAAACTTATAAGTAATGAACGGAAATAATGATGTTTCATAGTATGTAAAAGTGTATGTGTTTGTGTATGTAGCTTAAAACATTAGGTGAATGTTTTAGAGATGAAAAGTTCGTAAAAGTGTTTGACTCACCACGAATGCTAGTGACCGAACTCTGAGGGGTGGTGCCTAAATTCAAACATCAAACCAATGGGTATATAGTTGATAAAGTTTAGATATATGTCCGCAGTCAATTTCCATTTTGCATATTATTAATAATAACATGCACTTTAAAGAACTATGTTTTACCACAATGATGACTGCGAAATGTTTTGTATTAACTGGTTGCAACTATGGGATAGGAAGCGTGTAAAGGATGTGGTACGTGCATATGTAGTTTATTACGCCTTAAATTGTGTATTGTATTTTTTCTTATTCATCCATGACATATGCTAAGTTGTTAACATCTTTTTATGTAGACTGTTGGGGATTTGGATCGCATGTTTGTTCTGTAAGGAATATAATAGAAATACGAAAAGACGCGAAATATCAAATGCTCAAAAGGCACACGTGGTAGAGGTTAACTCGCGTCAATTCAAAAGTCGTGCAAGCATTCAGCGACCACAATATCTGAGTATTTATGTATTGTTTTGTGAACTATAAGTATCACGTTATTATCGTCGTCCACTTTACATTCATAGGCTTAAGAAACGATTGTTGTTAATTAATAGATTCAAGTTGGTGTTCGAGAAGTTGAAATGTACAGTTTTTTGAAGAATGTTTATGAGGTATTTTGCACCCACTTTACATTCATATATTGTTGTATTTGGTAATATTATTGGTCCTTTTTGAATGGGCATCAGAAGGACAAAAAAATTGTGTTCATTGATTTCATTATTTCTGTACAGTTAGAGCAATACTTTGAAATATGAGTATGGAAAAATGACAAACACCTTTATAGTTATTTGAAGCAAAATAAAAATTTTCAGTATTGTAAAGGTTCATAAAATGTATCTGTGATTGTTAAGTTTGCATATGGTGAACAATTCATTCGTTATATTCATTATTAAGTAGATTCCTTATGAGGCATATTATCAAGTGGATAACATGAAAAGAAAAAATTGAATAAATGTTAACGTAAAGTATCTGTTGAGATTTTAGGGGCTCGATTCGATCAACCGTTCTTGCTCGCCAAGTGTGGAGAAGTTGGTTAATTGGGTGTTTTAGTAGGGGGTGAAAATTAGGCAATTTGACACTAGGATTTATAGTGGTTCAACCTTCTAATCAAGGTCTACATCCACTACCTTAGCTCCCCACTAAGGATTTCCAAACAAATTCACTAAGAATTTCGTCCCCTTTTCTAGGCTAAGGAGGCAACCTTTACAACCCTCAAAGCTTTCTACCCAAAGCTTGAGGAAATACTCTCTTGTACAAAGAAAGACTTAGCAAACTAGAAATCCCTCTAATAGGTGTTTGTTTGCAATTCTAAGCACTCACCCAAAACCTAAACACTTGAGCAAATTTAACAATGTAAGCTCACAAGTGTTGTCTAAGCAAGAAATAAACAATTTAAGCTCTAGACAAATTTTGACATCATAATGTTGTAACAATTGAAGCATTAACCATTACAAGAACCTTGGAGGTCCCTTTTATACTCCCAAATGAGTTTGTAGCCGTTACTAGCCATTGAGGATGATTTGGAGCCGTTGAGGACTTTATTTCCCTTCATTAATGTTGTTCTGCAGCTATCCGTATCGATACTCTTGGATCCGTATCGGTACGGCCTTCATCAGAAACTAGCCGTTGGGCTCTTGCTAGCCTGGGCGTATCGATACGCTTGAGGGCGTATCGGTACGAGTTCACTTTTAAATGACCGTTGGGAAAGTAGCCGTTGGGGTGGTTGAAAGGGGATCGGTACGCTTACCAGGCGTATCGACACGATCTCGATCCGTATCGAAACGGCCAAGCTTGTTTCGATACGGGTTTTGGCAGTGACCAAACTGGGGCAAAAAGGTATCGGTACGAGTACAACCGTATCGATACGGGTAACTTGAAAAGTCTAGTTTGGCTCATTAAAATTAGTAAAAACATTGCCAAAAACCTTTAAAATACCTCAAACATAATTTCAAGTTGTTTGGACTAAAAACCAAGTTTTAAATTCTATTCAAATTAGTCCAAAACATTTTTCAATTATTATATCAAAACATTAGTTCTACAGTATCATTATTAGCTAAATTCTTTATGAGGCATATTATCAAGTGCATCAAAGGAAGAAGTGACTCATAGTTGCATGATAACGTCATAGCAATCAATGTAGGGCAATCTTTACAAAACAAAATTTTCAAGTCGTGACCCTATCTGACCATGAAAGGAGATAATGTATGGTAGCACTTACCCTAATTTAGTCTCTGTTTCACCAAAAAGTAATGGATTAAATTAGGAGTAACTCATAAAATGGAGGTACTACAAGACATCAACTTAAATAACGTTGGTAGTACGGAACACATTCGTACGAACAATAAATATTATTGTCGAAGTAGATGTGTTGAATGAAATATTACATTAGATGTCGCATGCGGAGATATATTGTAAGCTTGATCGCCTTCATTCCACACATTTGTTTGGTCCTAAGTGAAACATAGAAACAAACACGTGTTAAATTATAATACCATCACACATAAGAAAAAACCAAAAATTTATGGCTCACATTTCGTTCATCCCTGAAGATGTTTAGGTTTTTTACAAATTTCATGTTGTGGGTGTAAGAAGTTGAAGCTTCAAAGAAGGACAAATGTTTTTATTAAGACCCTCAAGATTACAAAAGGAATAATGGTATGTTCTTGAGGTTGGCAGTTCAGTTTTCTGCTTTTGATTGTGTTTATTAGGTTTTATTAGCGGGCCTCAAATGTTGCTCTTGGTATTGTTGGTTGGGGTACTTTTAGTTTTGGTGATCTCATATAATGATTTCGGTACATACCGATTTTCTTATAAATTGTGTAACAAATAACGTACAACGTGTAATAAATTAAGTACATACTCAATTTCTCATACTTTTTGTAACAAATTAGATTTTCATGTAATAAAATATGTATGTACATAGTTTGTTACCCTTGGTTAGGGTACTTTTAGTTTTGGTGATCTCATGTAATGATTCTAGTATGTACCGTTTTTTTACAAATTGTGTAAATAATTACGTACAACGTGTAATAAATTAAGTACATACTTAATTTTTCATACTTTTTGTAACAAACTAGGTTTTCATGTAACAAACTATGTATGTACATAGTTTCTTACCCTTGATTGAGGTACTTTTGGTTTTGGTGATCTCATGTAATAATTTCGGTACATACCATTTTTCTTATAATTTTGTAACAAATCACGTACAAGCTATAATAAATTAGGTACATACTCAATTTCTTATACTTTTGTAACAAATTAGGTTTTCATGTAATAAATTATGTATAGTTTCTTACCCTTGTTTGAAGTACTTTTGGTTTTGGTGATCTCATGTAATGATTTTAGTACATATCGTTTTCCTTACACATTGTGTAATAAAATACGTACAAACTGTAATAAATTTGGTATTTACCGTTTTTATTATAATAGCTATAAGAAACTATGTACACTCTATAATAATCTCGGTACATATATATTCTTTGTTGTAATGTTTTATGTGTATACTGTTTTTTCTTACACTTTCTATAATCAATTATGTACAAATCTCGTAATAAATTATGTACAAACTTATAACTAAAGAATCGGTTAGCCTTAAATTAACCTTAAACTAAAGGTTTCAACCTAAAATCTCTCATAGATAAAAGATGGCTTGATGACCCAACTAGCCCCTCAAGTATATACAAAATATCGAAATGCCTCCTAAAGTATTTTTTTGGACGTTTTGCCCCTGAACTAAAAACCGTGACTTCTTTTGGCCCCTACGTCTAACGGCGTTAAAAAAATTCACAGGCCAACCAGATGTCACTAGTAAACAAAAAATCAGATAACTTATTTTAAAGGGGTAAATTACAGGCTAAGTCTGTAAAATTTTTATTTTTGTTCAATTTAGTCCTAAAATTCGTTTTTTAATCCAAATTGATCCAAATTACTTTCTAATTTTTATAATTAGTCCATTATTTTTAATATGTTGATGTTTTTGTTCGATTTAGACCTAAAAAAATTATTTAACCCACAATTAACCCCCTACTATTTTATAATTTTTACAAATTAGTCTAATATTTTTGTTCAATTTTTTCATCAAAATCTTTATTTAACTCACAATTGATCCCTACTAATTTATAATTTTTATATTTTAGTCCAATATTTTAAATATAATTATATTTTTTGTTCAATTTAGTCATAAAATCTCTATTTAACCCGAAATTGACCCATATTTCTTTGTAGTTTTTATAATTTAGTCCAATATTTTAAATATAATCATATTTTTGTTCAATTTAGTCAAAAAATTTAACCTGAAAGTAACCCCAATTTCTTCCTAATTTTTATAATTTAGTCCAATATTTTAAATATAATTATATATATTTTCAATTTTATCCAAAAATCTTTATGTAACCCGAAATTAACCTCAATTTCTTTCTAATTTTTATAAATTAATCCAATATTTTTAATATGCTGGTATTTTTGTTCAATTTATTCCTCAAAATCTTTATTTAACCCACAATTAAACCCTACTACTTTATATGTAACCCCCTCGTCCCAGTCTGGACGTTTGACCGGTCCGAGTATGCTACACGGGGAAAACCGATGTGAAACCCGTTAAGGTCCCACCTCGGTTAGCAACCCTAGAAAATTTCTTTTGTTTATATCTTGTCTAAATGTATTATGAAGTCCTATGTGAAACACGACAGCGGAAACACAACGAAATAAAATTACAACCATCTAAAACCACACTTTAAAATAGCCCATTTTTCCTTTTTAAGCAGGCCGTATCAATACACCTACATAGGGTATCGATACGCCTTGACCAAGTCAACTACCTCAAGTCAAACTAGGAAGGTTGTATCGATACAGCCCTTGGGCGTATCGATACGCCCTCCTCGGTCAACATCTCGCGGTCAACGATATTAGACCGTACCGATACACATAGAGCTCGTATCGATACGCCAAAAACTCGTCAAAATCTCATAATTCCAGAAAAGATTTGGCGTATCGATACACTCCCGCGTATCAATACGATAAGCCAAATTCGAGTCCTGAAGTGTAGGACCGTATCGATACGACCCTTAGGCGTATCGATATGCCCTGCACTGCAATACCCAAATTTGCAGCAAAACGATTTAGGACTCGACTCTAGATGCGATTTACGACTCCCCTAGCCACAAACAACATACATACAACCTTCAACAACCAAGATATCAACATACATGGCATTCAAAGCGAACAAAGATCATGCATCGATAGGATTCATACATTTACTCAAAGGGAGACATACTTAGCACTTAAGGGTTCATGCCTTAGAAACAAAACATGTAAGCATTCATAACATGCAACATAAGCAAGATTTGCAATTCAAACAAAACATCCAAAAGCCAAACCAACATCAACATATATCAAAGCTCAAATCAACAACACCTATCCCTTTGCTTGACTATTACAATCTTTCAATTTAAAGTTCATACTTGAGCTAACCAAAGCGACACTTAGAGGCCCTTCCTCGCCCTTGCCACCCACAAGCTACTGATATGCATTATCAAACAAAAAGGAGCGTAAGCATAAAAGCTTAGTGAGGGTAAGCTCATAAAACAAACCTTCGACAATGCAGGGTCCAAGCACGAGCAACAACCAAGATAGAATGCATGATCCTACCTCCGATCCACATGAGCCAAAATATACATGATACATGAACATATAATCAACACTATGCCATGATTAACAACTCATAAGTCCAACACACGAAGATACATTTAACAATGTATTAACAACAACATATATCAATCCATATTGGAAATCACATTTCATATCATATTGGCACATATATAATCTCATATTGGCACCTAGCTATGACTCGAATACGCGGATAACATGTTGGAACTCACTTCCAACATAACCATTACCTTCGGTGGGATTACACTCATCATCGGTTCTCACGGAGGGGATTTCACTCATCTTCACGCCCCGTCGATGGGATTCCACTCATCACCGACTAATATAAACATTTCCGGTGGAATATTACATCACCGTACTCCTCCTTGATGACTTAACGCCACCAAGGCCACGCGCGACTTTGACTCTCGTGTGCACACTAAACATCATAATGATCGATCATTGTACCCAAGCATACTAGTGCCAATATTAAACACAATCCATAACCTTTCACAACATCATTTCATAACAACTTCCGTGCTTAGCACGTACTCACCATGATCACTATCATGCACAATTCACAATCCAAACCACATGCATAACAATGCATCAAACCATGCCTCAACAACATGTATAACACAATATACATAGCCAACACGATCACAATTAAACATGAGGCATAACAAGCAATTAGGAGTTCAACCAAAAGTTTCTAACTAAAGCTTGAGATTAGGCTACCACTCTAATCTCAACTCTAGGTGGGTTTACCAAGCCCATCATAGGTTCACATGTTTGAACCAATATTTAAAAACCATTTAAAAACAGTAACCACTCACCGACCACTCCATTTAGCACAAGCCAACTAGCCTACCAAGCATCCAAGTCCGTATTCGAGCCCGAAGCTTCACCATTGTTTCCTCTTGCTTCTAACCATTCAAAAACAATACATTAGCCCCAAAATCAGCCACAAACCCAAGGTTTAACATCAATACACAAATCCACTACAATTCTCACAATTCAAAGCCAAGTTCATTCTCCAAATTCCCATTTTCGTACTTCCACAAAGACCCATAAAAAATCAGCAATGTAGTCATCCAAAGCACTCTCAAACATGTTCAAAACACTACCCAAACATAGTATAACCATCAGCCCTTCATTTCCCCACATAGACACCTTAAAATCTCCCATTTTCCACTCCCAAAAATCACTTACATCAGTAGCTACGGGAATCCATTCAAACCAACACTATCACTACTCAAAAATCATCAAATAACATCTAGAAACACCTACCCAATGTTACTATAACATCAGCCCAACAATTTTTCACAAAATCATCCCAAAAACACAAATTTTAACACTTTAAATATACCCCTAAAAACTCATTTCGGGATTCACCATAAAACCTTGCAAAAATCGGATATGTTAAACTTTTTAGGTTGTACACATCTTATCTAACACTAATAAATCAAAGGCTCAAGTTTAAGACAACAAAGATGACATTTTTAATCTAAACATTCAAAACACCAAAATGCAAAAACCACAAGCTTTATGAAAATTAATGGTACCAACATGTAGACGAAAGGGAGGACAAGTCAAAAACGATTTTACCTTTGAAAAATCTCCAACAATGAGCAAGGGAGATGATGGAATAGTGATTTGGGGTAAGGAGAGCTTTTGACGTTGAAATGGGGAAGTGAAGAGGGAAGAAGATGATGAATAGCTCTTTTAAAATTAAAATGGGTTTTTAATTCCACAAGTCCATTTAATTACAAGTATGCCATTAATGAGATGGCTATCTCAAAAATTCTAAAATCCATGGAATTGGGCTTTAAATTAAACAAGTCCAACATAAAATATTTGTTTTGAAAACCCGAGGCCCAAAATAATATTTTATTATTTTAAATTTTAAAACCGAAACCGGACCATTATTTTAATATTATTTTCATCCGACCCCTAAACTCGGGTGTTACATTATAATTTTTATAATTTTGTGCAACATTTTATATATAATTATATTTTTGTTCTATTTAGTCCTAAAATATATATTTAACCCAAAATTGACCCTTATTGGACTAAATTCGATTATATTTAAAATTTTGGAATAAATTATAAAAATTCTAAAGAAACATGGGTCAATTTTGGGTTAAATATATATTTTAGGACTAAATGGAACAAAAATATAATTATATTTAAAATATTGGACTAAAATATATAATTATAAAGTAGTAGGAGTCAATTGTGGGTTAAATAAAGATTTTGAGGACTAAATTGAACAAAAATATCAATGTATTAAAAATATTGGACTAATTTATAAAAATTAGAGAAAATTGAGGTTAATTTTAGGTTACATAAAGATTTTTTGGACCGAATTGGAAAAATATATAATTGTATTTAAAATATTAGACTAAATTATAAAAATTAGAAAGAAATTGAGGTTACTTTCAGGTTAAAATGTTTTTTTAATTAATTTAACAAAAATATAATTATATTCAAAATATTGGAATAAATTATAAAAAACTATAAAAAAAAATATGGGTCAATTTCAGGTTAAATAGAGATTTTAGGACTAGATTGAATAAAAATATAATTATATTTAAAATATTGAACTAAATTATAGAAATTATATAGTAGTAGGGATCAATTGTGAGTTAAATAAAGATTTTGATGACAAAATTGAACAAAAATATCAACATATTAAAATATTAGACCAATTTGTAAAAATTATAAAATAGTAGGGGTTAATTAAATTTTTTAGGACTAAATTGAACAAAAACATCAACATATTAAAAATAATGAACTAATTTATAAAAATTAGAAAGTAATTTGGGTCAATTCAGGTTAAATAACGACTTTTAAGATTAAATTGAACAAAAATAAAAATTTTACAGACTTAGCCGGTAATTTACGCCTTTAAAATAAATCATCTATTTTTTTTTGTTTACTAGTGACACGTGGGGTGGCCCGTGAATTATTTTTAACACCGTTAGACGGAGGGGCCAAAAAAATCACGATTTTTAATTCAATCGGCAAAACGTCCAAAAAAAATACTTTAAAGGCAGTTCAGTATTTTATGTATACTTCAAGGGCTAATTGGTTCATTAAGCCATAAAAGATTTAGATTCATAAAATCAATTTTAGGTTTCTGCCCCTCGCCGGCCTCTCTCGTCGAAATCAAGCAGACAAGAAGCTAGGAAAATCCATACAAAACTCTGTTTGATCTCCTCCTTTTTTATTGTTTTACAAAATTAAATCTTTTCCCTAAAGAAGAACCCCACTTTTCAATCATGTCTGGCGAAGAGGAAGAAAACGCTGCCGAGCTCAAAATTGGGGAAGGTAATCCGTCTTTTCCCTTTTTCTCAATACATAAACAAGTAAAATCAATAAACCCACAAGCTAATCGTTTCTTTTTTTGTTATGGGCAGAATTTTTGAAGGCCAAGTGTTTGATGAATTGCGAAGTAGCTTTAATTCTTGAGCATAAGTACGAGCAGCTTCAGCAAATGTCCGATGATCCCATGAATCAAGTTTCCCAGTGAGTTCCATAAGCAACCTCAATTTTCAATTGGATCTTTTCTTCTTCTTCTTTACCCTCTGTTGATTATATCCGTGCACTTGGCTTACTAGGGTTTCTGTTTAATTTAGCTGACATGATTTATTTTAAAAAAATATGCCTTTAAACATAAATCATGGACTTGGGGATAAAACTACGTTCCATGGAAATATAATTATTACATGTCCTGCTGTTTGTAACATTGTCTCTGGAATTATAGACTTCATTGTAACAAATTCCTAATCTGAGGGGTTTGTTCGACGCATATGATTGGATTGATTAGTTCAATTTGCTATACTGTATAGATGGTTTTATAATTCTATAAGGTGAAGAGTGAAGGATAAATCCTAGGTTTATGCTGAATAAAGAGATTGCAGCACCTTTGTTATGAACAAGCCAAAAAAAAGCAATCTACTTGTTAGTTTTATCCTATCCTTGTATGTCCGTAATTCCATGCATCAAATTGGAACCTAGCTGTATAATATGGATTCTGTGATGGGATATTATGGTGTTTATAGAAAATTGCATGCCTTTATTGCAGTTTTTGCTCTCACATTTGATGTTGTGAATGATTGTCTTATGCCTTTGTTTCAGAGTATTTGAGAAGTCACTGCAGTATGTAAAACGCTTTAGCCGTTATAAAAATCCAGATGCTGTTAGACAAGTTCGAGAGTATCCTCTACATTTCCAAATATGTTAAATACACTTTATTTAAGCATATGTGCATATTTATTTACTGCTCTGGTTAAGCTTTTTGGTGTGCTCCTCTTCTCCTATCAATTGCTATCCTTGTGGTACTCTTTGTTATTGCCTAGTGTTTTGTTCGCATCAGCTTATGGTGGAAGTAGGGGTGAGCAAAGCACGATTCAACTCGAAGAAATCGAAAAATTTCGAATTTCGAGTTGTTTGAATCAACTTGAATAAATATTCAGTTTTTTGAGTTCGAGTCTAGTTGAAATTTTCAACTCAAATAAACTGATCGGCAAGACAGTCATAGTTTTGATTATATTAGTTTTTTTTTTTTTAACTTTCTTTGAATAAAAAGACGTAGTTTTTAACTGGTTTTAAACTTTTAACTTGAACATTCTGTTTTTTTATTTTCTTCTTTGTTCTTCCTCGTGATTCCCATCCTTAATCCCATTCTAAACCAAACCCTAGTTTTTCTTCTCCCACTTATCAACTTGTTTGTTTTGATTAATGATATTTTCGAAAAGCTTGCTCAAGAAGCCACTCTAAGCTTGCAATGTTGAAGGTACAACAAGAAACGCCCTATAATGGTGTTGAGCAATACTGCTTTTGTTTTAAACCCCCTGATTGTATCATCTGTGTTGCTGCCTCCTTTTTTCCCCCACATGATTTCTTTTATATTTCCTATCTGCCCTTCCCTTCAAATTATATAAAATATAGGCAATTCAAAAAAGAAAACAGTGAAGTTCATAGTACATAAACAGTTTAGGTCCTCTGTAAACAATTTTATTTTTCTGCAGAATATGGATGTTCTCTTTTTTATACAAGTTCCGGGCATAATTTTTTTATGCTAAATTATGGGTCTCATATTTTCTGTAGCTGTAAATTAGATTACATTAAATATTCATAAGAAAGTTAAAGAGTTACCCATTACTTTATTTCTCAGCTATCTGAATATGCATATTAGAGATTGCATTTTTTTGCTTTCCAGTTTCCATTGCAATTTTTTTTTTACTTCCATCGTCTTATTCATTTTAGGCTTTAGTAGTTAAGTAGGCTTGACAACTTTGATTTAGATAAGCTAACTTCAGTTCTTGTTAGTTGAAGGACATTTTGACATATTTGACGATTCTTGCAATCGGTCCATTGCTTTTATTAGGACATGTAACTTGCCTCTATTGTGAACCTTAACTGACATTCAGAATTCTGAGTAGATATCAGTTAGCTGAATTTGAGGTGAGGATCTATACTTTGTAAAGCGGTAAACTTATAATTGCGATGTTAAGGACCATGTAGAGAAATTCTCCATATTGTGCTATACTTGTGCAGCTTTGCGTTCTTGGCAACCTGTGTCCTGAAACTGTGGAGGAAGCAATCGCTATGGTGCCTTCCATCAAGGTATGAAATACTAAGCACGCCCTTTATGTAATTCTACGACTTTCACACCCATTTTTCTTTTCATTGTTCGGATAGTAATTGATTGTTCATCCTTCTCCACTTGCATTTGTGCCTTGTAAGTTGAGAAATATATATTCGGCCGTTCTACCCCAGCCCTCGAATGCTTTTGAGGCCAATTTGAATTCTAGAATTGATTTGGTTTATTCTTACTGCTGATTAAATTGTTAAATTTCCTCAAACTTGTAGCAACAAATTGTTCTTTCGATATGCAGACTAAAGGACGTGCTCACGACGACGATGCTATCGAGAGAATGTTAAATGACCTGTCCCTTATCAAGAAGTTTGAATAGAGGCCACTAAATTCCAGGCTATATGTGACACTGAAGCCATTAGTAATAAAATGTTAAATGACGCTGTGTGTTGTAAAAATCTTTGTTGGGGCCATACCATTTTTATCTAGTGAGTCAGTTTGGGATTGACCTAAACATATTAAGTTTGTCGAATGATTTATATTCTGCCATGTTCTCATTTAGGGTTTATGCAAATACGCTTGCAATGTATTCGGGTGATTTTATACCTACATTTGTCCATGTGTAATCATTCATCAAATGAGACTTGCATTGAATACATCATCATTATTAATTAATCTTAAAAGGCTGTCTGAAGATTAGCTGTCTCCATTCTGAAATTATTTACCATCAACTCTATTAGATTATGTGATTTATTAGATAAATTTAGGCTTTTAACTACAAAACAAGTGCCTAAAATATATATTTTTATGTAATAGGTGTGTAAAGTATTTTTGTTCAAAAATAATTTGAGATGAAAATAAATTAAAAATATCTCAGAATATTCAAAATATCATAAAACAGTCTAAAATACCTAAAACTTGAAACTCTAAAATCTTAAAACTCGTGTCATTGTCGTTGATAGTCTTGTTTGACTTTATCACTGTTGTTGTTAGAGACAGTGATAGGGTCTGACGAGCTATCAACGACAATAATGACATGAATTTTGATAATTTAAAAGTTTTAGGAATTTTAGATTATGATTGATTGATGATGTTTTTGTTCGCAAATGAAATTTTATTAAAGGGATTTTAAGTTTTATTTGAAAATTTTCAGTTTTATTTGAAATAAAACTTATAAGTTTTATTTGAAAGCGACAATAATGGACATGGTTGGATGTTGCGTTAAAAACTTTTCTAAACGAGAAAAAAAAGGTACATTCAACCATGTAACACTTGAAACAAACACGTAAATCCAATACACTCATAACCGTAGCATTGACGCCCACAACCAAACGCAAGTAGAACCATGCACTAAAAACAAACCATGCCACCTGATCTTCAACAACCTATAAGCCCAAAAACATGCTCCCAGAAACTTTTCCTCAATGTAATATTATTTACGCTTAGGTGGCGATCAAGTGTCCAAATTATAGTTTTTTTAGATTGATGTTTAAAATATTTTTTGGGCTAAATATGTGTTTAGTATTTTTAATATTATTCAAATAGGTGTTTTACCGTTAATAACCGTTAAAATTTTTTCGTTAGCCAATAAAAACATGACACGTGGCAATATTAAACATTTTTTAAATTTTATTATTTAAAAAATAAATCAGAACTTTTAAAATATCTTAAAATTTTCAAATAATCCTAAAATAGTCCCCAAATCCCTAAACCCCCCAAATTTGGCTACTCCCACCGGCGTTGGTCGCATTTCCGGCGACAGAATGAAGCGTCCTCCCCTTGCCGAACGACCCACACACAGTTCGTCGTTCGTTATGCCGCCTTTCGCCGTGAATCACTGGAATGAACCATTTGACAATTTTGGTGTTTCGCACGGCATCAGTCGATTCAGTGACGAGGTGGTGTGGTAAATGGTCGTTATGGTCCGACGACAGATGTGATGGGCGGTGGCGTGACAATCAGCGGCGAAATCAGGTCAAATCACGATTTTGGGTTTTTGGGTGTTAGAAATTTCAAAATTTGGGACTATTTTGTGAAATTTGGTGTTATTTTACCATTTTAGTTTTTATTTATTTTTAAATATAATTCAAAAAATTTAAGAAATTGATACGTGTCAGATAAAGGAAGTTAACAATGAAAATTAACGAATAGTAACATCGGACACCTATTTGAGTAACGTTGAAAACGTTAGACACTTGAGAAATACTTTAAACACCTATTAAAAAAGTGTATAGTTTGAGTAGTTAAACGTATTATTTATGGAAAACAGAACTCAATGTGAGGATCCTCTTCCTATAAATGAAGCATTACAAATGACCATGAATAATGCCATGTATCCAGCAGCAAAATGAAAAATACAAGAATATATAATTGATAAATAATCTAAAACGGAACCCAAAGCATAAATTCAAATACCACAAGGTATTGTAGCATCTATAGTTACTTGTTGACCTTAATCACCAGAACTTGTGGATAGAACCCTCAAATAAAATTTAGCTTGGGACTCAACTCAACATCATGAATCTAAACTTACGACCCTCAAGAGATAGTAACCAATATACCACCCAAACAATATCCAGAATAAATCATGAACTGTCTCTATAAGAAAATTACCTCCCAAGATTCTTCAAGTGTCAACAACCCCGAAATATTACTTTCTTTGCTCTAACTCTTCCAAACGACTTCTTCATTTCCTATGATTGTGATGATGCCCATTTTCTTCCCCAATGCGAGAGCTTTGCGCGCGCTATGCACTTGCGATATCAGAATTAGTGAGGGAAAGACCGCTCGATTTTGACGTCACCTTAAAATAATAATAGAATGAAATTTTAGACACATATTTTAATTAAAATTAACTTAAACACTATTATAAAAAAAGGTATAGTTTAGACATCTATTTTATAGTTAAGTTATAAATTTATTAGCTAAAATCTTGCTAATTAATAGATTAGATTTAATATATATATATATATATAATGCACCGCCTGTTTTAGCTCCATATATTTATTTGGGTTTTAAAAGAATTTTGGTTTATTTATTACACAATTCCACCACCTAAAAGACAAACTTTCTGCAGCAGGAAAACCAAATCTCAAATTAATTAATGTCTGCTGGCGGTAGGGAAAACACACAAAATTCAATCCAAACGAGTGCACCGCCACACAGTCAGCAAACAGTCCAACCTGCTTAATAACTTCTGTTCATGCTATTATAATCAAATAAATAAACAAAAATTCAAAAAACAAAACCAATTAAATCATCCAGGTATTGTAAGGAAAAAAGATGGTCTAAATCTCACAATTTATGTATTTATATTCTGTTGTGGTATATACAGTTGCGGAATCAAAATTTTCATATAGTGGGTCAACGTAAAAAATGAAGTATAGATGATTATCATACCATTACGATAATTATTACTAACTTCATACCTCATCAAATTAAGTGGGTCAATTATAATGTTTCTAATAAAAATTTCTAAGAATTTTATATAGTTCTTTGAAAACTCCATACCCCAACAAACTAAGTGGGATCAATTGACCCTTAAGTTTTAATGTAGATCCGCCCATGCATATATATTATTATTTTTATAATTTTATTTTATTTTTTGGTTTGAGCCAAGGTATCCACTGCCTAGGGGTGGGCAAGACCGGGTACCCGTCAATTTGCCTAGAATTGCTCTCGGTCCTAGTAGTCACCGGTTCTCGAAAAATGAAATCAATCTCGGTCAGACCGGGTCCCAGATTCTAAGAACTGATCTCGGTACTAGTGAGAACTAGTACCAGTATTGAGTACCCGATCAATCTGTCTACTATTAAAAAAATTGAGCAGTAGGGGGAAAAATTCCAACCACCAATAATAATATTAAATAACAAAGTCAGAATATTGTAGGCTTGAAGGTTGAAGTCTTAAAATGAGTCATATTCATAATATTCTTATATAAAGAGAAAGAATAAACTAAAGAACTCTAAGCCTACATCTACCAAAACATCAGCTAAAGTGGTCTTAACATACCAGTACCGGGTACTTGGTATGGCTCTCGGTCCCATTGAGTACCCATCGGATACCGAGTCCAAGAAATCAGGTTTTAGTGCCGGTCCTGGTCACAACCAAGTAACATCAAATGCTGTATCGGCCAGGCTTCGATACTCGGCTTCTCTAGTTGATCTGGAGACATTTTTTTGTTTCTTCGAGCCCCACATCACGAGATTACCTCCCAAATATACACAGCTCCTAGAGATTGACCGTCGATCATCCACATTTCCACCCCAGTCAGCATCAGAGAATGCCACTAACTGAAATGAATCTGTTGTAGGTGTGAAAACCAACCCATGGTCAAGCGTACCATTCAAGTAATGCAACACCCTCTTTACAACAACAAGATGCTGCTCACAAGGAGCATGCATAAACTGTGCTAACTTGTTTACACTATATGATATGTCTGGTCGAGTGTGACAAGCATATAGCAACGACCCTAACGGGCTTCGATACTCCTTTGCATCCTCTAACTGGCTACCAGCATCTTTGGACAGCTTGAGCGATGTCACCATGGGAGTTGGAACTGACGATGCACCATTCATGTGTGCCTTGGCTAGGAGTTCTAGTATGTACTTCCTTTGGCTCAAGAAAATAGCATCCCCTACACGCTTTACTTCGACGACAAGAAAGAAACTAAGCTACCCCAAGTCTTTTAAAGAGAATTTCTCTCCCAATTGCTTAACCACATCTTCAATTTCGACTGTGTTATTGCCTATAACAATAATGTCATCCACGTAGACTAACACATACACTACATGCTTCTGCTCATGTTTGATAAACATTGAAGTATCAGCTTGAGAACTCTTGAACCCCAAACTCAGCAAATGATCCTTCAACTTCGAATACCAATTGCATGGAGCTTGCCTAAGCCATCATCTGCCTTTTTCTCAAAACCTTGTGGTTGGTGCATGTACACATCCTCCTGCAGATCACCATTGAGAAAGGCGTTATTAACGCCCACTTGTCTCAACGGCCATCCTTTGTGAGCTGCTATGCTATGAACAATGTTGATGGTGGTTGCTTTTACTACAAGACTAAATGTCTCTTGAAAATCTTGGCCAGGGACCTGTGAAAATTCCTTAGCCACCAGCCTTGCTTTATGTCTTTGTACTGTGTCATTTGCATTCTTTTTGATCTTGAATAACCACTAACAATCAACATCAGATCTTCCTTCAGGTAAGGGTACTAGCGTCCAGGTGTTGTTTCTTTCTAATGCTTCGAACTCAGCATGAACAGCTGCACTCCACTGAGTTGACTTGAGTGCTTCATACACTGAGATGAGTTCTGTTTCTTCAACTTCATGAGCAGCCATATACAACTTTGGTTTAAAAATACTACACTTACTTCGAGTGAGCATGTGATGACCTGAGACAACATGAGCTGGTGGAACATCAGGCATCGAATCATGACTCACACCTTCAGCCACACTTCCTTCCAACCCTTGATGCATATCATCAACATCACTCACACCTATCACAGGGGTAGCTTGAAGGTCAATTTTCATATCATCCAGCAAGGCACTCAACCAAGTAACATCAAATGCTGTATCGGCCAGGCTTCGATACTCGGCTTCTCTAGTTGATCTGGAGACATTTTTTTGTTTCTTCGAGCCCCACATCACGAGATTACCTCCCAAATATACACAGCTCCTAGAGATTGACCGTCGATCATCCACATTTCCACCCCAGTCAGCATCAGAGAATGCCACTAACTGAAATGAATCTGTTGTAGGTGTGAAAACCAACCCATGGTCAAGCGTACCATTCAAGTAATGCAACACCCTCTTTACAACAACAAGATGCTGCTCACAAGGAGCATGCATAAACTGTGCTAACTTGTTTACACTATATGATATGTCTGGTCGAGTGTGACAAGCATATAGCAACGACCCTAACGGGCTTCGATACTCCTTTGCATCCTCTAACTGGCTACCAGCATCTTTGGACAGCTTGAGCGATGTCACCATGGGAGTTGGAACTGACGATGCACCATTCATGTGTGCCTTGGCTAGGAGTTCTAGTATGTACTTCCTTTGGCTCAAGAAAATAGCATCCCCTACACGCTTTACTTCGACGACAAGAAAGAAACTAAGCTACCCCAAGTCTTTTAAAGAGAATTTCTCTCCCAATTGCTTAACCACATCTTCAATTTCGACTGTGTTATTGCCTATAACAATAATGTCATCCACGTAGACTAACACATACACTACATGCTTCTGCTCATGTTTGATAAACATTGAAGTATCAGCTTGAGAACTCTTGAACCCCAAACTCAGCAAATGATCCTTCAACTTCGAATACCAATTGCATGGAGCTTGCCTAAGCCATCATCTGCCTTTTTCTCAAAACCTTGTGGTTGGTGCATGTACACATCCTCCTGCAGATCACCATTGAGAAAGGCGTTATTAACGCCCACTTGTCTCAACGGCCATCCTTTGTGAGCTGCTATGCTATGAACAATGTTGATGGTGGTTGCTTTTACTACAAGACTAAATGTCTCTTGAAAATCTTGGCCAGGGACCTGTGAAAATTCCTTAGCCACCAGCCTTGCTTTATGTCTTTGTACTGTGTCATTTGCATTCTTTTTGATCTTGAATAACCACTAACAATCAACATCAGATCTTCCTTCAGGTAAGGGTACTAGCGTCCAGGTGTTGTTTCTTTCTAATGCTTCGAACTCAGCATGAACAGCTGCACTCCACTGAGTTGACTTGAGTGCTTCATACACTGAGATGAGTTCTGTTTCTTCAACTTCATGAGCAGCCATATACCACTTTGGTTTAAAAATACTACACTTACTTCGAGTGAGCATGTGATGACCTGAGACAACATGAGCTGGTGGAACATCAGGCATCGAATCATGACTCACACCTTCAGCCACACTTCCTTCCAACCCTTGATGCATATCATCAACATCACTCACACCTTCAGGCACACTTTCTTCCATCCCTTGTTGCGTATCACCATCATCATGATGTTCAAATTCATTGGAGGAACCAACACTCACTTCAGGGACATAATTGTTCACATCATCATGTTGATCACGATCACCCTCACTCAAAGAAGCTGAAGTAGCTGGTGACACAAAAGTAGAATTGGGAATTGAAGATGATGATTGTGCACAAACTCTGGCAGCACCATGCACAATAACCATCTTGGAGGGTCGAACAACATTAGAACCTGTACCCCTTTGTGCCTCTTTTCCTGCAAATGGAAAACACTTTTCACTAAACACAACATGCCTCAAAATTTAAATACGCCCATTTGATGCCAAGCATTGATACCCTCTATGGCTCGGGCTATAGCCTAGAAAGGTGCATGCTTGAGATCTGTAGCTCAGCGTATGATTTTGATAGGGCCTAAGGTGTGGGAAGAATTGACACCCAAAAACTTTCATGAACTTGTAATCTGGCACCTTATTGTACAACACTTCAAAGGGAGAATTGCCTTGTAGAACACGAGAGGGCAACCGATTAATAAGGAAGACAACCGTGGTTACAACATATGCCCAATATTTGAAAGGCAACGATGCTTGTGCCATTAACACTAACGCAAGCTCAATAATATGGCGATGCTTTCTTTCCACAACACCATTATGCTCAGAGGTGTGTGGACAAGTGAGACGATGAACAACTCCCATAGAGGCTAAGACTGCAGACATTCTTCTGTACTCACCTCCCTAATCTGTTTGCATTTCCTTAATATTAGTGTTAAACTAAGTTTTAACCATTTGACTAAATAAGTGAAATGCCTGAAGAGCTTGGTCCTTAGTCCTAAGCATATATACCCAACAGTGGCGAGAGAATGCATCAACAAATGATATATAGTATCGAAAACCATTTGAAACAATGTGAGAAGGCCTTCACAAATAAAAAAGACAAGTTGGAAAGGTGATTCATAAACTGATGTGGATTCATTGAAACTCAATTTGTGACTCTTGCCCAATCGGAAAGGAATACAAGTATTATCAACAGAATTATCAACTTGACTAGGTATTACAACACCTATATGTTTGCAAGCTTGAACTAAGGTGGGATGGGCAGGATGCCCTAGCCTCATGTGCCACAAACGATATTCTTCAGTCTTCTTATCTACATCTACATCTATATGATGACAACTACATTCTTCATTAGTTGCACCAAAATGATAGAGCCCGTTGCATTCCATTCCTCGCAAAATCACCTTCCCGGAACCTTTCTCTCTGACCAAGCATTCCTTTGCATGAAACTCAAGGTAGAAAACATTGTCTCTAGCAAGCTTGGAGACAGACAAAAAGTTTTTAGTAATGGCAGGCACATGCAACAAATCTTTGATCAATAGAGTGCGAAAAACAGTAGGAAAATGGGCATTCCCAGACTTACTAGTGTTTAATACATGGCCAGATCCTACAGTTAACTTACCTGGACCAATGAACTCTGAGCCATCCACCACCTTGGACGCATCAGGTGTCACATGATGCGTGGCACCTGTGTCCACAATCCATTTATCACCATTTGAAAAAAAGGAGACCATATGAGCTTGAGCATTAGTACAACTGCGACACATGCAACGTTCAAACTTGCTCAGATTAACATCAGCAAACTCATTTTTAGAGGCCAACACCCCTGGAAAGTCTCGATCAAACCGGCGCCAGCATCGATCAACAGAATGCCCAAGTTTGCCACACAATTGGCACTGAAGTCTGGTCCTCCCTCGACCACGACCACCATGACCAGATCTGCCCCCATTAAAGTGATATGTAGGTGGTCTATGAGTAGAAACTTCATGAGAATTCACAGGACCTTGAGCCATATTCACACTCATTGGTAAATGGAGTGGAGTCTGAAATCCCCTCAACTGATCCTCATCATCCATTAGCACGGACTTGACTCCATCCAAAGAAAACTTTTCTTTACTGGATGTTATCAGAGCCATGAACGGTTGATATTCAAAAGGAAGCCCATTCAAGATTGTAGCAATCTGCTCCATCTCAGACACCGTACTTCCACACGCTGCCAACGAATCACAGACCTCCTTGATCTGCATAAGATACGACCTCATGCTCTCATCACCTTTATTTATGGACCGAAGTTTACAGTGTAAACCCATAACACTAGTCATTGACCGATTCACAAAGAACTTCAGCACATTATTCCATACATCTTGCAATGTATCAGCACCCACAAACTAAGGAAGAAGATCGGAGCTAATCGTCAAGAGAAGCCAAGACGCGAGGGCACTATCTTGCGCCACAAAGATCTCATAGTCATCATTGATCACCATTTCTCCAGCACTGTTGTGAACCTTCTCCGTCGGTGGAGTAAGCTGCCCAGTAAGCATCCTCTCAAGACGATGACTGCGTACCGTGAGCAACACCTGTTGTTTTCACAATAAAAAATTCGTTTCGTCAAGCATTACATTGATTTTCTTGTTGGTAAACATCCTGGCCGTCGAGGATGAATAATCACCAGAATTGAAACTGGAACGAGCATTATCACGAGAAGCATCCATGATGGATTGAACACAGAAAAACGTAAAAAAACACAGGACGTGAACAAAATAAGAACTCAAGGAAACGAAAGAGAAAAAGAAACTCAGGCGAGCAGAAGAAAAATTACAACCTCCCAAAATCACCAAGCAAAAGATATCATATTGAAAAGATTAAAGAAGAAGAAGGATATGATTTTTATTGAGTGAATTGATGATTTGCTCATGAATAGAGCTTTACATATATAGACACTCAAATGACCTGCTAACCTCCTAACAAACACGGTTAGCCGTTATAACCACCTAGCTGACTCAGCAAGTCTAATGCATACACGTTAACTAACAAGGCTGCAACCCTAACTATTATGCTCAACAAACATGAACACATTGATTTGAATTTTATCGAAAACTTAAGATAAATTGAATTGAATTCGATCCGAATTTTAGTTGAACTGGTATAGACCCAACTAAAGGCAACCCGAACTGATTTCACCCGAACGAAAGACAATCTTAACCAAAAGCAACCCAAATTTATTTTATCAAAACCCGATTGAACTAGACAAATTTTTACTCGTATGTTGCCATATATATATATATATACTTCGATTGGACTCATGCTCAACTCAACCCGAAGATTCAAATGTTGACCTAAATAAAAAAAATGACTATACCTATTGACCCAACCCGAAATCAATCGTCTCAAAAATATCTGACCCGATAGTAACCGATCTGATATTGACCCGACCTTAATTACCATAGATCCGAACTAAAATCGAATCAAACCAGACCTAAAACAAATTAAACCTAAACCGAATAAAATTAAACATGAAATAATTTGAACCGAACCCAACGTGAACGAGCGTTTGCCACCTCTATGTAAGATTTCAAGAACGATAAAATTGTTGAATCAACTATTTGATGTTCCGGTATTTTCAAGGTTTAAAACCTTTGATTAAACTGAAATAATCTGTACCCTTTCCTTCCAGATAACATCGTAACACAGCATGCTTGTTGTGGGGCAGCGTGACTCGGTCATTGCCAGATTGGCTTACTGCCATTCAGATTTCAGACCCCACCCCCCTCACATGCATAGATGCGCTTGCCCCTTTACAGTTTCTTCCCACTTTTCTCTATGTATAAAACCCCGTGAAGGAAGAGAGTTCCAGTCTCAGTAAACAAGACATGGAAGTGGCTGTTGAGCTTGAAGATGATCTCTTCTTTGCAGATTTAAGCAAGCAAATCTCCTTGCTTATCATGGATGATGATGCTGATGATCCCGTTCTCAGATTCCCTTCTCTTTCTTTCCAGGTTTTTTTTTTGGTCTTTCACCATTTTTAGAAAATCATTACATTTTTTTCTTCTTAAAAAGACTGAGTTTTTTTCTTCAAAAATTTGTCAGGGTTTCACTGGTGCAATTGCAAATTACCCAGTAGCACAATCCCCACATCTTAAAGAACAAATGTTAAGGAGAGAGAGCAAAGGTACTGGAGTTTTTATCCCAAAGTCATCACAACAGCCAAGAAAGAAGCATAGGCAAGGAAGATCCAATTCTTCGTTGAGCTCCAAGTCCAACAGCCAGATTCATTACAGCACAACCATGGCTTCTCAAGCATCTTTCAATCACTTTTTTCACCCAAGGAGAGGCTGAAATCTATATGAATTGTATAAATTTACTATAAGGATTTTATGATTACATTAGAAATAATGGTATAGTGAGATGAGGCACTAGATCTCTTAAGCATTGTCAGAGAAAATAGGGTTGGAGATCACTCATAATGAGTCTCTATAAAATTTAATCTAAATTAGTCGATCAATCTATCGAAAATCGGTGGTTAAACAAAAAATATTAATTGGAGCCTTAACAAGTTCCTATATCTTGGAAATGTACGGTGAATGGTGTGTAAGTGTGATATAGGATTAGTATCAAATATAAAATTATTTTTTATAATTTTTTTATTTTAAAATCAATATCCAATCAAATATCTTAATCATGTTGTGGTATGCACATTGAAGTAATTTCTTTGATCATGGCATGCTTCATCATTAGGTTGCTTTATTAACTTTCAATCATCCTTCAAACCCTTTTTCTAACAATACCATGCTTTTTCGTATTCATTATCCCAAAATCTTTCCAATTTTCATGTTCCAAAACTGACAACTCCACATGCCACATGATCTTCCAGTTTCATTGATAAGGAGTATGTGTGTCTGAGAAGGAATTATAAAACTAGTTTAGATTTTATATCTTTTTCTTGTTTTATATTTTATATAATAAACGGATAAAAATTATCTGACATTTTCGGTGTCTCTTTTTATGTCACAACACTAAAAAATTAAAATTCAAACCATAATCTTAAATTCTAAATCATAAACTATAACCTTAAAAAATACACCCTACCCTAAATTTCACAAACTATAACCTTAATCCTTAAACCCAAAATCCTAAATCTAAATTTTAATGTGAGGCACAAATAGAGACACCAAAAAAATAGAAGATTTCTATTCATAATAAACCGGTGATTAAACTTGTGTCACATGTAAATTTAATAAAACAACTGAAATTCATTAATCATGAATCGAACAAGTTCGATGCACTTTATATACAAACCTTTTATCTCATTATTTGTTGATTTAATTTTTCTAAATATATTTTTACACAAAATATTTCCCTTTACTTACGTCTTAAATATGATAAAACCTAACATAATCTATATTTGTTTAATGAATATAGTATTAAATTTGATCCAGTTGAATTTTTAATATAATAGTTATCAAAATATATGATTAAATGCAATAGTGAATTTATTAAAAATATATAATATACTATTTCTAGATTATTATTTGATGCAATACAATAAAAAATAATTCTAGAAGTATCCTTGGGATTATTAATATTTCTAGGATTATTTCTAGAATTTATTAAAAAAATAATTTTAGGATTGTTTGGGGTGCAAGGCTGCCCTCACAACAATAACGTCTTTAAAGTTTGAACTCGCATCCTTTCTTAAGAAGTACGATGTGTCTTCTTAATGCACCCAACAATTGTTTGGTATTCTACAAGTATCTTTAAAATTGTGATAAGTGTAATAGGAATCCTACAATCCGCAAAGCAACACATTCAACCCTGGGTGGAGAGATCATCCTAACCTTAGCTATGGTAATAGGAATCCAAATTTCCAAACTAGACAACCTCCCTACCAAAACCAAGCACCCCAAAAATCCTCGCTTGAGTCTATTGTTGAGAGATTGGCAGTTTCACAGGAAAAATTCCAAACCCAAACACAATCCCATCTCCAGCAAATCGACAAACAAATAAGCCAACTAGCTCAAGCCGTTAGCCGTATAGAATCCCAGGGAAAGTTACCATCACAAACCGAAACCAATCAAAGGGAAAATGTGAGCGCGATCACTCTGCGTAGTGGAACTGTGATAACGCCTAAACCGCCCAAGCAAACCGAGCAAAAATCCGACGAGCAGGGCAGCTCTTCGAAGGACCAGAACGAAAAGTCTCCATCCACTGCAGGTAACTCTAAATCCAATATTTCTGTTTCTACTTACGAACATGTTCCTCCTTTTCCATGTAGATTGGCGAAACAAGATAAAAAGGAGGAAGAGAAGGAAATTTTGGATGTATTCAAGAAAGTGGAAATTAATATTCCACTTCTTGATGTTATTCGAAAAGTGCCTAAATACGCAAGGTTTCTGAAGGACTTATGCACAAACCGAAGGCGACTATCCAGAAATAAAAAAGTTAACCTTGGTGAAAATATTTCGGCCATCTTTCAAAAACCGTTGCCACCAAAGTACAAGGACCAGGGTATGTTTGCGATTCCTTGTAAAATTGGGAATGTTGGGATAAAAAGAGCGATGTGCGATATAGGCGCATCTATCAACGTCATGCCGTTAAGCGTTTACAACAAGATTTCGACTAAACCATTGAAAGAAACGCGAGTGACGATTCAATTAGCCGATCCATCAGTCATCTACCCAGAGGGAGTACTAGAAAATGTGTTGGTACAAGTAAAAAAACTTATTTTTCCTGCTGATTTTTATATTATTGACATGGAAAATGATCGCAGCAACAACGGATCAGAAATCTTGCTTGGCAGACCTTTCCTATCAACCGCGCATACAAAGATTGATGTCCGCGACGGCATCATAACTATGGAATTTGATGGGGAAGTAGTTAAATTTGATATGTATAAAGCTATGAAGTATCCTGATTCGGTTGCAAGTTTAAATTTCGTTGATATTATAGATCCGTTAGTTGATGATTTGATCGAAACTGATTTGAGTTATGAATTTTGTAGGGAATTCGCGGATCTCGACGATATAGGCGAAATCATTTCAACTCTTTCTTTCCTTTATGATTTTCGATTAATTCCAACTCGATCTAAACATTTTTCCTTAATTTTGCAGGAACCAAAACCGAAGTTAGATCACTTTAATTTTATATTTTTAGGCGACAACCAAACTTTGCCAAACATCATCTTGAGTAAGTTGTCGCATCGGGAAGGAGGTAGAAGCTTAGTTGTTGCTTTGCACACACATAAAAAGATGAAGGAAGGCGTTAAAACGACGAGGGATGGACATTATCGTTTATTTGAAGACCTTTCTTTTGAAGAACAAAAAATTTAGCAAAGGTCGTTGAGCTAAACGACGTTAAACAAAGCCCTAAATGGGAGGTAACCCATTCTTTTCATTTTCGTTAATTTTTATTTTTATTTTCCCTTTTATTTATTTTTAGTTTTTAGCTTTAATTTTTGTTTTAATTTCTTAGCTTTTCCAATCTCTTTCAGGGACTCCAGCAGCACTAATTTCCACTCTACATAGAGGAATTTTCGAAGAGCAGTGAAGTGCACCGTTTCATTAAACGATGCACGTTAGCAAAACCTATGGTGTGCGGTGCATTTTAGCCAAACCCTTTAGCCTTTACCCTTTGACCACCCAAATATCTCCCGCAGCCAATCCAAATAAATAAACCCATTTCTTTTATTTTATTTTTATTTTTTTCCCTAAATCCCCCAATTTCGTCTCCTTCCTTTTCCCCACCCGCATCACAAATCGGCTCTTCTCCTTCATCTTGCCAATCCTCCACTGAATCTCCCCAAGCCACCCCTATTCATCTTCTTCACTTCATCACCACCAAAAACCACACCCCCTTCTTCACCCACAAAACCGAACCCCACCAAAACCCCACCACCACCAATGGTTCGCATATAACGCCAAGACCGGGTCGAGCCTCTACCCACACACCGTTCTTGGTGATGATTCGTTGCGTCGGCGGCCTTCGTGGAGATGCCCAGTGATTCCGACCAATCCCCATTACTCCTCCCTACCGTGGTGGCCGACGACCAGCAACTATTCGACGGGTGCCCAACAAAAATGCTGAACCACCCTTCGCTGCACCCTCTTTCGCACATCCGGCAGCTTCGTTCAAAGCTCTCTGCCGCCGCTGATCCGAGCTACTCATTGTGCACCATTCCCATCGACTCACTCTACATCCACGGGGAGTATCTTTTGCCCTTATTATCTTTTTATTTCCTTAATTTTTATGAATTGGGGCAATTCACTTAAGTGAGAGGGAGGGTAATAAATTACCAATTGTCTGCTTGTTTGATTATATGTTTGACTTTGATTAAACTTGAGATGAATTTTTTTCTTGCCATTACTTGTTGAACATCATGTTGTACTTGTTCTAGTGCTTAGGAATGATTGAATTGGAGCATCTTGATAATCAAATGATATGGGTAATCTGCAATTTCTCATCTCTTTTAAATTCTCTTGATTGTGTTAATTAGATTTCTCGCCTAGCTTAATCAAATTAGCCCAATTTTGGTAAGAGTTGAGCCTTGAGCATGCATTCTTCATATTATGCTCGTTTCTTTTGCTTGAGAGTGTCATCCTGAATTTTAGGAATCTAGAACTGATGGCGGACCAAACGATTCGATAACTAAACGCAGCCCCTACTGTGCAACAACCCCTTTGTATCACCTTTCCTCACAGCGATACCCCTTTCCAACTCAGAACGGGCCTAATTCACCTATTACCCACCTTTAATGGCCTCCCTACTGAAAGCCCAAATAAACACCTTGCCGAATTTCACATGGTGTGCAGTACCATGAAACCGCAAGGAGTTTCGGAGGATCAGATAAAACTAAGGGCATTATGGCTAAAGAATGGTTATTTTATTTACCTCCGAATTCTATTAATACATGGGCTGATCTTTCTCGTGTTTTCCTTGACAGGTATTTCCCTGCAGCAAAAGCGACTGAACTTAGGCGAAGCATTTTGGGTATCCAACAAACGCATGACGAGTCCTTATACGATTATTGGGAAAGATTCAAAAAGTTGTGCGCGAGTTGTCCGCAACATAACTTATCCGAGCAAACGCTCCTTCAATATTTCTATGAAGGAATGTTGTCGATGGATAAGAAAATGATAGATGCAGCAAGCGGTGGAGCGCTTGTCAACTTGACCCCCGATAATGCTCGAAATTTGATATCTACGATAGCGGCGAATTCACAGCAATTTAATTCTGCGACTGAACCCAACCGACGGGTTCACACAGTAAGCACAATTTCATTAGAGAATAAAATTGATAATTTGACTAATATTGTGTATTCTCTTGTTTCAGGGGAGATAAAAGCTGCTAAGGTATGCGAAATATGCACTATGCCATATCACGCAACCGACTTATGCCCATTGTTGCGGGATACATCTGGTGCCCAGGTTAACGCCATACACAACTTTCCTGGACCTCCCCAAAGACCTTATAACCCACATAGCAATACGTTCAATCCCGGTTGGAGAGATCACCCAAACTTGAGCTACGGTAATCAGAACCCGAATTACCAACCTAGGCAACAACCTCCCTACCAAAACCAAGCACCCCAAAAATCCTCGCTTGAGTCTATTGTTGAGAGATTGGCAGTTTCACAGGAAAAATTCCAAACCCAAACACAATCCCATCTCCAGCAAATCGACAAGCAAATAAGCCAACTAGCTCAAGCCGTTAGCCATATAGAATTCCAGGGAAAGTTACCATCACAAACCGAAACCAATCCAAGGGAAAATGTGAGCGCGATCACTCTGCGTAGTGGAACTGTGATAACGCCTAAACCGCCCAAGCAAACCGAGCAAAAGTCCGACGAGCAGGGCAGCTCTTCGAAGAACCAGAACGAAAAGTCTCCATCCACTGCAGGTAACTCTAAATCCAATATTTCTGTTTCTACTTACGAACCTGTTCCTCCTTTTCCAGGTAGATTGGCGAAACAAGATAAAAAGGAGGAAGAGAAGGAAATTTTGGATGTATTCAAGAAAGTGGAAATTAATATTCCACTTCTTGATGTTATTCGAAAAGTCCCTAAATACGCAAGGTTTCTGAAGGACTTAAGCACAAACCAAAGGCGACTATGCGGAAATGAAAAAGTTAACCTTGGTGAAAATATTTCGGCCATCTTTCAAAAACCGTTGCCACCAAAGTACAAGGACCAAGGTATGTTTGCGATTCCTTGTAAAATTGGGAATGTTGGGATAAAAAGAGCGATGTGCGATTTAGGCGAATCTATCAACGTCATGCCGTTAAGCGTTTACAAGAAGATTTCGACTGAACCATTGAAAGAAACGCGAGTGACGGTTCAATTAGCCGATCGATCAGTCATCTACCCCGAGGGAGTACTAGAAAACGTGTTGGTACAGGAAAAAAATCTTATTTTTCCTGCTGATTTATATATTATTGACATGGAAAATGATCGCAGCAACAACGGATCAGAAATCTTGCTTGGCAGACCTTTCCTATCAACCGCACATACAAAGATTGATGTCCGCGACGGCATCTTAACTATGGAATTTGATGGGGAAGTAGTTAAATTTGATATGTATAAAGCTATGAAGTATCATGATTCGGTTGCAAGTTTAAATTTCGTTGATATTATAGATCCGTTAGTCGATGATTTGATCGAAACTGATTTGTGTTATGAATTTTGTAGGGAATTCGCGGATCTCGACGATATAGGCGAAATCATTTCAGCTCTTTCTTCCCTTTATGATTTTCGATTAATTCCAACTCGATCTAAACATTTTTCCTTAATTTTGCAGGAACCAAAACCGAAGTTAGATCACTTTAATTTTATATTTTTAGGCGACAACCAAACTTTGCCAAACATCATCTTGAGTAAGTTGTCGCATCGGGAAGGAGGTAGAAGCTTAGTTGTTGCTTTGCACACACATAAAAAGATGAAGGAAGGCGTTAAAACGACGAGGGATGGACATTATCGTTTATTTGAAGACCTTTCTTTTGAAGAACAAAAAATTTAGTAAAGGTCGTCGAGCTAAACGACGTTAAACAAAGCGCTAAATGGGAGGCAACCCATTCTTTTCATTTTCGTTAATTTTTATTTTTATTTTCCCTTTTATTTATTTTTAGTTTTTAGCTTTAATTTTTGTTTTAATTTCTTAGCTTTTCCAATCTCTTTCAGGGACTCCAGCAGCACTAATTTCCACTCTACATAGAGGAATTTTCAAAGAGCAGTGAAGTGCATTGTTTCATTAAACGATGCACGTTAGCAAAACTTATGGTCTGCGGTGCATTTTAGCCAAACCCTTTAGCCTTTACCCTTTGACCACCCAAATATCTCCCGCAGCCAATCCAAATAAATAAACCCATTTCTTTTATTTTATTTTTATTTTTTTCCCTAAATCCCCAAATTTCGTCTCCTTCCTTTTCCCCACCCGCATCACAAATCGGCTCTTCTCCTTCATCTCGCCAATCCTCCACTGAATCTCCCCAAGCCACCCCTATTCATCTTCTTCACTTCATCACCACCAAAAACCACACCCCTTCTTCACCCACAAAACCGAACCCCACCAAAACCCCACCACCACCAATGGTTCGCATATAACGCCAAGACCGGGTCGAGCCTCTACCCACACACCGTTCTCGGTGATGATTTGTTGCGTCGGCGGTCTTCGTGGAGATGCCCAGTGATTCCGACCAGTCCCCATTACTCCTCCCTACCGTGGTGGCCGACGACCAGCAACTATTCGACGGGTGCCCAACAAAAATGCTGAACCACTCTTCGCTGCACCCTCTTTCGCACATCCGGCAGCTTCGTTCAAAGCCCTCTGCCGTCGCTGATCTGAGCTACTCATTGTGCACCATTCCCATCGACTCACTCTACATCCACGGGGAGTATCTTTTGCCCTTATTATCTTTTTATTTCCTTAATTTTTATGAATTGGGGCACTTCACTTAAGTGAGAGGGAGGGTAATAAATTACCACTTGTCTGCTTGTTTGATTATATGTTTGACTTTGATTAAACTTGAGATGAATTTTTTTTCTTGCCATTACTTGTTGAACATCATGTTGTACTTGTTCTAGTGCTTAAGAATGATTGAATTGGAGCATTTTGATAATCAAATGATATGGGTAATCTGCAATTTCTCATCTCTTTTAAATTATCTTGATTGTGTTAATTAGATTTCTCGCCTAGCTTAATCAAATTAGCCCAATTTTGGTAAGAGTTGAGCCTTGAGCATGCATTCTTCATATTATGCTCGTTTCTTTTGCTTGAGAGTGTCATCCTGAATTTTAGGAATCTAGAACTTGTGGCTTTCTTACAATTCGAGACTACACTAAGAACGAGGTGCTTTAAAATGATTTAGGCATTAGGCTTTAAACCTTTTCCTTCCCTTTTCATTTTAATTTACCCTTCCTCATCGCCTAGTGAACCCTTGTTAGCCTTACACCTCATTCCCTTGGCTTAACCACTTTTTGATTGATCAAATGCTAGAAACTATATTACTAGGCAAATAAGGAGCTGAAATTCAAATTAAGGGCATAATTCTTCGAAAAAAAAAACAGAATAAAGAAGAAATTGCTTCGAAAGAAAATATATATTTATATATATATATATGACAAAAACAGTTTCGAAGAACAGAAAAATGTATGTTGCTTGCCCATCTTTAAGCTCCTCATTTGTTTTCATTGATTGTTGTTTGAAAAATCTTGCATTGATCATTTCTTTGGTTATTTCCTTTCCATCTTTTTACCCTTTCCTAAACCCACATTACACCTTGAATAAAAGACCTAATGATTTTTGCACCTCGATTCTAATAAGTAGTGGAGAAATGAACTTGTTACAAGCTTATGGAAACCTTTGTTCATGCATGACTTTGAGTGTTTCTGCTTCAAGTTTTACCTTCAAAAACACTTTGAGTGCTCTTGAGTGTGTCTTGGTGAGGATTAAGACTAGGTTAAGATTTGATTAATGCTTGATAGGTAATTGAAAGGGACAAGGGTTGCCCTTTGCTCGTATTTATTTGGTTTTAATTATGTTTCTTTCATGAACCTCCTTTTGTGCTAGAACCTTTATAATTCTGTTTGATGCTTGTAATGGCTTGAGAAGTGCATTCTTGGGTTTATGTTATTTCGGACATACTTGAGGACAAGTATGAGACAAGTGAGGGGGAATTTGATGAGTTCTCAAATTTGTCATGTTTCACTTGCTAATTTTCTAATTATTGTGACTTCTTGCTGCTTAATACATACTGTTTTCATTACATTTTGTGCAGGGGTCCAATTCTGGAAATAACAGTGAAAATGGAGCATTTCTGCAGTTTTTTTATTATCCTGTCATGACTGGTATCATGGGCACGACACCAAGCACGACGCGTTTGACGTGGCAGTGACATGGCAGTGACGTGGCAGTGACGTGGCAACTTCTAGAAGTTCCTGGAATGTTCCGGAAGAAGAATTTGATCAGATTATCAGCTTTTATCCATATTAGTTTTATTTTGAATTTTAATCAACATTTGAATTTGAATTATTATTTCTTATCTCTTATCTTTGTAAATATAAAGCCTATAAATATCAACCTTTGGTGAAGGCTTAAGATCATCTTCTAGTTTTTGAGTATTTTTTATCTTTGTAAACATTTCTAGCTTTAAATCCAAGTCCATTTTTCCTTTAATTTCTTGCTTTCATTTATTTTATGTTATTCAATTGTTTTTCTAAAATCAAGTTAAGTATGATAATCAATATCATGCTTAGCTAAATCCTTTAAGCCAAGAACCAGCCAAGTCAATTCGATTCGTGAGAATTGAACTTGCTTAAATTCTTTTTGGGAAATCATTTTTATCTTTCTGTTTAGATAGTTTGGCAATCGGCCTTACTAAAAGTTTTTAATCGTTTTTCATATCAAAAAGGGCCCTTTGGTCTGAATTCGCTTAAAAACATAGTTGGGAGGAAGGATCGGCCTGTGGCAAATTTCGACTTCCTATGAACACCCTTAGCGGCGGTCCGCTAAGGAAAGATAAAATCAGAAGCGATTCTACTTTTAGACAATTTCTGAGTCGGGTTTTTCCTGCTTATTTCTAAATACTTTAACGGCGATAGACGTGGTTGATTTATTTAAGAACCGTCTTTCGAAGATAGACTTGGGAGGATTGGTTATTCAAGAGAAGAACAAGTTACGACGGGTTGGGCCTCGTAGACTGTAACCGACATGATCCCCGAAAAAAAAAGTATTTCAATGATCGAAAGAATTGAAGGAGCTGGTTCGAGGCTGATTTACACACTTGGTTTTTCTTGCTACTTTTAATTCTTTTTCTTTATTTTATTACTTCACCAAAAATCATATCACCCCCTTCTTTTATTTCTTTGCTTTTACAGATATTCCTGGGAATTCAGATTCAACAGATTCAAGTCAACAATTCCAGCTAATCTCCCTGCGGATCGACCCTCTTTCCCTATACCTATTCAATTTCTTTATTTTATTTATTGTTGAAAGAGGATTAATATATATTTATTTTTGACCGGTTAACGACGACTTGTCAGCTTTAAAATATATTTAAAATTTTAAAAATAAATAAATAAAACACTTGTTAGTATTTTTAAAATACTTATAAAATTATTTTTCATTGATAAATTAAATGTTTTTCAATTTTATAATGTTGTGTGTAATAATAATGAAGAATGGCTTTAAAATAAGAATACATAATTTGATTTTTTTTTTGTTTAACTATCTGTATCTAACTCATTGGCTGATTAATCTGGATTGAGTACTGTAAATGCTCATTATGGGGAGGACGATTCTCCCAACTCAATTTATTTTATTCACAACGTTAAGATTCAAACTCCTAATTTAGTGTCTAATCTCACTATACTAACATATTGTTAATCATGCATCATCCTATTAAACTAACGTTAGAATAACATGATTTGATATTTAAATATATAATCTCTCGCCCTACTAGTCAATCATGAGAGGTCATGCCCCATGAAAATCGAGAGGTCCACCGTCCATCACATGTCACGGTCCAAGGAAAGGAAGATAGATCATAAAGTTTAAGGCTTAATTTAATGGTACATTTGTTTGCTTTGGTCTCCTTTAAATAGAAAGAAAAAGAGATGGCTAATTGTTTATGCATATTTATTATGTTTTTTTAATATGGTCACTTAATTTTTATTATGATCATAGAAGATATCATAATTACAATGCATCTAGGAAAGAAAATAATGAGATTAATCTACTCAAATTTCTTACAACCCAAAAATAAATAAAAAATAATTTTTTTATGGAGATAAACATACCATCAAAATTCAGAAGCTTCCTGAATCTCCTTGTCTTTATCCAATCGAGACTCATAACTGATGAAAAGAAGTGGTGAGCGATCTAAACTATCAGGCAGAATGTTCCGCTACCCAAGACTGATTACATCAACAAACAACCATCATTCGAGTGGGGATCTAACTTTTTGTTACCACCGACAAAATCATAATCAAGAACTAGCGTCGATTAAAAACTCTATGCGAGCAACGATCGACCACTAGGGTATACCGAATCATGCCACAAAGACAGATGAAACAAAACCACAAAAATAAAGAAAACATGTCACAAGGACAAAAAAAACGCGTGTCACAAGGACAGAGAAAACCCGTGCCATAAAAGCAGAGATTCTTATTCGAAAATTAAAAATAAAGAGAGAAAAAATAAAAAAAAATAATAAACACCAACGATCGACAACTATAATTAGGTGAATGTCGATCGACGACTAACGTAAAAAACAAAAAAACAAAACTTGCAAAAGCGATGTAGAGTTGTTAAAGAAAAAAAAACTAAATTTTTTTTTTCTTGCAGCGGCGCTCATATTAATTATGTTTGAATCAAATCTAGATACCAACTTGTATAGCTCTACAAATAATAGACCCCAAACAGTCCAATATTGAATTGTTGGCGGATAACTACGGATCTTATTGTATACTATGGGGATCCCACACATTTGTTCACCATATCGGAAGCCGACCAAGCTTTTGCTTTCAAATAAGTCTGGGACAGGAAAGTTTCTTTGAGGATTGAATGGCAGATCTCCCTCTTTCACCACTTTTCGGCCGTTGCTACCAGAAAACCAGATCTCCCTCTTTCATTATTCTGCATCAACCGCGGCGAGCTCTGATCGTATGGAAGCTTCAGGAGCGGAGCCTTCCTCTCTCGGCTCCATCGTCGGCTTGGCAGTGGGTAGTTGAGCAGTTGTGGAAGGTGGCTTGGAGATTCTATGGTTCAGGGTCGACATGTCCGGCGAGAAAGTGTTTCTGGATCTTGCTGGGAGTTGCTGAGTGGGAGAAGGAGGCGTACAACTTTCGTTCTCCGAGCGTGGATTCCGCCGTCTCCCTCAGCCCCTGGTACTATTCGGTCCCTGAAGGTGCACCTTTCTTCCTCCATGCGTGGCTTGAACGTGGGAACCAAATCTTTCGGCTTTTTAAACTGCTGTTGTACTCTTGTTCTCCTCCCCTATGTGTTGTCTCCATAAGGCCCGGTGCTCTTGGTGAAAGGGCTTGGAATGGTCGTACCTTGCGTATCAGAGGAGTGGGCATCATCTCGTTCTCCAGGACTGGTTTCCAGCCTGTAGAGGTGACGCTAGTGGCAGCCACGACACACGAAGACGGCTTCGGCATTTGCCTGTCCGCCGGAAGAAAGCCAACAACCAAAACGGAGTTGGCTCCCTACTTGCTTGGCATAGAGGGTAAGGTGACAGGGACAAGGTTGTCTTTTCCCATAATGGAAACTTTGTTTCCTTTTTTAGTAAGGATTGACCGAAGCCTTTGGAAAAGCTGTCAACCCTCTGATTTCATTAAGGCACGTCATCAATCAATCGAATTTGGTGGGATTTGGAGTCCTTTTGTTCAGCTTAACGTCGGATTTTGCGGGATCCTTACCACCTTTTTTAAGCTCTCGGTCGATACTCGAATTTTAAGTTTTGGTTGGGATCCGGGCGGGTCTTTCTACACTGAAGAGATCCGATTTAGGTGGTCTTTCATCTCCGTGGATCAAGTTTTCAGTTTTTTATGTTGTTTATCTCCATCAGCTATGGTCCTTCCTAAGTCTGTTTTATGTTGTTTCTTTAGTTTTGTTATGTGTGTTGCTCGGTTTAGTGTAGTTGGGTCTGTGCTAGTTGAAGGTGCTTTTAAGGAGCTGCTGATGTCCTGGTTTTTCGATCGGTGTTGGGTGGATAATCATCGTGCCGCTTGCCTTGATAAGGACCGTTTTCTCTGTAACGGAAGCCTGCCTCTGGATAGAGCTCTCAGGCGAAGGTATGGTGGTGCTGTTCTTCTTAGCTCCGTGGAAGACGTGTTTTGTCATCAGCTTAAGTCTCTCAAGGCTTTATGGTTATGCCGATCGCTCCCCACTGATGATGGAGGAGACGGCTGTTTTTCCTCTCCTATGACGGGTTGTATGTTGGTGGCTTTGGTGGCCTCGTGGTGTCTCTTGTTTGTAGTGGTCTGTGCCTGGTTTGGCGGCTGCTGTTGTTTCCCTGCTCAGGGGGTGGTTTGTAGGTTTACTTGTTATTTCTGTTGTCTTTTTCGAGTCTGTTATGCTTTGTGGTTCTAAGTAATGAAAGTTAGCTTTTGAAAAAAAAAAAAGCTTTTGCTTTCAAATGAAAAGATCCATGGTACAAAACAAAACAACTGATATTTTGGATAATATAATTATTATAAGATAGAAATATAACGTAAAAAAGTTAATAGCAACATGATATATATGAATATTTTGAAGTCCCACACATTGTTTTTGTCTCCTCTGTAAATCTTTTAATTTTTTAAAAGTATAGGGTTTTATTGTTAAAAAAAAAGTATAAGGTTTTCTTCAACATTTTTAATGTCGTCAGATGTAATTCATTAATCTGTACGGTTTTTTTTACCTTTATTGTAAGTTTTTTTCGTGTTCTATTAACATTACGTTGAATTTCTTTGATATGTTTGTTAACAACTATTTTCTCTTTGTGACTAACAATAGACGTAAAATTTTATGTTAGGAGAGACGAATCTATAAAATTCTAAGAGATGGTGAACTTATAAAATTTTAAAGGAACGAGAATAAATTTTCAATAAAAAAATATATGAATTTTAAATTTTTAGGAAGAACAACTGTCCCTCCAGCCTTTTTTTGTCCATCCCTACTTACGATTATAATCATCTCAATTGTCGCCTTACGATTAGAAAAGTGATCTCCTCTGTCGGTAAAGGTTCTTGAGGCTCAAACGAAAGGTCATTACTTTCCCCATTTCTTTCTTTGTAATCTTTTTTGTAAGGTTGTTGGCTAATTTGAGGTACGAAAATCATCATTGTCTTCTTTTTAACAGACACTCTATTTTTGATGCCTTTAGAGATGGAGTCATGATACTAGTTCGAGCGGGTGAAATATAATTTTTTAAAAAAAAAAAAATCAGAGATTAATTAATATTTTTTTAAATAATCTAAAGATGATTACAAGATGGTATTTGTTCATATATATTTTTAACCTTTTGACGATGCACATACACCTTGTAGACAAAGCAATTTGAACTTGTGTCTCCTAAAATGAACATCATCCGCTTTTTTACTGGCACACTTGTTGGGTTCGAATCAATTCATAATTAATCTATTACTTTTTATATTTGTTGTACAAATCAAAGGTAGAAAAAAAATTTAGGGTGAGGGTGAGAGTTTGGAGCCCCCTCCCTACCTATAAGGTAGTAACGTTTCGTCCACGGATGTCTTTGCCACCCCGATGATCACCTCTATTATGGTTTGCTTCTCTTGTCAATGCCATGTTCTAATGATGGATCTGGACGCTTAATCGAGAAGTTAAATCTTCCTAATCTCTCTCCGTTTCAATCTTTATTCCTAACTAACAGTGACAGGCTCTTCCCCGGGCAGGAAATTTTTTTTGTTACCTTTATTTTTTATACAAAATTTAAATTAATTATGAATTTGACCTTATATTTTTTAAAATTTATATTTTGTCTCCTACCGGTAAATCCTGGCCTCCTAACCTGGTTCTAAGTTCTAACGGCCTTCGTGGTTCATCTACGGCTCCATTAACGCCGAACCATTGTTATTTCTTTTGTTTGATTTCCTGGCCAGATGAACCTTTGTTGTTTCTTTTGTTTTGGGCTTTAGCAGAGCCCATCCTAATTTTTCTATGTATGTATTTATTTGTATGAATGAGTGCATCTCTGTTAAAAATGAATTAAATTTTCAATTCAAAAAGAATGAATTATATTTTAATTATAATACTGTTATATATTTTGGTACCTCTTTGTATGTCTAGTTAGTGCAAACATGACCATTTATGCAAGGGCGGAGCTCCATTGAGGCTTAAGGGTCCCACGCTTTCACCTTGAATTTTAAGTCTAAATAGATGGGTTTATTAAATTTTTAAACATGACCATTTATGCCCCTTAAATTTTGAGTCTAAATACTTAATAAGCCCATCTATTTTTAAAATTCAACATTTTGACTCCTGTCAATGTTCGATCATGACTCCGTCCATGCATTTATAACAAGATTTTCTAAGCATGCTAAATTGAGAATAAGGTGATGAGTTGATGTTAACTTTATTGTATTTGATGATCATTGATTATAACTTTATGTTCATGCATGATTCATTGGTGTTGAATTGAATTTAGATTTCATTTAGAAGCTTCAAAGTACAAAATTGCTAAATTCTTGAAATTGTATTCAGTATTGTCGAGACTCAAACAAGTTGCCTCGGTAGCACAGTATTTCGAAACCAAGTCACTCTCGAGACTTGTAAACATTGAAGTATATTCAATCTCTACCACCTTGCCCTAAAAATGCCTTAAGTTACAACTTGCAAGTTGTTTACTGCTACGTTTTGGTATAACTAATTTTTAACAACCAAAACACAATATTAAACATACCCAATCCAAAGCCGACGGTCGGCGGCCGTGACAATTGTTCGTTGGACTTTTTGATTGTAATATTTAGAAGTTGGAATAGTCGTTAGAGACCATCAAAATTCTCAGCCGCTTAAACAAAAGTAGGCCTAAATCAGCCGCCAAAAACGGATAAAAATTATCTGTCCCTCTTTGGTATTTTTATCTATGCTCTAACACTAAAAATAATAAAAATTAAATTTTAAGCTATAACCCTAAATTTTAAATCCTAAACCCTACATCATATACTCTAAACAATATATCATACCCTAAATTCTTTAGACCCTAACCTTAAACCTTAAACTCTAAACTTTAAACTTAATTTTTAATATAAGAGCATAAATAGAGACACCAAAGTGCAGAAGATTTCTATTCGAAATAAAACACAGCTAAATTAACTCCAATTTTTCAAAGCACGTTCCCCCTTTGTATGCAACAAAGATTTTAGATACTTTATTTCTCAGCTTTGATTTTTTTTTTTTGATGGAATACACGCCAATTTCCCTAGATTTATTCCTTTGAAAATTCTTATAAACCCTATTAAAAGAAGACAATATAATGAGACTACGTCACACATTCACGAATATTCTAAACTTTATGTAATATGAATATTAATATATCAAATTTTATATAAACATAAATGGTTCATATTTGAATTTGGCTTTATATATATATGAGTTAAGATCAACTTACACAATATAAAATTTTTTAAGTTATATATATATATATATTCAAGTTGATATTTGAGCTTGTATTTTTTGACAATTAGAAACTAAGCTTTTGTATCTATTTAGAAATTAAACTACATATTTAGTACCTCGTCTATTTGTGTATTTCTATTGTGGTACCCCAACCTAATTTTTTTTAATAAAATAGTACCTAACGTTACGTATTTTTCTATTTTGGTACCCTGACAGTTAAAAATAAACGAAAATAGTGGCGATGCTTGGTCAAATAACAATTTTAGTCCCTAAAACTTATACAATCTATCAATTTAGTCCAAAATATTATCAATTTAAACATTATTTTTTAATTTTTAGATTAAAATGTAAATTTATTCTTTCTTCTTTTTCCATTCGAAGTATGAAAAACTAAGTATCGAACATTTTCATTGTCAGTACAGTTTACTGCAAATTTTCATCGATTACTTTTTTTAATTTCTCCAAAAATAATATCGACTTTAATAACAACTCAAAAAAACAAAGTGTGAAAATCAACTAAAACCTACAAGAGCAAGAAGAACAAAAATTGATATCCACCTACTGTCATAGCCGTATGGTATAGAGATATTCATATCTGCTATGAATTCGTAGTGGATAGTGTATTATTCGAACTCACAAATCAATCAAATCTGTAAAAATAACCGATCTAGTATCCGTAAATATATAAATTTGCAATTTGATGTGTCATCCTTACTGTTTTTTTTCGCCATACTTCGACTCTCAGTTTGATCCTTATATATATGGGATGTGATCAAGTTAATGGTGTAAAACTTATTTAGTTTTACACTAATTTAGGACCATTGGATGAGTGAAATGTATGGATGAGATTAACAGTAAAAAATGTGAAGATTATCATTTGGGGAAAAAAGATGCCATTAATTACCATCATCCAACGGTCCAAAAACTGTGTAAAAGTAATTGAGTTTTCGACAGTGTAAGTTAATCCTAACCCTATATATATATATATGGATAGGATCCAATTACACAGTGTAAAACTCTCTAAATTTTACACGTTTTTAGATCGTTGGATGGGTGAAACGGATGGATGAGATTAACAGTAGAATATGTGAAGATTATCACTTGGGAAAAAAAGTAAAGAGTTAATCAGAGCCATCCATTTTCTTCATACAACAATCCTAAAAACGTGTAAAACTTAAAGAGTTTTACACTGTGTAAGTTGATCCTAACCCATATATATATATATATATATATATATATATATTAATTTACCCCTATGTTATCCTTTTGTATAAGTGATAACACTTTATCCCTTTGCCTTTATCGAAAAAAGACAGACATATAACGAGGCATGTGTTGTTACCCCTCTTTTCAATAAAAAAAAAAACAAGAGCTTTTGTGTGTATTGTGAGTTCAACCTGGTTTTGAGTATCATAATTCACAAGAGCTTTTTTGTGTGCTTGTTGTGAGTTTAGTATGATTTTGAGTATAATAATTCATAGGAGCTATTTAGATGTATGGTTTAGAGATGTTCATATCTGCTATTCTACAGCACGGTGGATATTATTTTTTGCGCTTATTGTTCTTGTAGGTTTTAGTTGATTTTTACTTTTTTATATTTTGTTTCTTTTTTTGTTGTTACTAAAGTCGTTATTATTTTTGGAGGAATTAAAAAAGTAATCGATGAAAATTTGTAGGAAACTGTAGTGACAATGAAGAAGATGTTCGATACTTAGTTTTTCATACTTCGAATGGAAGAAGAAGAAGAAAGAATAACTTTACATTTTTAATCTAAAAATTAAAAATGATGTTTAAATTGACAATATTTTGGACTAAATTGTTAGATTGTATAAGTTTTAGGGACAAAAATTGTTATTTGACCAAGCAACATCACTATTTCTATGCATTTTTAACTGTCAGGGTATCAAAATATAAATGATACGTAAAGTTGGGTACCATTTTGCTAAAAAATTAACTTGAGTACCAAAATAGAAATACAGAAATAGATGAGATATTAAATATGTAGTTTACTCTTATTAAAAAATAAAAAATTTAATATGTATGAAAAATAATTTAATTGAAATTTTAAAATAATTATTAATCTTTATTAATTAATTTAATAGTGTTTAATAGTGTTTAACGTTAGTGGTGTTAAACGGTGTTCGTCGCACGTCGTAGAATTTTCCTTAAGAATATATATGTATATGTATATAAGTGTTGCTTTGAATTTCGAAGTCATATTTAAATACCAAATAATATATAAACTCATATATAAAGTACTCCGAACGTTGTTTTAATATAATAGAATTGTTTAACTTAGATTAAATTTTAAACACTTTCCACAATTCGATAAAAAAAATTAACCGACTTTTTTTATGTTCCTCGTAGGCTCGTATATTAGTTTTTTTTTAAGTTTAACGTTTAAATTCAGGGTTTATTTTCGAATTTTATATGCTTCTCATATATTAATTATTTCGTTAATAGAGGTAAAAAATCTAACGAGTGTAAATTTTGTGTTTATAAAATAATTATATTATTTATGATACTCTAAAAATAATTTTTTACTAATACAGGTTAAACCCAATATAAAATAGGGTAAACTACACGAAATATCATTGAACTTTAATATTTGTATCGAAAATACCACTTAACTATAAAATGACACTATTATATCACTGAATTTTGTTTTTGGCTTCAATCCAAGCACTCCACCGTTAAACTATAATGACCCGTTGAATGCAAAACGATGTCGTTTTGGTATAGTTGCTTTGATGCCTAAGATAGGCCAAAACGGCGTCGTTTTGTTAGAAAAAAATTATTGTATCTGAGGAGGCTTGAACCAATAACCTCTAGACTTGATATAATTCTAACGCAAATAATATATAAATAAAACTGTGGTTGAACTTTATTTCATTTTATCTCATGATATAATTTAATAATATTTATAATATAATTTTATAAATATATTAACATTATAAATAATATTACTTATAATTTATATTATAAAACTAAAATATTATTTATAAATAAATATTTTGGTTTTTATCCATGGGTGGGAAAAGGTACTCATTAAGAGTGTCTTGCAAGTCATCCCTGTTTATGCCATGAATTGTTTTTTATTGCTTGATCGTTATGTCGAGAAATGGAACAAATTATGTCAAATTTTGGTGGAGAAATAACGATTACAAGAAGAAAATACATTGACGTTTGGGTTCATCTAACACGGTCAAAGCAAGCTTGAGGCCTCAAATTTAGGAGTCTTATAAAATTCAATGTGACATTGCCAGCAAAACAATATTGGCGCTTGATCACCCAACCTCAACGTTTTCTAGCAAAAGTTTTGAAGGCTAAATACTACCCTAGTGGCAATTTTTTAACCTCAAGCTTGGGATCCAATCCCTCATATGTTTAGAGGAGTATTTAGAGTACAAAGAGTTTAATTGAAAAGGGTATAGGTTGGCGGATTAGCACTGGCCAAAATATTAACATTTGGAGTAAACCGTGGCTGCCTGGTCCTAATGGAGGGCTTTTTAAAAGACTAATCTATCAACTACAACTATACGCTCGTGTCGGATCTAATTTATAATTTTTCCTGCTACATGGGAAGTTGATGATTTAGAGTTTCTTTTTTATGAAGAGCATGTGAAGAAAATATGTGCCATCTCTTTGGCCAAGTCTGAGCTACATGATGAGCTAGTTTAGAGACACGATGGCTCAGGATCATATACTGTGAAGAGTGAATATAAATTATTGCAAGAGTAATATTCCATTGCATCATGTATGTATGCAAATAATTCTTTGAATTTATCACGGTTTTACTCTGAACTGTTGGCATTTGACTTACCAACTAAGGTGAAAATCACTATGCGAAGAATTGCTAATAATTATCTACCAACCTTTAACAACTTACAATCAAAGAAAACTGAATGCAGATAATTGTTGTTCATTGTGCAAGTCTGATACAGAAAATATTGAACACATTATGAAGGACTATGAGTTTGTAAAGCATATTTTTGTTGCTCAGGGAGTGCAATGTAATATCTCTTGTAATGATCTTAGTTGAAAGAAATGGCTGGTTTTAACATTCTCTTCTCTCAGCAGAGGGCACAAGAAGGCTTTCATTGTCACCCTATGAGCATTATGATATATTCAAAATAAGGTGGTACGTAAAAGGACTACTCCATGTGTGTTCCAGACTCTTTTTTGTTGCGGCTTTCTTGCGAGAAAATGATAGTCTCAACTCTCAAAACTGTCTGAGACCAGCTAGAAGTCGAGAAAAATAAAAATCGCCTACAGTTAATGTGGTCAAATTAAACTTTGATGCAGCGTATGATTCTGCTTCTATGAAGTCTACATTTGGGGTTATTTGTCTAGATGTAGTGAAATTTGCATGGGATTTAGATTTTATAAGGGTGATAATTGAAGGAGATTCCCTAACGTTAATTAAGAAGTGTTCCTCAGAGGCCACTGATGTTTTTTTGCTTAGTCCGGTGATAGCTGATATAAAAGAGGTGTGTAAAGCCTTTGAAAATATTTGCTTTCAATTTATTCATCGTGAGACAAATGAGGTTGCTCATATTCTGTCTCAGGAAGGGAAAGCGTTTAGCTACTTTATGTATTGGATAGAAAAAACTCCAATTAAAACGACACTAACTGCAGCAAAGGAACAGGAAGAGATTGTGCATGGCTAGTGAAATGGCGTTGTTTGACCAAGCATGGCGTAATTTTTCAAATTTATTTAAATTTGCATAAGACAATGCACTTCGAGGTTTTTAGTGTTGATTTAGATGGTTTTGTTGTTTTAGTTAGCAATTAAGAATGATGTTTGTGTTTTTTTAATTTTGTCTTTTACTGTTTATCTGTATCTTTATATTGACTATCATTTTTTAATATAAAAATCAGCTTTTCAAAAAAAAAAATTTCGTGTAGTTTACCCTGTAAAATAACACACTATATTCGTAAACCAACCATGATTTAATTTGGGATATAAAGCTTTTTAATTAGATTGGGTCCCCTAAATTTTCTGGAATTGGACTTTTCTTGTTCAACATTGTTAGCTTCCGTCTGTTTCCAATCCTTGTTATTTATGGAGTATTAAAAAACCAATCACCAAAGCTTGTTTATTTTTAGCACAATTCCTCATTGAATTTCTTTCGAATATAAAACCCCCCGTTTGATTCCCTCAATCTATCTATTACTCTTCTCGATTCTGTGTATTTCGTGGAAACCTTATTTCCAGTCCTATCATGGTATGTCAATTTTCTTTTTGTTTGGAAATTTTCATGATTTTGATTTGGTTAATGTTGTGCCTGTTTATCTGTTTATGAAAATTGACTGTTTCTGGAGAATTTTGTGGTAAAAAATGGAATTCTTTTGGGGTTTCAGAGACGTCCAGCAGGAATGAAGGAGCAATCGCCTGCTGCAATGGCGTCAACGAAGGACTCATCAGCTGTGCCGATTGAAGAACTCAAGAACAAGGCAAAAGACATTGAATCGTTGAAAATCGAGCAAGAAGCCTCGTTTCATAAGTTGAGAGATGAATTGAATAGGGCGAAGCCCTTCGAGTCTGAAGAAATTGGTTTATTGTTTGGAGATAAAGAGAGGATCATGGAACTTGAGGAACAAATTGAGGAAAGAAAAGAATCCGAGAAAACGATACACGATGCATTCATGGCTCAATCGGAAGAGTTGGAGCGAGCGAAGATTGAACTCGAAGAATCCAAGAACCAAATCAAGTCTCTCCTGGAAATTATGCAGAATTGGGACAGTCCATCATCCAAGTTTTCGTTTCAGACTTTCATGGCAGATGGCCGGTTGAAAAGACTCGAATCCGAGCTTCAGGTTACCAAAGATAAACTGTCTCGTGCCGAAGAAAACGAGCAAGCGACTTCACTGAAAGCCAAGAATCTAGCCGAGGAAGTCAGGCATCTAAAAGATGAACTGAAATTCATTGCCGATGCCGAAGAAAACAACAAGAAAGCCATGGATGATTTAGCCTTGGCATTGAAAGAAGTCATAACAGAGGCAAACGAAGCCAAGAACAAACTCTCCTCGACACAAATAGAGCTCGAGAAAACGAAAGGATACGTCGAAAATCTGAAGGCGAAGAGGAGAATTTTGGAAGCAAAGTACAATGAAGCAAAGAAAGAAGCGGATCGACACAAAAACACATCGGAGAGATTGCGAATCGAAGCCGAAGAATCCCTCATGGCATGGAACACGCGAGAGATCGGATTTGTCGACTGCATTAGAGAAGCCGAAGACGAACGGAATGCCGCGCAAGAAGAATGCCAATCGCTGCTCGAATCGCTTCAAGAGGCTGAAAACAGGAACAAGAAGGCCAAGGAAGAGAATCAGAAGCTCCGGGACATCATGAAACAGGCAATAAACGAAGCTAATGTGGCCAAAGAAGCTGCGAACATAGCTCGAGCGGAGAATTCGCAGCTCCAGGACGCCATTGCCAAAAAGGATGAAGCTTTGGATTTCCTTTCCCAGGAGAATGAGACCCTTAAGATTAATGAAGCGGCTGCTTGTGAGATCATTAAGGAGTTGAAGACGTTGTTTTGCGAATTAGGCAACGGCGACAAGAAAGCAGCTTGAAATGTCCGATGTTCATGGAAATGGTAAGAAAACAAATTAAAAAGCAGTGAATTTTATAGATACAGCACCAATTGTTTGTTTTTAAAGTTCCCATAGAAACAAAATGGTTACAGAAGATGAAAGTGATGAAGAAGATTCAATGTCATACAGTGTAGCAGTAGGAATTCATCAAGATTTAAATGATATAAACCATTCTTTTTGTTATTTTTAAGGTAAAGATGATAATTTTAATCTTGAAGATGAAAGTTAAGCTTAATCTCACTGTTTTAAAAGAAAAAAAAGTCAAATACATAAATACCTTAAATAAATAAAAGTATAATTTAATATTTATTGTGAATTATGGTACCCCGAAGGAGCCCTAAACCGGATGAGTCGACCTTGCCCTTAGCATTGAAATATTGTACCAATTTAACCCCATTCACTTAGTTTTATCCACTCCACCAAATGTCTCTTTCTCGGCCTCCTCTAATGAAATCACCTACCTTGATGACCTCTTCGTTAAAATCCCATATTATCGACGACCTACTTTTCAACAACAGAAGGAAAAAAAAGACATACTTAAGGTTAATTTTTTTAGAATTAAAATCAAATTAAAACAACGTATAAATATTATTAACTAAATTTGTTATTATGTAAACTTTATTTTTACATTAATTTTCTTTCTAAAAATTAATGATGTGGGACTATTTTATAAATTTTGATAACTCAAGTGACCAATTTATAATATTTTAAACTTGGACGATTTAACCAAAAACTTACTTAGTCAATTGACTATATGGATAATTTACGTTTTTTTACATACAAAAAAATTATAAAGATATTAAAAATGTCCCATCAGGTGTTTTTTTTTTGTTAAATTAAATGCCTAAATATATTTAATTTTAAAAAATCTAAACCTATATTAAGTATTGTTTTAGTTTCAATATTTTTTTATAGAATCCGCTAGTTTTAATGAAAATATGAAATAATGAGAGTTTATAACTATAATTGTAAACTAAAACATAATTTAGACATTTTTTATAACCATTGACACAATAAACTAGCCACTTGAGATCATACAAGGAAAATGTAAAATAAAAACACTCAGTCAAGAGACTCAAACAAAAGATAGATACGAGCATATCTGACTGCATCGACAAACGAACCACAAAAGGATATCAAACTAATGAAAGACTACCAACAACCGTAAATTAGATACAAATTAAATCGATTCACTTTAAGTTATCCTTATTTTTTGAATATAATTCACTATTTTTTAATTTTAGCGAATTTATTCGGGAAGTAAATTCATTCATCTTGGCACAATCGGTTGGAGTGCACCAAGCCTATCAGATAGTAATGGATTCATGACGCCCATAACGAACACTGGTTGGGTGTGAAATAACACTAGCACTACGCCCATCGACAGTGGGAAGCACTGTAAGTTTCTGTGTGGATTTCTTAGAAGACTTTGACTTTTTATCCGAATTAGACACCATATACGCCACATTCTTCATTGGCCCTTGATTTTGAACCGCAATTTGAGGCACAACCGGGTTAGACACATCCCTGTTATCCGGCACTACTATCCCGCTCCCATCCACAACCCCGTTAGATTGTGCTAATGCTGCAAACCGGGAACCTCTAACATTAGGATCACTCGGTTGATTAGCTTTACAAACCACACGATGAGGACGCGTCTCCGCAGCCTATGAGTATCGTGTGGAGGTTGTACCGACTGCACCTAATGGTCTTTGGAAGGCAGTCCATCGGTTTCGAGGATCGCAAAGGATATGGATATTTTATGGTTGGCGGCTTCTAATAAATTGATGACAAATGGTGAGAGGGTTCGTCGGTATTTCACTAAAGATAACCAGTGTCCTCTCTGTAATGATGCTTTGGAGAATACATATCATCTTTTTCGTTTCTGACCGTCGGTGATGTCAGTATGGACGATTTTGATTAAGCTTGACCGATTGACGGAGTTTTTAGCTCTTGATCTGCAGGACTGGTTTTTCACTAATTTAAAAAAGCCGGATCATTTCATTGATAATATGCAGAATTGGGACCTTCTATTTGGTGCGGTGTTGTGGACGTTGTGGCGTTATTGGAATTTCATTGTTTTTGAGAACCCTCTTGAAGGATGGGGGGTCCATAGTTGACCAAAGTCGTATCCTGCAAGCGGAGATGGTGCGAGCGTGGACTCTGCTAGGGGGACGATTCTTGTACATAACCTCATTGATGCAGTTCCACTCTTGAAATGTTGTTGAAGAGTGTTTGCCTAATTGTTTCCCGATCGTAGAATGCAAGTAAGCAAGTAATCATGTGATATCGGATGGTAACAAAGAAATTGGTTTAAGAATTTGGGTGTGGTGTTGGGGTAATGGGTGAAAAGAGTTTAAGGATGGTAATAAGGATGGTATGATGGTGATTGCGATAGTTTCAGAAAAGGTGGTGAAGAGGAAAGGAAGGTTAAAGGTGTTTAGGATGGTAGTGATATGTGTTAGAGTATTAGTTACTCGGTTTACAATTTGCTGATATTGTTGCAGAGTTTGTTAGGCTTGTTATCCTAGCTGGACTAAAGTTGTTACAACAGTCTCATTTGTATTTGGGCTATAAAAGCCTCTCTTGTATTTATGGATCGGTTAAGTTTTTAGTCAGCCCAAATATTAATAAAATCATATTCTTTTGTGCTCTCTCTCTTTTCTTTCCCTTTCTCTATTTCGATTCAATTTTACTTTTCTAATTCCTTTTTCAGCTTTACTTTCTACACTTCTTCTTCTTTAATGATTCATCAGAGCTACGATCGGTGAATCCTTACATGGTATCAGAGCCACCGTTACTGCCCGGAGATTTGTTTTTGCAAGGTTCCTCCGTTGTGCGCACCGTCCGATCTTTGCGGTTCCTTCGTCTTTCAGTTTTTCTGCGAAGAAGGTTCATTCAGTTTTCCGTTGTGAATCCTCATCTAGTAACATCTTTCTTATTTTGCCACTTAAGATCTGTGATGTTGTGTTTCTAATCAGACTCTGTTACGCTCCTGTTATGCTCTCTTTGGTTATAATTACTTGTTTCAAGTTTGATTCTGCGGTTTGCGAGTTGTGGATTTGTTAGGGTTTCATATTGTGCTCTGCTTCACTCTATCATTTAGATCTGGTTGTTCTTTGATTCAGCTGCTTTTGATTCTCAGCCTGTTCTCTATCTGTTTTCTCTGTGAAGTTATTTTTTGGAAGTTCGTATATATTTTGTTTCTCATCTGTTTGGCTGGTGAAGTTTGTTTGTTTTCTTATCCAATGACTAATACTACTGATGCTTATGATGCTGAAACTCAATCTGACGAAACTCAGATTCAACCTCAAACTCAGACTCAGTCTTCTAATAATAGGTTGTTTTCAACTAAGAAAATAAATGTTGTTTTAGACGATACAAACTATCTGTTGTGGCAACAACAAATTCTTTTAGCCATTAAAACTCATCATCTCCAGAAATACATAGATCCTAATGTAACATGGCCTCCACAGTACATTAGGAAAGATGGATCTGTGACTCTCAATCCTGATTACGAAAGTTATGAAGAACAAGATGGAGCGTTAGCATCCTGGCTTTTATCCTCAGTTAGTGAGGGTGTTCTTCCAAATCTTATTGGACATAACACATTTGTTGCCATTTGGTCCACTTTGCATAGATTATACAGTGAGAAAACAACCTCTAGGTTAATGTCCTATAGGAGACTACTTCACTCCCAAAAGAAAGGTGAATTGTCTATGAAGGATTTTCTGCTTAAGGTTAAGAACATTTGTGACAGTTTGGCTAGTTGTGGAGAGATTATCTCACCTCATGAACATGTTACAGCCATTCTCAATGGTCTTCCCCCTGAATTTGAGTCAGTCATTATTGCTAGTCCAACTCAGTCAGATGTTCAAGCTGTTAGAACAATTTTAATTGATGCAGAAGCTAGACAGCAAAGTATATTAGGACATGTTAATGCTTCAGCTCATGTTGCCATTCAACAACAATATGAGTCTCTTGGTTCTAGTGAAGCAAATGTTGTTGATAATGAACAGAGTTTTGATCAGAATTCTTACACTGGTAGAGGAAGAGGTAGAGGTAGATACTCTTCTCCAAGGCCTCAGTGTCAGTTGTGTAACAAGTTGGGACATATTGCTGAGAGGTGTTATTCTCGATTTGATACTAGTTTCAAAAATGAGGCTTCTCGGTCAGGACAAGGAACTTTTGGCAGGGGTTTTGGTAATTCTCAGTCTGGTGTTTCTCAGGCTAATTCTTGTACTTACTCCAGTCCTGAGAATAGTGTTCCTATAACCTACAATCATGTTTATTATGTTGCTCCTTCTTTAAGTTCCCCCACCCCTGTGTATTCTTCATTTGTTCCGCAAGTCAGACATCAAGTGATGAGTCATTCATCAATTGTCACCCATACACCATCTCATGCTCCCACTTTTCCACAACCTGTTGTGTATATGCATCCTCCTGGCACTCTTCCTTCTGCTTATCCTGTTTACCATTCTGTTTATCCTGCATCTAATGTCCTTCCTCAGTTTAGACAGGCATTACCTTCTCAAGTTCAGCCACAAGCCCTGGTTGCAACACCTGAAGTGGTTGGGGACAATGCATGGTATCCTGATTCTGGTGCCACCAATCATCTCACCAATGATTTTAACAATCTGAATGTTGGAGATCTTAGCCCTGGTTCAGGTAACATTAGAGTTGGTAATGGTCAATGTCTTCCAATACAATATGTAGGACATTCTGTTATTACTAGTAATTCTGATAGAAATCTCAAACTTAAGAATTTGTTGTTTGCTCCTGGTATAACTAAAAATCTTCTTTATGTTTCCAAGTTTATACAGGGCAACAGGGTTCTGGTTGAGTTTTATCCAACTTTCTGCCAAGTTTGAGATTTATACACTAAAGAAGTGTTGTTGACTGGCACTGAACATGGAGGGTTATATAGATTAGATATCTCTAATACTCATGCTTTCAATAAAAATGCATATTCTTCTAAGGAGTCTGCTAATATTTCTGATGTTTTAGTTTCTGATGTTGTGTCTACTTCATGTAATTTTTCTGTTGCTAATAAAGTCCCTGCACATGTTTGGCATACTAGACTAGGGCATCCTGCCTCTACTGTTTTGAGTTCTGTGTTGAAACATTGAAATATTTCTTACTCAAGTAATGAAACAATGTCTTTGTGTTCTACCTGTCAGTTTGGCAAGTCTCACAAGTTACCATTTCCTTATTCTTTCACTTCTTATTCTCATCCTTTGGAGCTTGTGTTTGCTGATGTGTGGGGTCCAGCCCCTGTTTTTTCAAATGGCTTTAGATATTATATTGCCTTTACTGATGCCTATTCTAGATATACATGGGTTTATTTCTTGAAATTAAAGTCAAATGTCTCTGTTGTTTTTAATCAATTTCTTCATCTTGCAGAGAGGCAATTTAATTGTAAACTTAAGGCATTACAAATAGATGGGGGAGGTGAGTTTCTTGCTTTATACTCTTTCTTAAAACAACAAGGTATAGTTCATAGGTTTACATGTCCACATACTTCTGAACAAAATAGAGTTGTAGAAAGAAAACATAGGCATATAGTTGAAGTAGGTTTGTGTCTTCTTGCTCAAGCAACTATGCATTTGTCTTGCTGGAATGATGCATTTACTAGTGTTGTTTATATCATTAATAGACTCCCTACTAAAGCCTTGTCTGGTCTGTCTCCTTATCAAAAATTGTTTAACCAAGTTCCTGATTATACCTTCATGAAGACCTTTGGTTGTTTGTGTTATCCATTCTTAGGTCCATATAATAAAAATAAGTTTCAGTTTAGAGCTTCTAGATGTGTTTTTCTGGGATACTCTCCTACTCATAAAGGATATAAATGCATGGATTGTTATGGTAGAATATATATTTCTCGGCATGTAAAATTTGATGAACTTGTGTTTCCCTTTGCCTTACATACTTCTTCTTCTGATATTTCTCATTCTAAGTGTTCTAAGTGCTCAAAACAAACTTCTGCTCCCATTTCTGATATTCCTAGTCTCAAGTTTGGGTTTCAGTCTCCCTCTAATTTTCCTTCTTCTACATCTGGTGTTTTATATCCCAGTGCTTCTCCACAAATGTCACCTACTGTGACAACACTTGATTCCACTTCACCTAAATCAATTCCATCCCCTACATTATCACCAGTGTCATCCACTGTAACAGTTCCATTATCTCCTTCATTCATTTCACCTCTTTCACCACAAATGTCACCCACTGTGACACCTACACTATCATCATCATCCATTTCAACTCCATCACTACAAATGTCACCCACTGTGACAACTATACTACCCTCATCTTCCATTTCACCTCCATCACCACAAATGTCACCCATTGTGACAACTACACTACCATCATCTTCCATTTCACCTCCATCACCACAAATGTCACCCATTGTGACAAATACACTACCATCATCATCCATTTCACCTCCATCACCACAAATGTCACTACCATCATCACTCATTTCACCTCCATCACCACAAATGTCACCCACTGTGACAACTACACTACCATCATCATCCATTTCACCTCCATCACCACAAATGTCACCCACTGTGACAACTACACTACCATCATCATCCATTTCACCTCCATCACCACAAATGTCACCCATTGTGACAACTACACTACCATCATCATTCATTTCACCTCCATCACCACAAATGTCACCCACTATGACAATTTCTTCCTCAACTTCAGTTCAGAATGCTCATCCTATGATCACCAGGGGAAAGGCTGGAATTTTTAAACCCAAGGCTTATCTTGTTGAGTCAGATGTTCAAGAACCCAGTTCTGTTCAAGAGGCTTTAAAGCATCATGCTTGGAAAATTGATGTTTATCAAGAGTATGATGCTCTTGTTCATAATCAGACATGGGATCTTACTCCTTTACCTTCTTCTCAAAAAGCAGTTGGTTGCAAGTGGTTGTTTAAGGTAAAAAGGAAGCCTGATGGTTCTGTTGAAAGGCTGAAAGCTAGACTTGTTGCAAAGGGGTACTCCCAAATAGTTGGTTGTGATTTTAAGGAGACCTTTAGTCCAGTAGTTAAAGATACTACAATCAGGACTGTTTTAGCAACTGCAGTTATGAAACACTGGGTTATTAGGTAGATTGATTTTAACAATGCATTTCTAAATGGTGAGCTCACTGAGGACATTTACATGAAGCAACCTCCTGGTTTTGAGCAGAAGGGGTCTGATGGTCAGATGCTTGTTTGTCATCTGAAAAAGGCTTTATATGGACTTAGACAAGCCCCTAGGGCCTGGTTTGATACTTTGAAGTCTTGTCTGCTGACTAAGTTGAATTTTGAAGAGTCTAAGGCAGACACATCTTTGTTCATTAAGAGAAATGCTCACTGCTGTGTTTTTCTCATGGTTTATGTTGATGATGTTATAGTAACTGGCAATGATTCTACTGAGATTGACAGTATAGTGCAGCAGCTTCATTCTCAGTTCTCTTTGAAGGATCTTGGTGACTTAAGCTTTTTCTTGGGTATGGAGATTCAACAATGCAGTAATGGCCTCTTTCTTAATCAAAGAAAGTATATTCTTGACCTTCTTCAGCGGTCTGATATGCTTAGCTCTTATCCTCTTAGCACTCCTATGGTTGTGTCTCCTGTGCTTACTTCTAATGTAGGTGATGCATTCTCTGATATTCACTTATATAGAAGCTTGGTTGGAGGGCTTCAGTATGTTTGTGTCACTCGACCAGACATATCTTATGATGTGAACAAAGTCAGTCAATTCATGAATAATCCTAGTGAGATCCACTGGCGAGCTGTAAAAAGGATCTTGCGTTATCTGAAGGGTACTTTAACCTATGGGTTATTCTTTACGCCTGGTGAGCTGTTCACTTTGGTTTGCTATAGTGATACAGACTGGGCATCCTCTGTTGAAGATAGAAGATCTACAACATGCTATTGCATCTATCTTGGAGGAAATCCTGTTGCTTGGTGCTCGAAAAAGCAAAGTGTTGTCTCGCGATCCACATGTGAAGTTGAGTATAGAAGTCTGGCAAATTATGTATCTGAATTAATCTGGATTCAACAACTCTTGACTGATCTTGGTGTTTCTCTCGATAGCAAACATGTAGTCTAGTGTGATAACACCTCTGCAGTATCTGTTGCTGCCAATCCTACTCACCATGCTAAGATCAAACATGTTGAGATTGATCTGCATTTTGTTCGTGAGAGGGTTCTTGATGGGCAGCTTGTGGTCAACTATGTTCCTAGCTCAGAACAGTGTGCTGACATACTCATCAAGCCACTTCCTCCAGCAATTTTTAGCACCATGTGTCATCGCCTTGGAGTGATTTCTTTTGAAGAAGCCATACAAAGTGAACAGAAGAAAGAAACCAGGGGAATGTTAGAGTATTAGTTACTCGGTTTACAATTTGTTGATATTGTTGCAGAGTTTGTTAGGCTTGTTATCCTAGCTGGACTAAAGTTATTACAACAGTCTCATTTGTATTTGGGCTATAAAAGCCTCTCTTGTATTTCTGGATCGGTTAAGTTTTTAGTCAGCCCAAATATTAATAAAATCAGATTCTTTTGTGCTCTCTCTCTTTTCTTTCCCTTCCTCTATTTCGATTCAATTTCACTTTTCCAATTCCTTTTTCAGCTTTACTTTCTACACTTCTTCTTCTTTAATGATTCATCGGAGCTACAATCGGTGAATCCTTACAATATGGATAGGATGATTTAGGATTAATGAAGAACCTATGCCAAAGAGTATAGACCCGAACCTTATAAGATCTTCAACCGATAAGGACTTGGACCCACTAGTTAGAAAACTAGGAACCACAAATATCAATAAAAGGTGATGTCACGAGCAGAATGCTTGATAAGTCGATAAAGTTCAATGAAAAACAAAGTTTGAGAGAAAACCTTACAAAGATATATTATTCAAAAGATTTGAGTTGTTTACAAATGTCATAGGTTCAACTATATATAAGATTACAATAGGGGTGGCCGAAAGGCACATGTTGATTCGGCCATGCATTGAATGATTACATCCCTTCATTTTAGCGCCAAAGCTTGCCTCCAACCCTTTTGCGAAAAGGGCCTTGATATGTAATGCATCTCTTCATGAAATCGACACTTTATGAATAGGCACAACTTAGAGATTCGTTATGCTCAATGAATGATGACTTTTAGCGAAGAGACATGACTCTTGGTGGATGATCATGACTTGAAGCTGCTTCTTTGATGAAGAGGTATGTCTTGCAATGGCACCTCTTAGCGAAAAGGCAAACTTGAAAAGACACCTTATGGGTGAAGAGTTATAACTTTTGGTGAGACGCCTCTTTGTGAAAGGACACAACCGTAAGTGATGACTTGAATCCAACTACTTGAGCTAATTTTAGTTGATTGAGCTGCTTGAGCTATTTTCGAGCTGTTTAGGCTACCTTCGAGTTGTTTGAGCTAAGTTGAGCTGCCTTCCTTCAATCCCTTGTTGTGTGAGCTTAATAGGACCTTAAAACAAAACAAACACACATTGATACTTATATGATAAAGTATATGATAAACTAAACTTAAAGAAAGATGTGGATTATATAAGTTATGCATGATGATCATATAATATGCAAAGTATAAAGAATAATGAATGGAAACATATTATGATATCCTAATACATAATGAATAATACTAAGTATATTCATGGTATGGGCAGAGATGACATAGATAACATGATAAACTAAGATGATATGATCATGCATAGTTAAGAATAGTAACATTGTATAATAAAAATAATATGTGTAAAGATAGTAAAAACTCCCTTGACTTTCATTTTTATGAATAAATATGAAAGCGTGGTGATCAAGAATAAGCGGCTGGATTGGAATCACATCACCCATGGTTCGTGAGGCTAGCCATTAGTCTCCATTGGCTGCTGGCTGGATTTTACTTAACACTTATGGTGCTAAGAGGTCCTCGAACAACCTTGCTTCTTATTGTGGGGTCTTGCGTGACTCCTTGGGGGCTTGGAGGCACGATTTTCAGCATTGTATCGGAAAGTGATCAATAGTGGAAACGGAGATGTGGGTGCGTACATTGGCTTGTGTTGCGAGTGGGACTTGGGTTGTTGACAAGTCATTTTGGAAATTGATAGTTTGGATGCGTTTTGGCTGCTTCGTTGTGATATTTTTCACAAGAGTTTGTCTTCGTTAATGTTGCATCTTAATGAGCTTTGGCATTGGGCTTGGGTTGTTCAGTTGCAGCACATCGCTCGTTCCGATAATAGGTTTACAGATTTTCTGGCCAATAATGCTCTTGTAGGTGGTGATGGCATCGTTCACTTTGTCGTGCTTCCGTCTGGTCTTCTTTCGATGTTACATGAGGACCTTGGGCCGTAGAGCTGTTTGTCTCATGGTTATTGTTTTTCTGCTAGTTGTTCGTTTCTGTTGATTGGTTTTTGTCATAGTTATTGTATAGACCTTTCTCTGTAATAATAATCATGTGTACTTTTTTTCTCTGACTAGGTTTAGCCTTTTTTAATGAGACATACGGTAATATTCCTTTTACACCTAAAAAATTGAATATTAAATTTTACAATCAAGTGATTAAAGAATGACGACTTCGATCAAATATATTTTGAAAATAAATTATCAAACAGTTAATAACTATTATGTTTATTTGTTAGTTAAAAAAAAGTGATTTTTTTAGTAAATTAATAGTGTTCACGTTGCTAGAAAATAAACATGATTTTGAAAATACCATTAATCAACTTTTCATTGAAGTGGGAGCACATCACTTATAATTGATTAGTACAATGAGAAGAATTCTTATACACAAGTTTTTCATATTTAGAGTTGATAGGTTAGTTAAGAGTTTAAAATTTAGGGTGTAGAGTTTAAAATTTAGAATTTATTTTTAGAGATTTAAATTTTAAATTGTATGCTTTAAATATGAATAGTTCTATAATTTTTTACACATGTTTTGTATCAAAATTATACTCGTAGAAGGCTTAATACATGTTCCCCCTAAACTTTACATGTTTTATCAGCTTGCCTCTTAAAGTTCATTTTGACCACTTTTGTCTCTTAACGGTTTTGACATTACCCATATTGCCCTATACCGTTAAAAAATCTATCTTGGCCAATCAGAACACGTCACGTCATTTTCTTTATTTATTTTTAAATTTTAAAATAAAAATAAATAAAATAAATATATTAAAATATTTAGTAATTTAATCTTATTTCAAAAATACCCAAACCACCCTCACTTTCGTTAAGAATCATCCATTCACTCCAGGCATGAAAACCAATAACTGAATCTCATTCTACAATAAGCGCATAAGAGATCATATTATCGATTCATAATTCGGTTTTATTGCAGACAACACAACACAAACATGTTTTAACTGTTTGGACAGTAACTAAAGAATATGTTTCTGCAGGAAAAAAAATAATAGGAAAAGAACCCCTCCCCCTCACCCATGCCATTTCGAGGTCCAAGGCTAAAACATGAAAACAGAAAGAAAACACACATTATGGACAAAGGGGGGATGAAGATGGGGAAGAAGATACGCATATTCAAAAAATATCAAATTCTTAGGCCGAACTCTAGATTTTTAAATTGGAGATTCAGAAGTTGAATACGTCAAGGATTTGAAAGATACTCATTTGCTTGATTTCTCAAAGAAAATAAGAGATGCAAGAATCCAGCTAATGTTGTAAGTCTAACAAGAAAAAGTTGAAGAAGCAAAGGCGATAATTTTTTGGTCACGTTCAAAAGCTAAAATGTAGAAAAATACTTGATTTTAAACCCCCCAAGTTGTTAAAGAAAATTGGGGAAGAATATATGGGATGATGATGGGTGTTTTTGGTATTTTAATATATTTATTTTTATTTTATTTTATTTTAAAATTTAAAAATAAATAAATGATGTGCCGTGTTCTTATTGGTCAAAACAAATTTTTAACGGTAGGGGACAATATGTGTAATGTCGAAAACGTTAGGGGTAAAAGTGGTCAAAATAAATTTTAGGGGGCAAGTTAGGAAAATAGGTAAAGTTTAGGAGGAAAAGTGTATTAAGCCTAAATAGAATTAGGTGGTTTCAATTTTAAGTTATATAAGGTTTACAAAATATATTATATTAAATTTTTTTAGATGAAAGAATGAATTATTACCACGTGTCTCATTAAAAAGCCTCCCTAAATCTATTGGAGGAAAAATACACATGGTAAAAATAAAGTATCAACTAACAAGGAAAATCCTAGAAATTACACAACCAGAGCACTAGAGCCTAAAACAACTAACTAGCGACATCCTCCTATAACAAGGAATCAAACCCCAGAGGGGGTAATGCAAACTGAACAACAGCAAAACTATCGGACTTGGCGAGCTTGGCCAATACATCAGCTACCTTGTTGCCATCACTACGAACATGCTCTAATCGCACACACCAATCTCTCTAACGTAACATATCCGAATAAAGCAACATCGGAAGACCTTCCTTACAGCTCGAACCCAACTGCAACATACGACTAACCTCTAAATTGTCAACCTCAAGAATGATGCGCCGATGGCCCAACTCTCAAGCATACAAGAGACCAGTATAAACACCCCATAGCTCGGACTCCATGATAGAGCAAACGCCGATAAACTTGGTAAAGCCTCCTAACCAAGCCCCCATATGATCACGAATCACCCCACCACATGAGGCGAACCCATCCACGCTTCGATGGGCACTGTCGGTGTTAAGTTTTACCCAATTCAGCTTCGGTGGCAACCAACAAACTGGACTCGCCACTGGCAACCTTGAAACAATAGCCCTGCACAATTTAGACTCCAACGCGCTCTGCATGCTGCACGATAATGTGTGACTCATGTCCAGAATAGAACTCTGCCCTTTATCAGGATTATCAAAGGCAATGGAATTGCGAAAGCGCCAAATCTGCCACACCGTAGCACCAAACATTAAATCCCAATCCTTCTACGTACGAGCAAAGTGCGATGTTTTTGTAATATTTATAAAAACCCAATCCTTCAACTCCACAGTCATAAATTCATTCATACGCTCATGCTTAACCAAGCTAAACCACATGGAAAAGGATGAAGAACAAAACCGAAGTACATGATTAACATCTTCAACCAAATCGTTACACACAGGGCAACGACTATCCAAACGTAAAGTGACGGCAAACCCGCTCCGCATTAGTCATAAGCTTATGATTGCACACAAGCCATAAAAATATTCGAATATGTTAAAGACCAGGGTACGTATGAATCACCTTCCGAATCCTCTCAATCTTACCACTCGACTGTCCCACACGCAGATGATAAGCCAAAGATACCGAGAACCGCTTATTGGGGCTGCCATTCCAACCCACAGCAGCATCAGCCAGTAATGTTATAGGGGGCACAATAGCAGATATCCGCAACAGAATCCAGGCAAAAGAAACGACTCAAAGGACGACCAAAGCCAATACTCATCAAATCCAACCATCTCCGACACGGTCACACACCCCAAACCATTAGCAACAACATCAAACACATGAGCAATCGAAGGACCGATGTCACCAACCCACGAGTCTTGCCAGAAATCGACATTGCGACCATGCCCAATAGTCCAATTAATATTACCACAAACATCATCCCAAAAGACACTAAGGCCCTTCTAGAGGTGAGAACAATTCTGAGAGCGAAGGGACTCTGGCACCCCACTACGACACTTATAATTGGCCCTGAGAAACCTCGCCCAAAGCGCATCACGTCGAACTAATAAATTAAACACCAATTTCATCAAAAAAAGCCTCATTTTGAGTAGCAAGCTTCCGAAAACCAAGATCCCCACGCTCCAAAGGACGACACACATCATCCTATTTGACTAAATACAAGCCCATTTTTCTCAGCTGAGATACCCCAGATAAACCATCGAATCAAAGCCTCTAAAGCCTTACATGTTTTCTTCGAAATCACAGCTAATTGCATCGTATAGGATGGAATCGCTACTAGGACTGACTTCACAAAAGTGATCCGGGCAGCTAAGGCTAACGATGAAGCTGACCAACTCTCTAACTTCTTTTGAACATACTGAACCAAGTAATTATAGGAAGTAGATGTTACACGCTGATGTAGAAGCGAAACCCCAAGATATCTACCCATGTCCTCAACAACTCAAAAACCACAAGCCTCACTAATCAAACCGCGCACCTCATTGGAAACATTCTTGGAGAAAAACATAGTGCTTTTATCCTCATTCACCTTATGACCCAAAGTGCTACAAAAAACATCCAACACTAACTTAACCATGTGTGAGATCGGCGAAAAACAAAAGCATATCATCAGCAAAAAATCAAATGTGAGATAGGCGGACCAAGCTTCAAAGTACGGAACGGGTGCTAGTGACCCCCATCAGTCCCACACTGTATAAGCTGAGACAATCTCTCCATGCATAACACAAACAAATAAGGTGAAAGTGGGTCACCTTGACGTATCCCCCGGTTGAAGCAAATGAGTCAGACATGGCCCCATTCCAAAGCACTTGAGCAAACATGAAAGAGATATGATGCATAATGAGACATAGTAGGTTCTCAGGGACTCCAATATCAAGGAGCGTGTCATCAATAAATTCACATTCTAACCTATCGTAAGCCTTTTCCAAATCAATTTTAATTGTCATCCACCCTTTCTTACTCGCTTTCTTTTTTATTGTATGAATGACATCCTGTGTGATAATAATATTATTGATAATATATCTTCCAGGCACAAAGCTTGTTTGATTCTCAAAGACCCACCTAGGAAGGAAAGGCTTGAGACGATTCACAATAATCTTAGTGATCGCTTTGTAAACCATCGTACAAAGACTGATAGGTCTAAATTATGCCATACGCTCAAGAGATTGAACTTTAGGAAGTAAGACAAGCAAAGTGCGATTGATAGAAGCAGGTACATCACCCGTGGTGAATACATGCCTAATAAAAGCACACATAGTCGTTCCAACAACATCCTAGTTATTTGTATAAAACGCCACTTGCATACCGTACACCCCAGTGCCTTCCACAGATCCATGTCAAAAAAAATTGTAACACCCTAATTTTGGGCTTGGAAGTTCGCCGGGTTTGACTAGACAGTTCGGGCGAATCGGTCTAGACAATTTATACTAGTTTTAGGAATAAATTAATTTAAAATATTTTTGAGCGAAATAAAATATAGGAAAATATTATAAAATCCTAAAATAATGTTTTGAAGGTTTTTGAGAGTTCAATTTGATAAAATTGGACTGATTTAATTGGCATTTTTGAAACGGTAACTAAATCGTAAATATTGCAAAATATGTTTTGATGACTAAATTAAAAAGAGTCAAGACTTAGAATCTTTAGGGAGGTATTACACCAATATGTTATCAACTTTTTCCTTATTTTGGATATTTTAAAGTTTAATTAAAAGGGGTTTTTAATAAAAATGATTTCAAAAGGCTTAAACATTTTCTTACGTAACTTCTTTTCTCCCAAATTTTTCTCTCAACTTTCCCATAAGCCAAACTACTTTCTCATCACTAAAATCTCAAGAGATTTATTCCTTTTCACCCACTTTTGATTTCTAAATGGTTTCCATGGATTTCTACATCAAGCATTCTTGGATTTCTTAAAGGATTCCATCCAAACTATTACCAAACTATTACCAAACAAAGGTTTTTTATTGAAATTTCTAAGTTCTTGACTCTTGTAAATTGTTTTCTAAATTGATTTGAGTTATAAATGATGTTATCTTGCTTTAATCAAGCTTTGATTGGAGTTAAATTGATGAAATTGGCTGGGTTTCATTTTGGAATGTGTTTGCTGGGTTTTAGATTGATTTTAATAATAATCTCGATGTTAAATAATGTGGTAAAATGGGTTTTGATAATGGAATCCCGAAACTAGGTGAATTGCTAGATTTCTAGGTTGAAATCTTTGAGATTGTGGTTTGTTTATGTAGTTTAATGGTTGCTGGTGGTAAAAGGATGTTGGGGTGATGTTTTTAGATGTGAATTGGTGTTGTTTAATGGTTAATCTCGCTAGGTATTGGCTGGAGATTGTTTGGAATGATTTCTGCAATGTTTTCGATTGATTTCGAATGTCGTTTGCTTGGTTTTTGTTAGAGAGGATTGTGGAGTTGTTGCTGGAGGTTTTGATGCAAGAGTGTGTATTAATCCTCTGTTTTTCTTTGGTTAGAAGCAAGGGAGATTGATCTGATATCTTTGGAAGAGGTCTTGGTTGCATCGGAGGCTTGATATCACTTCGGCAAGTGGAGCGAAGCTTTTTCAGTGAGTGGAAATGATTTTAAAGGCTTTCCAAAGGTTTTGAAAGCAATTTTTGAGAGTTTAGATTAGGCTTGAAATGCTAATCTAAGCTCAGAAGTAAGTATGAAAGATTTTGCTCTCAATTTATCGGTTTTTCTATTGTTTTGATTGAACATGCTCATGTTTTAGAAAGATATTTGTTACCTACTGTTTATGCATGTTTTGAGCATTGAAAGTTGATGATTATGATCCCATGAGAATTGATTTATGATTTGAAAGAGTTTATGACTTGTTGAGAAAATGCTATGCATAATTTATGCTTTTGAAATGGGATGAGACTTGATTTATGTTTATATATTGAAAATAGTAGGGTAACATGGTTTAAAAGTATATATTGGCAAAGTGATGAGACTTAATATTATCGGATATAATTGGTCAACCAATAGCATGAGAAGTGCACTATAATATACAAAATTTTTACGTGAGACAAATTCTTCGGTTACAGAATAGGGGTAGATTCTATTGTGTTGTGAGTAATAGGGGTAGATTCTATCACCAACGGGCAATGGGGGTAGTGTCATCCCGACCGAAGTGAGATTATGGTGAGGGTAGATTTCACCATGAGACTTGATGGGGGTAGTTCCATCAAGGTTTCTGCATATCCGAACATTTATAGATATGGCAGTTCTATCCAAGGATAGGGGTAGATTCCATCCATGTCACTTTTAATGTCAATATATGAGATTACATGTATCATGGTTTTTAATAGTTTTGTATAATGAGATTTATACATAAGGTTCTATTTTGAGATATGTTTTATGATGTTCAAGCATGAGAAGCTTGTAATGAGATTTGCATGGTCGAAAATGCATGGGGATTGATGATACATGTTTTACAAATGTTATAGATTTTTCTTTAAAATAGATTTAAAATATGAGTTGTATTTGAGCATGGTGAAAAAAGATATGTTTTTGATAAATGGTTTCAAAATGCATTGTTGTTGGTTTTTAATTGAGCGACCCTCACTTTGAAAGGGATTTAAAACATGAGTTGTATTTGAGCATAATGAGATATGCTTACGCACTCTTTTTCCAACAATATAGAAAAATAGCTATTTAGAGGCAACAAGAAGGCAAGAGAAAATCCAAGAGGTGTTACTAAGCTCAAGTATGGTTTTACATTTACTAAGTAGTAATAAGTGGCAATGAGAGGGTACCTATATGCTTTAGCAAATTGTGTTTTGAGACTCCCTAGTTTGAGGCAAGTTTATGTTGCCTATTTGGACTTGTAAATGGCCTTTATATGTTAGTATTTGGTTTGGTTTGCATTTTGATCTTTATGTGGGTGTTTTCTTAGGAAGCATGCCTATAGTTTGTCATCTATGGTTACGTGGATGTTAAATGCTTGTTTTGGAGCTAAATATCTTTAGATTTATGCCTTAAGTGTTTGAGCTTAGATTGGAAGCATGTTAGAATGGTTTCGAAAGATTTTTGGTATGTTGAAGGTGTGAAAAATGGCATTACAAACCTAGGTATACCAAAATGTGGGCTAGAGTACCGATACGGTATGCCGAAATTAGCCCAGGCGTTTCGATACGGGATGGACCGTTTCGATATTGGGTGCATGGTTCAAGCATGGCGTATTGATATGCGGGGGCGTACCAATATGGGTTCGAGGATTTCAAAACAGGGGAAGCTTACTGGAAGATTGCGTACCGAAATGCCTGACCGTTTTTGTTAGTTAATGGAATCTATAAGTTTGCTTTTGTTACGTTTTGGTCCCTGAATGTTAAGCAAGCAATTGGTTGAGTTTGGGATGTTATTTTAAGCTGATTTTTAACATGTAAGCATGAAATGAGACTAATTAAGGATCGGTAATCTTAATTTAACGTAAGCCCCTATATTTATCTAATTTTACAAAATGGTCCCTAAAACATGTTTAGAATCGATCGAACGTTCATTTGACCTCATTTGAGTCATAACTTTATCCGTTGTGAGCATGATCACCTTAGGAATTAATCTGAGAATCTAGACAAGATAAAAAGAGGGTCATTTATTGAGATAAATCTTCACCGATTTATTTCAATATTCCCCGTATAACTCGCTCAAGTCGGAGAATCGGTTAGACCAGGTCAAGGGGGTTACAAAGCCCTACGTATCTTCTCCACAGTGACTGGACCCGCTAAAGAACTCTACTTCGAGTGTGCAATTGGCGAGAAAAAACCCCTTACCGAAAATTGCCTCTCATCACATCCGAACGATGAGAACAAGCTCTGATAGAACCGAAGAGCTTCCTGCGCCAACATATTCTAATTAGTGCACCATGAACCATCTGCCACAATCAAGGCTAAGATCGTATTCGCTATTCGACGTGCCATCACAGAAGCATGAAAAAACTTCGTGTTACGATCACCGTCAAGGACCCATTGGGAGCAAGCTTTTTGACGCCAAAGACTCTCCTCCTGCTCTAATAAAATATCAAGCTCAGTTTTCAACTTCCTTTCAAGTTTGGATAAAGAATTCGAGTAACGAACAAGAAACGCTCTCTCGATGCCTCTCAAATGAGCCAAAAGACACTTCTTTTTCTTACTAATATGGCCGAAAACTTCCCTATTCCAAATAACAACCTCCAAACGAAACGTTTCCATATTTTTCTCCAGAGATCCATCATTTGCCCAAACTCTCCGTAAAAGATCCTTAAAATGTGGTTGGTTCTGCCAAGCCGCAATAAACCTGAAAGGCATGTCATAAGAGTTCAAAACCTCATCAGACGAACAAAGCAAAAGCGGACGACAATCTGTTTCTACCTTACCCAAATGAAGACCATGCACATTCGCAAACCGTTCAACCCAAGCAGAATTAGCCAAACATCTATCTAATCCCTCACTCAGATTGCCTCACGACCAAGTAAACGAAATGTCGTGAAAGCCCAGATCAACCAAAGCAATCTAAAAAATAAAAGACGTAAACAGACGACTCCCCCCTATATGGGGATCAGAACCACCCAATCTATCATCTACAGAAGCGATAACACTAAAATCCCCACCAAGAATCTAGGAATTCTCATCACCAGGACTGATAGCCTTAAGATGCTGCCAAAGATGTTTCTATTTAGCTGCATGAGGACTTGTGTAAACAACCGTGAATCGGAACCAATCATCTGATACGGAAGACCGGGCAATGCTAATATCAAACTGATTGAAGATATCCAACACTTCAACATTCACCAAATCATTCCAAAGTAACCAAATACCACCACCAAAGCCATGAGCCTCAACCCTGAAAGAATTAATGAACCCCAACTTCACAATAACCTTATCAACAATATAATCGCTAGCTCGTGACTCAAACAAAGCCACCGGGCATGGCTTATTTTCACGTTTAACGGATTTGAATATTCGTTTGAACACATGACTAGATTCTCCCTGACAATTCCAAAACATAACTTTAATCATCTTTAAAAACAAAAGCAACAAGAGTTGAACCTTAGAGTTCGTCAGCCCTATCTGGACTCTCCATACGCTCCACGGCAATTTGGATCAACTGTTCACCATTCACGAACCTAGCACCATCATCCAATGAATGATCCTTACTTACCACCTTACCACTGCCTCATGCGACGAACCCTGACCAGGCGATCCCCTACCTTGCACCTCATCAAGCTAGTTCAAGAACTTGTGCTCCCACTCAATGAACGCAGACCAAGAGCCACCCCGTAACTCAGTCGACTTTTCACCAGTCACACTCTTCTTATTGTTATCCTTTGAAATCCTCTTAGCTGCCGCAACCCGTGACTAAATCACTTTCAGACCAAGAGCAATGTCCCGAGTATCACCTTCCTCAATAATATAGATTGCGGCATGAGACCCCGACCGAATCCTAGTACTATGCCACACAACCTTGGAAACCGACCCTTCCACCAACGGAACCACCATCAAAGTTTGCTTCAATGTACTCGGTGCTTTGGACTTCTTCTCGAGATTAGACGCCATGTACACGACATTTTTCAGTATAGCCTTGGTCTGACATGAACTTGTGGAGCCGCATTCTCAACCCTGTCTGAGGCGGGTTCCCTCGTCGCACGTTCACTATCCAACAACTCAGACCCATTTCTTTCCACAATCGCTCCATCCTCACTATCCAATCTCGAGAACCGTGACCCACTAGTAGCAACCTTCGCACCAACCACACCTTGTGTACAAACCATACCTATGAACGAGCCACACCTTGTTCCCAAGACCCCCCCCCCCCCCCGGTGAAGGTAGGCTCGCCAACCAAATTATTCCTAGGGGTATGACGTCTTCGACGAGTATCCACAAGCATCCACAGACCATATAGTTCAGTTTCCGATACTGATTTCCCCCCCACCTCAGTACCCGGACCCCCTAATGGTTGTGGATTAGAATTATTAACTTCTTGACGTAGAACAATATAACAAAACTCCTTTGCATACCTATAAACACCACACTCATAGCAAATTTGCTGCAATTTCTCATACTCAAGGCGCTGGATAGTTCCATCAATTTGAATAGCAAATAAAAGAGGCTTCGTAAGGTCAACCAGAATAGCCAAACGCGCAAACTTCCCCTTTTCACCTAATTGCGTACTATAGTTCACCTTCACAACTTGACTAATAACTGAAGCGATATGACAGAATAATGCCTTATAGTAGTACCTAAAAGAAAGACCCGACACCCAAACCCAAACAAGAACTTGAGAAGGATGTTTCTCAGACGTAGAAAATGAATGACTCCAAGGTTGGACCGTTAAATAGCTCCCACAAATTGTAAATGGACCATCCGTAAGAACCTTCACATAATCATTTTCCTCATAAAACCGTACAATGAAATAATTATTGTCTATATCTATCAATTGAATCTCCCCAACAGGCTTTCAGAGAGTTGCACTCGAGACAATAGAGCTCTATAACCAATCACAGAGCCTAACAGACCGAAAATTAAAGCATTCCTCATATTTTATCAATCTGTTCATGCACCCTATTCGAAAAGCAAATTGATGGAATGGGTGCAACACGATCAATCAATACATCCTTATCCAACACAACTACATCCTCTTCATCGAAGGAACCACCCTTTGAACACTTACTAGCCACCTTATTCGCATAGGACCCCTTAGTTGCCTCAGTCACCCCTTCAACTGGTTGCCCTAATTTCTCACCAACAAAAGAAACAGATATTTTCGTTGGAGAATGCGGCCCCTCCAAACCTTCAGTATCTATGGCCATAACAACATCATTCAAATCGCTACCATCGCTATTGGGCCCTTTTTTCAGCGAACTTTGACTTTCCAACGATGTGGGAGACGACGGTCACTCCAACACAGGCACGGTTCCAATATAAGGGATGATATCCGGTGGCCGACCACCATGAATTCCTTGCGGAGACGGGCTTGGGGGCGCGATGCTCTTTTCTTCAGGTGCAAGCATTATGGTTTTTTTTGTTCATCAATAGTTATATGAAACTTATATTTGGTAAATTTTACATAATTTTATATTGCAGTTTGATAATCATAATATTTTTAATAAGGGATGTAGAAAATTTCTAATTTGTCTAGTAGTGAACATGAGTATTTCTCAACTTGAGGGTTCAAATCATAAAATTCATAATATGATTTATGAGTTTGTATATAAAAGCAGAAAATTTTGAATGAAATTTCCGCAAGTGAAATATATAAAGTATTCAATTTATTAATTTCTTTTAGAATTTTATGATTTTTTAAAAGAATTTATTTTACAATTATAAATTTGAAAATATTTTTTTAATAATTCTAGAAAATAAATTATATGATTTTCACACACACATGCATGTATACATATAAAAAATACATTTTTATTTTTTTAAAAAGGTTTCTAAATTTTTTAACCCAACAAGTAGATACCATCAGTGATCATTTTATACCCTTTCATAATTTGGTGACAAACTTAAAACTTACTAATAGTTGTGTGACCCGATGTTGTAGTTTGTCCAATTTTTAATTGTTTGTTAAAGAGAGTAAAAACGCCGTCGTTGCAGCAAATACAAGAGCTTTATAAAATTTGTAGAAGACGAAATGCACAGCTGAAAAACTAGAAGAAAAAAAAAAGGAAAAACGAAATGGAAGCACTGAGGAAACTTGAACAACTCCAAAGAACTCTTACATTCATGCAATCCCATAACTTTGTTTCGTCTTCAAATCCAGATTCTAATCGCTTCATCGCCAATCTCATCATTCTCTTAGTATTCCCTTTGCTTCTTTTCTCTTTGTTTCTTCTTTTTCATCAAATTTTAACTTTATTTGTCTGATTACTAATTACTTCGGTTTTCCAGTTACAACCTTGCGGAGAACTCAATTTCGACACCAAATGCCGTTTAATTTCTGAATGTTTACCCAAAGTAAGATTTCACATTTCCAATTGATGGTTAATTTCCCCTTTTTCATGCTTATTGTTTTCAAAAACTGCAGATTTCGGTTAGCTTTCTGGAAGAAGCATCAGAATGGGTTAGTTTGGAAACTGATGAAAGAGGTGAACTTTATTTTTCATTTTCAATTTTTAATTTTGGTTGGTTTCCTGTACTTTATGTTTTGGTTCCTTTTCTAAAAAAAATTATTTTGCAGATTACCAAGAGATGGATAATCCGCCCGATAAGAAAGATTGCTTCTCATTGCAGATAAAGCATGAGGAGGTAGCAATGGTGGGACTGGAAGCTATGGAACGAGCAAATTCTACACTTGAGGATTTTGTAAGCACTCAAAAAACAAAAATGGTCTTTAAGTCATACAGTTTTAAATCAGTATTTGCACCTTTGTCGTATGAGCAAATGATAATTGTGTGCTTTAACAATTTTACCTATGCTTGCGACAAACGTGTTCTATTTAATGATCCAAACCAATGTTGTTATGATTATGTTTGCAGTGCAGATCTTATTTTATGTTTCATGGAATGGACATAAACAGCCCACAAATGATATTTAAATATTTCCCTGTGCTTGCATTCACTGAAAGCTATATTTATCAGGTACAATTGATATTCGAAGAAATGGTGTCATTTCTATAGGTGATTTTTACATTTAATGCAAGAATATTACATAAATTTCCATTGTCTTCTTGGAGTTAGTTTTTTAGCTTTCAAAGGAATGGTGTTGAGAACTAGAAGTTGGAATTGGGTGAATTTTCATTCCCTTGTAAACTTCCATTCTGAAAATTTAATTTTCACTCCAAGAAGGAATGACCCTTACCTTGGCTTCCATTCCGTCCATTGTTGTTGTTGCAAAGTAAATTTGTTTTACTTCCCTTGTAAAGGGCAGTCTAGAAGTCAGCAATGAATTCTCTCGTAACTATTGGAAACATTGCAACACTGAATTTCAAGATCCAATATCATGGCTGCTTTCCTTTATTTCCTTAGCATCCATAATCTTCTGTTTATGCAGTTAGATGGTTTGAATGAGAAGATACTCTCTATACCAACAGAAGGAGGTACTTCTCTAGCAGAAGAATTTGAGAAGGTAATACTGAAATCTTTTAGGAACTATTTCAGCGGTTAATCTTCTAATGATCAGCATCCATGGCCCTATCAAGTTCCTTGTCTGGTACAGGTAAAATATCAGGGTTGGGCTGAAACATTTTCAAACATGTTAGAAAAGGATCCACTCAGCCCTCTTTTAAATGTGCTTGAACACCGGGGACTCCTTACTGAGAGGTAGTTTTGATATATTGCTTGTTATTTCTTTTCGGGGAAAGGAGGGAGAGAGAGATAGAAACTTATTTGGTTGATTTCTTTTTGGCAATGGATTTAGGATCAGAGAAGAACTTGAGTCTGGAGAGGAGTATTGGGCATTGGAAAGAAAGCTATGTCGTGCACTAATATGCAAAATGGAGGTAGAGATATATCACTTTTATCCTTGCTGCTTTGCTTAAATTAATTACATTTTTAATTTATTACTATTTCTAAACAATTAAGAATACAATTTCTCTACCTGGTACTAATTTTTCTTAAAAAAAAGGAGATTACTATTTTTCTTATTTTTTCCATTTAAATGGAACAGAATGGTATACTATGAAAGGTGGACAATAATACCAAGTTACCGTATGTTTTTATTTATTTGGCTTCTTCATGTTCATCAGGATTGTCTTTAACCAAAATCTACAAGCATTTTCCCCTTTGACGTTTAAATAATTATACTGTGTATTAAGTGAATAGATCTTTGATTTTGTCAGTCTTGTTGAGCAAAGTTTCTCTTCATGCTTATGAACTTTGGATGATTTTGGCATATAGATATATTTTAATAGACATGGTAACTTTTTAATTAATAGCACTGAGTTCTACGAGATGTGCTCATTTAATGAATGGATAAAAGAATTATATCCTTCAAAGTGAAAGGGTGTAAATGACTTGTAATACTAAGAGGAAATGCAGCAAATAAATGTTTACGGATTAAATGTTTTATTTTTCCAGATCTCTTTTGAAGATGTTATGAGGGCAATTCATCTAAAGTCTTTTGACTATCGGGTGCTGAATCTTCTTCTTTATCAGTTAAGGGGACAAGAGGTAATGCGCTGTTAGCCTATTTATATACATTTGTATCTTTTGCATGTTTGTGCATGTACATACCTATGTTGGGTTTTTTCCACCAGCTGGCATTCTGACATTCGTATGATGCAAGTTCGAAGCACTATTTAAGGGTTTGGTAGAAGGGGAAGGAAAAGGAAATGTCTAGAGCGCTACATCATTCTTTCTGACCTAATACAATGAAAAAATCCAGAATGCCATGATCTGCTATGTTGGTTTCCATCAATTTTTGTGGAAATACATACAATGATTCTTGTGTACGGTTTTTTCTTTACGGTATCTGTAATATTATTGATAACAATGGTTTCAGTTTTCAATCTTTTAACAAAATGAGAATTGAAATTCTATATCAGCTTAGAAATGTTATGCAGTCTGTATTCATACATTACAAGACATTATCAAAATGTATCCATTAGATTTATGTTTTTTAACATGATATATCTTGCATTCTATATTTCATATCTGGTAACTTAGATTACATGAGGCTAAATGTATTTTCTTTGTTGTTGTTGTAAAGGTTAATGACTTGCACATGGAATTCTTGTCAGTCTCTGAATTCCTTGTAGAAATATCAGATGATCTGTAAGCCTTTTTCCCTTTCTGATTTTACATTGACTTAAGTGGTTGTTTCAATTTGTTAAATACTTTCTGATACACTGAATGATCAACTGATTTCGGTCTCTTGTTTTCCTTGTGCTGTTTTCTTTTGTTGTTTTTTGGATAACTGATGTTCTCATTCATTTTCATAATAATATGATGCAAGCATGGTGTCAATTATATACTCAACCCCCAGATGATATAATGATGCTCCAGGTTCGACTATGAGGTACTTCTGTTTTTTTTTATGGTGTACTTCCGTTTTTTTATGGTTTTTCTTTGTCCTGATTACATGATTCGGTTTATATATCCAATCGTTTTTTATAGTTTTTGTGGCTTCCCTGCAGGATGATGTATTCGAAAATAACTTCAATATTTTGCGCATGTTTGTTAAGATATATGGACCTTCGACAGCCCCTGCTATGTTGGTGAGTATGATATTGAAACCATTCTATAAAATAAATTCAGTATGCTTCGAGGTTCGACTTTGAAGAGGTGAACTTGTTGTGACGTGGGATCTTAAACATATGGATTGATCCCCTGAATTTTACTTTTTTCCATATTCCTATAACCTTATTCTTGTATTATACCTATTTGACACATATCTGAACGTGGAAAATTTTTGAGAAAATAAAATAGAACATGCCAATTTTGGACGTACCGAAGTTCAAGTAAATTAGCTCCCACATTAACTCATATGTCAAATGGTGGTTCTTTTCTTTCTCATTGTCTTCCTTCAGGCAAAATACATAACAGATGCTGAAGAGAGATATGACAATTTATTGAAAACTTTGGATCCTCAACTGTCTTTGAAATATCAGAGAAGATGCGAAGAAGCCACTAAAGAAGGTAATTTGCTAATATTTAATGTTCGGTATCAAAGTTCACCATCTTTGACTTGCTTACTTCATGTATTACTTGTGGAATTTTCAGGCGGCAAGTTTTCAGGACATCCTCTTGGTACATGGAGCATTCCACCTGTGATCGTAAATGAGGATATCTATCGTGCAAACTGTCTAAATACAGAATGAACAGCTCAGAGGCTCAATGGTCTAATTTAATCGCAACATACTCCGAAGAAGCCTCTAGTTTGGAGAATAGCATACACTCCGTTTCTAACTCCGGTTTGGAACTATGATTTGTTTGACTACCTGCTATAGTTGCAGTAATATGTCGCTCTAAGACTTCATTTTTCTTGAACTATTCGTTTCATATCAAATCAAATTTAATAAAAATAAAATGCCATTCTGGGATTTTCTTATAATGTTTGTCTGAAGTCTGATACTGGGGTACAGGGTTTTCTCTTGATAAAGGAAAGAAAAAAGTACAGGGTTTTCTTATTGCATTGTATTGCCAGATTGACACCATACATGATGCACAGCTGGTTGAACTTGTTTCCTTTATTATTTTTTGTTTGAAATTGAAGAATTGGATGAAGTTGGCACCTTCTTAATTGCTTGTCTTGTTGGGATTTAATCCGCCTTCGCCTTTAGCTCTTGAGTAGGGGTGCTTATTGAGTTGAGCAGCTCGCAAACAACTCGAGTTTGACTCAGTCAAAACTAGGTTAACGCTTGATTCGAATTGACTCGAAATTAAGCTCGACTCGAGATCTTAACAAGTCGAGTCGAGCAAGGTCCAACTTGACTCGATAAGTTCGTGAGCAACTCGTTAATTTTTTTTATAAATACTTTTATGATTTTTTGGTGGCTATCTTAACAAAATTTATGTTCCAAGAAGTTTAAATACTAGTTAATTTAAAAAAAATATAGTATTTATAATTTATAAATACTACTATGATTTTTTGGCGGCTACTTTACTTAGTAAGTTCGTGAGCATCTCGTTAATTTTTTTATAAAGTCTTTAGTTTTCCCGTTCTCATATAAAAAATATGATTGAACGTTAAAACCTTGAAATTCCTAAGGTATTCTCTCATTTGTTGTTCATCGAAGATTATCGTGAAACTAAAAGAGTTTCACATTCAATATCGACTTCATCTCTAATTCGGTCATGGCATGTTCTTTATTTATCTCCTTAGGCGTCATGTTTTTTCTTCTTCTAAATTTTTATGTTTATATTAAGCTCTAATAATTAGGGGTGTTCATGGTAGGTTAACCGTACCATTTAGCATAAAGGGTTGGTTAACTGTTATAGCGGTTATTAAATCGTAATCTGGTCATTAAGAAATCGTTAACCCTTAAGTTTTTAAACGGTTAACTGTTATAGCGGTTAACCGCTACTTAACGGTTAACCATTAATTGTTACTTAAAGTTTTACAAATGTTCACTAATTCTTTTGAAAATAATGAAATTATCTATCCGATAAATATTGTATTAATTTTTTTAAAAAAATATTTAAATAAAGAATTTCTAATGAGTTTATTTTATGTCTAAATAATTTCATAACGATTAACCAAACGGTTAACCAAAACCATCATTTTTAACGGTTGGTTAACCGAAACCGTTTAAGCTTTAACAGTAGGTTAATTAACTGGTAAAATTTAACGGTTAATGGTTACGGTTTATTTTGCACACCACTAGTGATAGTATCACTAGATTTTACCTATATTAAAAAAACAAGGTAAAAAATTTTACGAGCTTAACGTACAACGAGTTGAGTTGAGCAACGAGACTTTTTAACGAGCACGAGTTGAGCAAAATTTTTTCGAGCTTAACGAACAACGAGTCGAATCAAGCAATAAAATATTTTAACGAGAACGAGTCGAACACTACTCAACTCGCGATCGACTCGCTCGATAAGCGCCCCTAATTTTGAGGTGCCAACTTCATCCAATTCTTCAATTTCAAACAAAAATAATAATGTGCATATATTTACAACTATTTATCAACCATATCTTTATCAACAACAATTTGGTTTAGTGGGACGATGCACTAGATTTCTTGAGGTAGGTTAAAAGTTTGAATTTTGATGTTGTCAATAAAGTAAATTAGGTTAGGATAGTCATCTTATAACAGACATTTATATTATGTAGTACTCAATTCGAATTAACCCGATTCATATTAATTAACCAATTAACTAAATATCGATGATTAAAAAACACAGATCTCTTTACATAGTTAATTTTCATTTATAGTATACTTTTTCAAAATCTTTCCTCTTGTCAATCTCTCATTCTATAAATTCAGTCTAAAATTTCCTAAAACCTTAAACCAATAAATACTCAAAACCAAAGACCTACTTTTTCTTTTCTTTCTCTCTGATCGTCTATAAATAAACTATAAAAAGACATTTAAATTTTTATTTTTCTTCTCCATTCTCTCCCCTCTGTACAAATCCAAACTCAAAATGGAGAAAAAGCAAAGAAACATGGTGATATCCTTGAAAAAAATATTCAATCGATAACATTCACTTTTAATTTCATTTTTTTTTTGTATATAAATTTTTCTGTTGTATAAATCATTCTCAAAATAAGCAAAGAAAATGGTAACTTGGGTGCATGAAGATGGTGGTGGAAGTGGAGTAACCTTTTCTTTTATTGGAAACAATGCTGAAAGTGAGGTGAGTTTGCTACGTGATTTGTGATATATAGTACAAAATACAATATATGTTTTAGTTTGTTGTTAATGCAAGGAAAAAGAAATAAATATTGATTAAAAGGATTCAAACATGACATATTTGAGACGCATGAACAACAATTAAACCACTGTAAAAATATAAAATTTAAAAATAGTTAATCCATTATTTAAAATAAAAAAATTTGAAATTATATTAAAAATTAATTTAATGAATTCAAACTCACAAATATAACTCTAATCATAAAATAAATTTAGTTTCGTTAAATGAATTTTTAATATAATTTTAATTTTTTACTTAATAAAATTAAATTTTGTTAAAAATAAAAATATAATAATGAATTAAAATTAATACCATGAAATAGGAAATAAATAATATTAACAACAAATTTAAAGTTCATCAAATATAATTTTTATTTTTAAGATAAGGGTTAACTATTGAGATGGTCATTTATATTTTTTTAATACAAAGTTGGTCACCGATTTTAAAAAACGACTAGTAAAGTCACTTACATTTTCAAGACGTAAAGTTTTGGTAATCCGACTGTTTATTACCGTTAAACGTTGACGAATTTCTAATCTGAAAGCTAAAAAAAATAAAATATATTCCACGTTTATCACACCTCTTTCTCTTGGCTTCCCGACCCGTCTCCTCAAATTCTGCAACTCTTTCTTTTTTTCTCCACTCTTCCTCTATCTCCACAGGCAAAGAACATGTCCTAACAAGGGAACCACAAGCTGCCATGGGAAACAAAGATGAAGATTTATCAGTTTCTTGCTTCATTGAGATGTTGATGAAATCATGTATGGAAGATGATCTGGTGAGCTTGTTGGCTCTTGGGTCAACCCCAAAACGACCACTCAATCTCCTCACCATTTTCATCTTCTTGTCGGCAAAAATGGACATGAATCTTTGAAGTAAATCTCTTGGGAGATTCACAGCTTGCATGGCTTCTTTCTTTTCAATTTCAAAAAAATCAAAATTGTTTTTTTTAACACAAAAATTGATTGATTGGTGAGATGAGATTAAATTTTACAGAACAAGAAACTGAAAAGATACCATGTTGACCTTAAACTCGAAGTTCCCATCTTTTTCCTTCTTTTTTTTTTCTTTCCATTCAAACAAACAGAGAACAGAAAAAAATCTAAAAGTGTGATGGAGGAAAGTGGAGAGAAAACGATGGAAGAAAAGAGAAAATTAATGGTGAAATGACAATAATGCCCTTGAAAACAAATGACTTTAGTCAAACATTGCTGGAAGTCAAATATACAGCCTACGTGGAATACATTTTAGTTATCAGTAAACGATAAACGTTTAGTGACAACAAATGGTTAAGTGATCAAAATTTTATACCTTAAAAACGTAAGTAGCTTTATTGGTCGTTTTTAAAAATCGGTGACCAACTATATACTGAGAGAAACATAAGTGATCATCCCAGTAGTTAACCCTTAATATAATTATTTATATATAAAAATATATAAAATGTTGTCAAATTTAATTTAATTATTATATTTCTACAGTGGTTTAAATGTTTTTTATTTGTCTCAAGTATGTCATGTTTGAGTCTTCTTAATCTATATTTATTTTTATTTTTCCTGCATTAACAACAAACTAAAACATAGATTGTATTATGTACTTTATATCACAAATGACCATTTGGTTTAGTGGTAAACTCACGCCACTTACACCCAAGGAAACTTGGGTTTGATTTCTAGCTAAGCTAAAATAGCTCTTTGTTTTATTTTCCTCATCCAATCCATTTATTAATTAAAAAAATTAAATACCTCTAATAAAGTGATGACACGTGTCGACACCTAATTAAAAACGTAAATGACCTTATTGGTCAAATTTAAAAATTGGTGACCAAAACTATACTACGCAAAAATTAGGATCAATTTTTGTATATAAAATTTTCTGTTGTATAAATCATTCTCAAAATAAAGCAAAGAAAATGGTAACTTGGGTGCATGAAAATGGTGGTGGAAATGGAGTAAGCTTTTCTTTTAGGGTAAACAATGCTGAAGTGGTCATCCAACATTGAAGCAGAAATTTTTGAACGCTAAAGAGGGATAATTCACAAGTAATTTTTTTAATCTATGGATTTGTATACATTTTTAATATTTTTTTTGAATTGGAAGTTTATAAAATGTGATTTTGTTTTTCTAAGTATGTGATGTAAAAAAATGAAAACATACCACCAAAATCTGAAAACTTATGAATGTTCTGGACCGAAATCTGAATTTTAAATGAATAAACATTTTTTTATAACGACAATTAAGTTTATGGGCCAAAATGTGATGGAAGAAAACTCGAGGAGGTGAACGGGACACAAAAAACTTAAAGGATAAACTGGAAAAAATTATATACTTTGAGGAGTATATTCTATGCCGATATTTGCTACCAGGCCAATTAATATATCTCTAAAAATAATATACTCGAGGTGCATCTAACAAAGTCTAGGGATTTATTAAGTTCGAATCTTAATATAATTTAATATTTTTTTATTTAATAAAAACATATATAATTATTTTTATTTTGGCTGAAAAGATTATATTATTATATTTTATGCCACCATTTCCCTTCTTTATTTTCCCCCAAAACTCTCTCAAAACGGAACAAAAACAAACCCTCATTTCCTTCCTTTCTTTTATTTTTTTCATTTCCCCGAAACGAAAACAGATTTTTTTTTTCGCTTCCTTCAAACAAACTCTAATACAAAGTCAAATCGAACGGAGAGGAGAGATAGAATCGCTGAGTTGAATCGGTTGGAAGAAGATCTGAGTTCGAGTTGTGGACAAAATTTTATAAGATGGGCGCGGCGGGTTCAAAACTCGAGAAAGCTTTGGGCGATCAGTTCCCTGAAGGCGAACGATATTTTGGCCTTGAAAACTTTGGCAATACTTGTTATTGTAACAGCGTTTTGCAGGTTCTTTTTTTTTTCTATAACAACTCAATTTTGACTTTAATTTGATTTGTCTTGTTTGTCAAAAAAACTATATTGAATTTCATTGTCCCTGTTAATATCAATCATTCGAATTTGGTTGATTTCATGATTTGGGATTTTCAACTTTGAACAATTTTTTAACAAATTTTTAGTTTGAGCACATTTATTACTATTTTCTTTGCAAGTTTTTAAAGTTTATAGTTTTTGATTGCTCTAGCATTTCTCATAATCCCGTCTTATATGTTTTGATAATATGTTCCGACTTACTGATAGCAGTAGGAAGCAAGTAAATCTGGGAAAAAACCTCCAGCTACTTGGTTGGATTTGCTTTTATCTTTTTGACATTAAGTTGTGAATTTCTCTGGTAATTGCATGCCCTTTTGCATTCAGATGGTGTGGTTGCGCCAATTTAGACTAAAATTAGAACGCTTATATTTTAGGTATGCTTACTGAGATGTTGTGGACCAGATATTGGCCATGATAGATAACTAAGATTAGAAGGGGAAGCGGTCTAGGGGTTGTATGTTCTTGGCCACTAATTAAATGATTATCCCATTCATCATTATTATTAAGGTAGTTTAGATTTCGTTCTTCACATTTATGTTTAATATTTTAAAAAATTGCTTATGTCATCCCTTCATTTGAATTGTATGATCGTTGTAAAGTTGGATTTGTGCTATATTTGAAATTTATTTGGTTAGATTAGTTTAAGCTTCGAGTTGGATGTTTTTGTTTGAAATTGTTGGCCAACAGTGCACTCTCTAAACTTTGACAAATGTCTTATTTCATTTTTTCTCCTTTTTCCAGGCACTTTACTTTTGTGTCCCATTTCGTGAACAGCTTCTAGATTATTATTCAAGTAATAAAAATGGCGCTGATGCTGAAGATAATTTGCTGACATGCTTGGCAGATCTGTTTACACAGGTAATAAGTGCTAGAAGTGTAGTGTTGTTTAGTTGTATCCCTCCGTCTCTGATACAAAATCACTAGTTATTTAGAGTCAGATTGCTTCTTCTGCTTAGTTGGTATAGTTCACGCTTCACCCCGAATATCAGCATCATCCTTTTTTACCCAAAACAAGGTGCATAAGTTGCAATGGATATTTTGACTCTTGATCTTGATTTCCAAGAGTGATCCACTGATTTGTTTCATTTAATAATTTCTTGCTTTATTGTTTGTCATGATAGGATCCCTCGTACATTTATTTAGAACTATGAAAGCCCAAGAAATCATCTTCATGGATGCGACGAAGATGGTTCACAATGTAAATTTTAACAAGATGTGATTAGATTCAGAAATATAGATTATTATTTTAATTAAATGGCTCATACTACAAATGCTTGGCATATATGCATGTGGACCCTGCATCATGAAATGAGAGATGTGTGGACGTTTTTAGTTTGTTTATTTTTTTTTTCAAAAACTAGATAAATTGCTGTTGTCTGTAAATCCCGTTAGATTTTATGCATTGTGTAAGAGTTCCTTTCTCATAACTGATTATCTTCTTCTGTTTCTTCTCCTTCCCTTTTAAAGGGTTTGGTTTGATACTTCAATAACTGCTAACTTTGTCCTTTTAGGAAATTGCTTAGATCCCATCAAAATATTTTGTTCAAGTTTTTTTTTTCTTTTGGCCTCAGAGTAAAAATTGTAAGCTTTATCTGGGAAGATGATGCTTTTTTCTGTTTTTAGCAAATGTTATTAGACTATTATATCTTTCCTCCCCCTCCCTCTATCCTTTGGTATATGTGCCACCTATGCAGTTTCTACTCAATTACTACTGGGACCAACAACTGGTTGTTCTTTATGTTTAGATAAGTTCCCAGAAGAAGAAAACAGGTGTCATAGCTCCAAAGCGCTTTGTACAGAGATTGAAGAAACAAAACGAGCTTTTCCGCAGCTATATGCACCAGGTAGTAGAGTGCTTCCTATGTGTTTGTCTCAAGTAACTTAATTCACTTTTCTAAATTGATGATCTATTTTGCTCGGTTCAAGGTTTCAATTTATGATCTTGTATCTTTTCTTGGCATGCACGTTTTTTATTATCTTAATTGAAAATTATTGTCTTAAATGAAAATGCAGAATTGAGTAATTTTTCTCTCTTTTTGTTAGGACGCTCATGAGTTCTTGAACTTTCTGCTAAATGAACTAGTAGACATATTAGAGAAAGAGGCGCAAAATGCAAAAAATGAGGCTGAAACTTCATCACCACCTGAAAAGATTGCGAATGGGCCAAAGAATCCTCAGGCAAATGGTGTTCAAAAAGAGCCTCTTGTTACCTGGGTACACAAGAATTTTCAGGTGAGTTTTCTAGCTATATTCCTATCTTCTGATCGGTCATTCTAGTCTTGTGCTGTATTTACTTTGCTTGACTTGAAATTAAGATGAAATCAAGTTATTGTCTTTCCTCAGGTTGTATTTAAAACAAATTATAAGATACTATGAAACTTCTAACCCCATCACATGACCAAATCATGGGAATGACGAATGTATTGGGTCTAGAAAGCATCTGTGTAAAAAAATTAATCTAATTTGTCCGCTAATAGATAGAGAAAGTCAATTAAATGCAAGCTTTACCATCTGGAAGACGGGAAGTGCTTCATGACTTTGCAGCCAAACCCCCTTTACATGTTCTTATATGTAAAGCTGCATCATTAATTAATATTTGTACTTGAATTACTGTATTCCTTTTCTATATGATTATGGTATCTCATTTATAATACATTAGATGACGACAATGAAATGGTGACTGGCGCTGTCCTTTCCCTTTAACGGTTTTTTATTGACAGTGTTTATAAAGGAATTCTTGGCCTTTTTGCAAATGAATGCTTTGCATTGTTAGTTTATTATTGTCAATCGTTTCCCCTCTCTGATTGCTTCTGTGTGTATGTACGTGTGTTTTTGTTGTGTTTGGAATCATGTTTTCCAGGAAGAATCTCATTAGTTCATGGGTGATTTGAGACAGGGAATTCTTACCAATGAGACAAGATGCTTGCGATGTGAGACAGTGACAGCAAGAGATGAAACTTTCTTTGACTTGAGCCTTGACATTGAACAGAACAGCTCAATAACTAGCTGTTTGAAAAATTTTAGTTCTACCGAGACATTGAATGCTGAGGACAAATTTTTCTGTGACAAGTGCTGCAGGTAATTTTCCTTCGTAAGTGTGTTCTTTTCCCAGCATTTGTAATTTTCCTTCGTATGTGTTTTCTTTCCGCTCTTGATGTGATTTCATTTGTAATCAATTACAACATGTTTTCTTTGTCACATGGTTCAGGAGTTATATTGACAATAAATATTTCACTCGACTCCTGTCATCATGTGTGCGATTTTCAAACTGACCAACCAAGCATAAATATGTGAAGTTGAGGTTTTGTTAGTAAAAGTGGTTGTTTCTGGTTATGGACATCAATGAGATCTTAATTTTGGCAAAAGAGGCAAAACATGCAAACCTCATGGCTTTTGCTCTTTTCCTTTATGGTTCAAACATCACACTTACATGTTGCATTTAACTGGTTTTCCCTCAAATAGAGTTCTTATTTTATGCTAAGCTTAAAGCATAAAATTATACGGTTCTGAAGATGCATATCATGCACTGTTTTAATGATAAACATGAGGATAGGAATATCTCTGGCTGATGTTTACTACTTGCAGTTTGCAAGAAGCACAGAAGAGAATGAAGATAAAGAAGCCTCCTCACATCCTTGTTATCCATTTGAAGCGGTTCAAGTACATCGAGCAGCTTGGCCGGTACAAGAAACTCTCCTACCGAGTTGTATTTCCGCTTGAGCTGAAGCTGAGCAACACTGTGGAAGATGCAGATTCCGAGTATTCTCTATTTGCTGTAGTTGTTCATGTGGGAAGTGGACCTAACCACGGGCACTATGTTAGCCTGGTGAAAAGCCATAACCATTGGTTATTTTTTGACGACGAGAATGTGGAGATGATTGACGAGTCGGCAGTTCAGACATTTTTTGGGTCAGCCCAGGAGTATTCTAGTAATACAGATCATGGGTATATCTTATTTTATGAAAGACTTGCTTCAGAAAACAAGAGCTGAGGAGTTACAACGACTAGGTATTCTAATCACTCAGACCCTTTTTTCTTTAATTATTTATGTTTATGAATTTGTTTCGTTTTCCGACCTTGAGGGAAGAAGTTGCAGATATCAGGTGAGGTAGTGTGGTTTGTGAAAAAAAAGAGTTATACTTAGGTCCGATGTTGCTTGGACCCTGAGTTTTTCTCCAAGTACACATGTCTGATACTGTGTTTGATGTATATTTGGACATGAATGGAGAGTTTGAGATACCCGTGTCGGATATATACCTGTATCCAGTAATGACATTCGAGTCCGAGTAACATAGCTTAGGTTGTTGCCAATTGCCATGTACAGTGGATGGTGGAATGGAAGCACATCGTCCTTTTGTTTTTTGTTTTCACAATAAGAGGGGGCAGGGGAAGAACAGTGTATATGGTGTGAGAATGACAAACAGTATTCTTCATGGTTGAGAATGTTTTGAACTTCAGCAATCCAATTGGAATTTCTTCCAAATTCATAACTTGATAGTTCTTTTTGTCTTTTTTTACTCGATGCTTTTCTAGTCGTGGTCCATTCTTCATCATTTATAAATATGATTTACATAGTTTATAGGTGGATTTACACATTTATGATTAGGGGTGAGTATTTGATTTGAGTCGAGTTGATGAGTTTTATTTTATCACTTAAATTTCATTTAATTTTTTTTGAGTCAAATCAATTTGTTTAAATTTCTGTTTAAATTTAATTGTAAATATTTATAATATTATGATATGGGTTTATTTAGATAACTTTATCTATCTATCTATATATATATATATATATATATATCATAAGTGAGTAAGATTTGTAACGTTGTTTCTAAATTAAATATCAGTTCAAGATTATATAATATACTTATAATATTGTTTTGGATCAAAAAATACTTCAAAATCTCATTTTAAAAACAATATTATGAGTATAAAGAGTTAAAAGAAATTGACGAAAAAAAGCATTTGTAAGAATTACAGTTAAGATTAAATTGAATAAAATATAAATTTGAGAGATTAATTTATAAAAAAGTTATGTTCGTTTAAATTTTTGAGTTAGCCTAATTTTATTTTATAGCTAAAATTTTACCATTTTTTTCCAAATTGATTTTATACAATTCAAAGCAAGTTGAATTTATAAATTTGATTTTTTCAATCGAGTTTTAGTCGCCTTATTTATGATGGTTAATGGTTATCATAATGAACTGGATTTCAATTCGCACTTATTGGGAGCGTTATCAAAATGAATGTGATTCGTCCTATCGGGGCAATATAAAGAATTAAACATTAGAAATCTACCACCTATTTTCGGTGCACCATTTTATGGGTTAACACTAAAAAAAATTAGGTTTATGGTTAAAATTCAAGGTTAGGGTTTAGGGAATTATAGGTATGTGTTTTTTTAATGTTTATGGTTTATGATTTAAAATTGAGAATTTATGGTTAAAACTTAAAATTTATTTTTTAGTGTTGAACATAAAAAATATACCGAAAATAGTAGATAATTTTTGTCCGAACTAAACAACCTCAATGGGGGGTGCCATTTATATACATGATGAAAAGAAAACGCACCAGTTAAATATTAAAATGTATTTTAGAAACCAAAATGTTTATTTTATATTTTGAACAAGTATAAAATAAGTTAAATGGTGTATTGATAACTTTATATGTAAAAGTCAAACGTTTTTTTTTAAACTTTTCTAAGATTTGATCTGAAAAACACTTTCTTATTCTTAAGATATTTTGAACAAAATTTGAAATATTGAGAGTTAAATGTTTCAAAAAAATATTAGGAACTAAAGTACGTATCCTATCAAACATTATGGGGAAATTTTAACATTATACTTTCGTTTATGTAATAATCGAATTATTAGATCAATTATATATCAATATAAAAATTATTTTGAATTAAAAAATTAATATAATTTAATGAAACAACAATAACAATAAAACAAGCATTGTAGGACTAAATGAGTGATCCTAATAGTAAAAGGTAAGGTGTTCCACCTAGATGACTTAGGTTCGAATAGGTTAGTCTACAAGTTTGTATGAGTTCAACTAAATTTGAAACCAAGAACATATACTATCTTGAAGTCGAATAAAAGGATAAAAATTAAAAAACATAAACAATCATTATAATGAGAGATACTTATTTTATTAAAAAAATTGTCAAAGAAGACATTTTTCCATGAAATTTTAAACTTATTGATCCTTAGCAACAATTTGGATTGCTACCGGCACAAGCACAAAATCCAGCGGGAGTGCAAACATTGAAATTAGTTTGACATTGCCTCTTACAATCTTCATTGGTTACGCATTTCAATTGCTTTTGAGCTTCGATCGTTGTTGGTACATCCGAAAACAACATACCTTCAAACAACAAATTTTAGTTAATGTTTTTTTTCTTTCAAAATAACTCTAAATCATCCTTCAAACTAATATTTTTTAAGAATATCGGATTGTATTCTATACATATGTTTATTTAAACGTTTAAAAGATATAAAAAAATACAAGAATAATACGTACAAATGTATTTATACCACCAATGCTTGTCTTAATAGCTTATGAAAAGGTTTACCTGATGAAAGTAGAAGAAAGACAAAGACCGTGAGTTTCAAAGAAGCCTCCATGGTGGTTTTCTCTTCTTTTTTTTTTCAATATCTTTTGGTAAATGAGTGTGCCAATATCTCATTGCTATAAATATTATGAGTAGGTTGGCTTCGTATGAATATTAAAAATGGAAATCAAATATAATTTAGAAAGTTATTAAAAAAATATATAATTTAGAAATTAGGGATTTTTTATTTTGGAAATTTATAGAAACTTTCCAAAAACGATTCTCCCATTTCCATAAGCATTCCAACTGCGGGATTTTATTTACATTTTATGAGGATAAAATTTATTCGCCCTTTTCGGTGCTCATGTCTATGTTCTAACACTAAAAAAAATTAAATTTTAAGCTTTAATTATAAATTTTAAAATCAAATCTTAAACTATAAACCCTAAAAATATACCCAACCCAAACTCTCTAAACCTTAAACTTTAACTCTAAATTTAAGTTTTTAATGTAGGAACATAAAAGGATACTGAAAAGGGAAAATAATTTCTATTTTTTTTATAATTAAGTCAACTCCACGAATTTTTTTAATAAATTACCAAATTGATTGTTAATTCACAAATGAAATTTTTTGATACACAAGCTTGAATTTATATATGCTTGTCAAATATATGGATTAATGGTTAATTTAGGGTTTAGGTTATAAAACCTAGATTTTAATATTTATGGTTAAATTTTATGCCTTAGAGGTTATAGTTTAAGCAAGTTAAAAATTAAAAGTTACATAAGTGAAACCATAAAAGTATAAGGTAACTTTTCAAGTAAATATATGATTCACTAACCCTAATATTATAAATTTAATATGTGTTCTTCTATATACAACCCTAATGATAGTTCATTAGAACTAGGATCTCTAATGTTTATTTTAGTTTTTAACGAGATCTACTATAATGTAATTACATTCTTAAAAAGTTGTATTCCTTTAATGTAGGATGTTTAGTGTAATTAAACTCTAAAACCATAAAACATAGACCTTAAATTCTAAATAATAAAGGCTTAAGTGTCAAATAAGTGCTCAAACTATACCTTTTTTTTTCTAGATAGGTGCCCAAAATATTTTTCGGGCCAAATGTGTGCCTAACATTTTCAAAGTTTCCATTTAAGTGCCTTGTTCTTCACAGTCGTTAAAGATATTCTGTTAGCCAATAAAAACATGACACATGACATGTTTTATTTTCAAAAATATCTTAAAATTCTCAAAAATCCTCAAAATAATCCCCAAATTCTTAAGTTCCAGATCTCGATTCCAGTCATTGTCGCTGTCAAATGCCGACGGCATGCCCACCACTTCCGTCACCGGACCCCCACGATCATTTCCCCCACCCTCCTATCGTCTATAATTGACAGACGACATGCCTATCGTCGAAATAAAGTCGAACTCGCGAAAGGAAAAGAAAACGATCAACAACAAATGACTGTCGATCGGCCGACGAACGACGTTCGAGTCTTGCGAAAAGAGAAGAAAGCTTCATTTCGTCATCGACATCGTGATGAACGACGACGATAGTGGTTGGATTAAGGGAACTAGGGATTTTAGGGTTATTTTGTGAATTTCGGTAAATATGGGGATTTTTAAGTAAGTTAACGGCGGGGCACCTAAACGAGTAACTTTGAAAACATTAGGCACCTACTTGTCTCGAAAAAACTTTGGGCACCTATCTAGAAAAAAGTATAGTTTGGACACTTATTTGACACTTAATCCAATCATAAACTCAAAACCCTTAAACCATAAACACTAAGGCCATGTTCAGTAAAGAATTGTTTGAGCAAAATTTAGAGGTTTGACCGGTCAAATCCACTAATTTTGATGTTTGGTAAAACGAGGATTAAAATAGCGGATTGGGGTGAAACCTCTAATTTTGAAAAAAAGCTGCTAATAGGAGCTTTTTGAAAGTATAGGTTTTGATATAAGAGTTATAAAGACCATTTTACCCTTAACAATTATAAAAATCACCAAATAACCTAAATTTAATATTTTCTATTTTAATTCTTCAACCTCGCGTATTTACATTGTGACATTTGTAAACTAATACTTTTTGTTTTTTTCTTTTTATTTTTACACATCTATAATTGTATTTAAATTTAATAATTAATTAAATTATATTAAAAATAATTATATAAACAATAAATTAATAGATAGATCCTTCAAATATACTTAGTAATGTTATACTAAAAATTATTTTTATAATCTAATTAATATTAATAGACACAAAATATTGATAACTAATAAACTATTCAAACAAGTATCGAATATAATCATGTCCTTACATGTCATTTTGCTTATTTAAATAATCAAACAACTATCAACTATCATTTAATTTTACCAAACACTTTTATACAATCACCTAATACAATCCGCTAGTCAAATCAGCTAATGCAATCAACTATCAACTATCATCTAATGTAATCCGCTATAAGCAATCAACTAATTGCCAAACAGGGCCCAAACCATTTAATTGAGTATTAATTACATTAAAAACCCTAAATTAATGGAATACAACTTTTTAAAAGTGTAATTAATTACATCTAATAAATTCCATTAAAAAGTAAAATAATCATTAATGATGTTAGTTCTTATTGACAACCCTTAGGGCTCCATATAACAAAAAACCATTTAATAATACATATCAATACTACTTGGATGTTTTGAGTTCGTATAGTTTAGTCTGTAGGTATATGCATGAGTTTATCTCGATTTAAAATCGGATATAGAAATAATTTTGTACTCGAATAGAATGATGAAAAATTAATACATGTAGAGAAAGCATATTTTTCTTTTTATAAAAAAGATTTTTAAAAGTTTGTAGGTAAAAATTAGGCTGAAGCGGAAAATGTTAATGGTTCATGTCTAATTTGCTTAAAATGTTTATGGACTTTTATCGGGATGAGATGAAAGAAATAAAAAGATGTTCGACTCCTGATTCATTTAAGTGGATATCTTAAGAAATTTTAAAAAAAGAGAGAGTCGCATATCTAGTTTTAAAAATGATAAACTACTTCTATAGTCACTTAATTATGAGATAAATTCTATTTGAGCACTATTTTTTTAATTTTGTCAATCAAACCACTTAAATGTTTAAATGATACCAATCAAGCAAATGACCGTTAAAAGTTAACATAGATGTTGACGTTACAGTTAAATAATTTTATATAATTACACATTTGATCATCATTACTTATACATTCTACCAATTTAGTCCTCATTTTTTAATTTAATTCAATAAATTTAATCATCTGTTCAAATGGTGGTAAAAAGTTGTTCTTTCCCTTATTTTTTTCTTGAATTGTTCTTCTTCTAGTTTTTCATGTTTTTTTAATCACCGGCTGCGACACCAACCATGGGTTGGTCGTCGGCCGCTGATTTTCCCTCCTCTTATTTTTTTCACTCTTTCATTCTCTTAATATAATTTATGTTATTTGAGTTATGTTATTTTATTTTGTTTAGTTACCTCCTTTTTCGTCTGCTTGTGCCACATTTTTTTGCTCTTGTGACACGCTCTTTTTTCTTGCTATTGTGGCACATTTCTTTTCTTTTCTCGAGGTTAGATTTGATGTCACTTTTCTAAATGGCATTCATTATATTATCTTATTGATCTATACATGCTTTGGACTCTTTGACTAAATATTGATAGATGTTCTCAATCATTGAAAATATGTCGCGATTGAATTGTTGTAACGTTAGTAGGGGTAGGCAAAACTCGAATCAACTAAAAAATCGATTTTTTTTTTTCAATTTCGAGTTATTTGAGTCGATTTGTCCAAGTTATTTCGAGTCAACTCAAATAAGTCTTAAAATTTCAAGTTCGAGTTTTCCCAACTCGAAAAACCAAATTTTACAGTTTTGCAATTTAGTCCCTGGTTTCTTTTTTTCTTCTTCAATTCTTCCTTCATTTTAAGTTAATTTTGACCAAATTTGAACCACGTGTTCCTAAACAATAGTAGAATATCTATTTAGCTTCAATTCAAATTTTTAATATAAAATTTCCTAGAATAAATCCGCACTATAACATTCTAAATAATTTCAATTAAATTTGTAAATAAACTTGACAACTCGACTCAAATTTAATAAATTCGACTCGAATCAGAAAATTTTCAAACAAAGTTTGAGTCATAAAATATGGCTCGATTCGATCGAATGCTCAACACTACATCACAAACATTTAATTTAATTTAATCAAATCACATCATTCAACTTTCGAAATTAATAAACTAGGTCATTTATATACTAAATTTGTTAAATATTATAATGAGAGATGCTTATTTTATTAAAAAAAAATTGATAGAATCGTTGAGCGATTATATTCGATTCTCCTTGGCACATCAACACTTTAACATTTGTACGCATCACGTTAGTAATAAGTGTTGACTATTAATTAACTAACAATTTTCATCCATAAAGTAGATATTTTGAACAAAATTTGAAATATTGAGAGTTAAAATGTTTCAAAAAAATGATTAGGAACTAAAGTAAGTATTCTATCAAACATTATGGGGAAATTTTAACATTATACCTTCGTTTATGTAATAATCGAATTATTAGATAAATTATATATCTATATAAAAATTATTTTGAATTAAAAATTTAATCTAATTTAATGAAACAACAATAACAATTAAACAAGCATTGTAGAACCAAATGAGTGATCCAGATACTGAAAGGTAAGGTTTTCCACCTAGATGACTTAGGTTCGAATAGGTTAGTCTACAAGTTTGTATGAGTTCAACTAAATTTGAAACTTGGAACATATACTATCTTGAACTCGAACAAAAGGATAAAAATTAAAAAACATAAACAATTATTATAATGAGAGATACTTATTTTATTTAAAAAATTGTCAAAGAAGACATTTTTCCATAAAATTTTAAACTTATTGATCCTTAGCAACAATTTGGATTGCTACCGGCACAAGCACAAAATCCAGCGGGAGTGCAGACATTGAAATTAGTTTGACATTGCCTCTTACAATCTTCATTGGTAACGCATTTCAATTGCTTTTGAGCTTCGATCGTTGTTGATACATCCGAAAACAACATACCTTCAAACAACAAAATTTAGTTAATGTTTTAACCAAACAAAATCATCTTTCAAACTATTATTTATTTTGATTGCTTATGAGAAGATTTACCTGATGAAAGTAGAAGAAAGAAAAAGACAGTGAATTTCAAAGAAGCCTCCATGGTGGTTTTCTTGTTTCTATATATTTTTTGGTAAATGAGTGTGGTGAGTGTGCCAATATCTTATCACTATAAATACTGTGAGTAGGTTGGGTTCATATAAATATTAAAAAAAGAAATGAAACCTAAGTTTAGAGATTTGTGATTTTTTTATTTTTATTTTGGAAATTTATAGAAACTTTCCAAAAAGGGTTTTCAGACTTCCATAAGCGTTTCAACTGTGGGATTTTGTTTACCTTTCATGGTTAAGTCTATTTAAAACGCTTAGGGAATAAATAGGCACACTCGTGGATTATTATTCTATGTAGGTGAAAAATAAAATTTTCACAAGTGAGATTATTTATAGGTTTATGATTTTACTCTAGAGGCTAGCGGATTTGGTAGACTTTAGAATTTAGGGTTTATAGTTAGAATTTAGAGTTTAAGGTTTAGGTTTCGGGGTTAGAGTTTTAGTGTTAAAAATTTTAATTTTATATTTTAGCATGAAAATAGGCATGTTTGTGTAATTTCTTTACAGAGTATCTAATATTCACCCTTTTAACAATAGAAAAGATACCAAAAAGGGTTAGGTGCATTGACAGCTTGCAAGGTACGTTGCTCTTCTAATGAACAAATTCCGATTTGAACCTTAAAAATGACATTATTTTGAGTGAGAGCCACATATATTTAACATAGGTCATAAAAATGTACATGTGTTATACCAAAAATAAAAAGCATACAAATATTAGAGTTAAGTAAAAAAGTATATTTTGAAGTTTAAGTTTTTTAAATAAAACCAGATATATAAAATGAAATGAAATTAGGAGAAAATTTAAAAATTCACCTCCTTGAAATGAGATTTGAATACCGAAATATCTTCTGTAAATTCTCCCATCCAAGCACACATCGAAGGGAACCCAAGAATAATTAAGTGTGATGACAATGTTCTTTTATAGTTGTCAGATTAAAAATAATTTAAATTATATTTGGCCATGTAAAATCAATGGGTATTTTAGCAATCTAGAGGAATTTTATATCCGTACTGTTTTTAAGAACATAACCATCTTTCCAGACATCATATAAAACGTGAGTGAAATAAAAAGCAAGTTAAAAATTAAAAAATAAGAATAGGTGAAAAAAGCTATCTTAACCATAAAAGTATTAGGTAACCTTTCAAGTGAATATTTGTTTTATTGACACTAATATTATCAATTTAATAAGTAATATATAGATGTTACTTAGGTGATTCGATTCGAACATCTTAGTCGGTAGGTATGTGTGAATTTATTCAAATTTAAAATTAGACATAAATATTATCTTATAATCAAATAAAATGAGATAAAAAAAGTAAACGCATATAAATAAGATACATTTTCATTTTTTTAGAAAAGAAATTAAAAAAATAAAAAGGTTTGTAGGTATATTTTGGGCTGAAGAGGAAAAGGTTTATGGTTCATGTCTGATTTGCTTAAAATGTTGGTAATAAGTGCTCAAACTATCTTATTTTTCCGTTTTTAGGTGCTTAATTTTTTTTCTTTTAGGGGCCTACACTATCATTTTTTTGTCAAAATAAGTGTTCAAATAATTATTTTTCGGTCAAAGTAGATGTCTCGATTTGGCCTTAAAAGGGGAAAAAAGTTTAGTCGCCTAAAAGGGGAAAACATGATAGTTTAAGTACTTATTTTGACATTGAACCTAAACTATTTGTGGACTTTTTCTCCCGGTTCTGCTACCGGGATGAGATGAAAAAAATAGATTTATATAAGAATAAAAAGTTGTTTGAGTCTAAATTCAAATCAAATACTTCTAATTACTCTATTAAATCACTCGTATATGATGAAAAATTACATATTCATTTTAAAAGTGTTTTGTATTTTACTCTATTTACTATAGAGAAATTTCAAAATTTCAAAATTTGTGATTAGTTCCCATTGGATTTACATAACATGGAAGATTAATTACTAGACTTGTTTTAGTGGATATCTTAGGAAATAAAAATATTTTTGTATATGCTAATTTTAGAAAAGTTAAACTGCCCATATAGTCATTTAATTATGGGATATATTTCAAGACAGAAAACTCTAGCGAATGGGCGATAGGCGGATTCAGGGTGGTCGCGACCGAACGAGGCAGAGCGGAGGCCGAGTGTGGACCCTGTTTGTGTCGAATCTGCCGCCACAACTGCATTGGCAGGGGATTTGGCAAGTCTTCGATAGGCATGGGGTTGTGAGGGATGTATTCGTACCAAAGAAGAAGGGGAAAGATGGGGCGAGATTTGGGTTCGTTCGAATGGCAACTATTAAAGATGCTAAGCGGGTAATCGAGCGGTTGAATGGATTCCGCCTTTATGGATCGATAATCACGGTTCTATTTGCTAGAGATGGGGGAAGGGATTCGTCGTGGCGTGAGAAGGAATTGATGAATAATACGACAAAACCCTCGCAATTACATAAGAATTCCGTGGAAGAAGAGAATCTAAAGGATGATCAAGATCCAATTGCAACAACAAAAGCTGTTCCGTTGAGAAGAATTGTGGGAAAAATCGATGGAGACAAATGGGAAATCTTGAAAACCTGCGTGGTGGGATGGCGACGTAATTCGATCTCGATCGCTCAATTGGCAAAGGAGCTACATGAGAACAATGTGAGGGGATTCTCAATTATGCACATGGCAGGGCGAATGGTGCTATTAAGGCCCAACGAATCGGGTGAAAGCATGGATATTGTGGCACGGACAGACTTGGAGAAGTGGTTTGTGGATTTGCGCCCGTGGTCGACAGCGGTGCAAATGTCAACGAGAAGAGTATGGCTCGCTATGAGCGGGATTCCCATTCACGCGTGGGCAACAGAGACTTTTGAAAATATCGCCAATGTATGGGGATCGTTGGTGAAGGTCGACTCGTCGACGATCTCACCTTCTTCGTTCGAGCGAAGTAGAATCCTAATCGAAACCAATTGGATTGACAAAATTGATGAGCTGCTGGAATTGGAGGTCGATGGGAATTTTTATAACATTCGAGTGCAAGAATGGGAGAGAGACGTGGTGCCAACGGACATGGATGAGGAAGAGGACATGGAAACATCCTCGGAAACTAGTTCACATAGAGTGAATGTACCTAAGGAGACTACTAAATCGAATGGCAGTGATCCGATGTTGCACTCGTTTGTTAAAGACAGTCTCTTAGGTGACGATACAAATTTAATTCCAAGTGATGCCCAGGAAATTGAGTCGAATTGGGATGCCAATATCACAAAGAAAGGTTGCACGTATGAAAAACAAATTGATTTGCGGGTGGAAGCAACAAGTAGAGGAAATTCGTGGGTTTCGGATGAGGTAGTTGCGTTGATAGATAGAGAGGGGACAAGCGAGCACAAGAGCTTAGATGTGGCTCAACTTGAAACGGTTAGAGCGGATAGTGCCCAGGGGACTTCGATGGCAGCGGCTGAGGAGGTGGATATGCTGGTTAGAGAGCGAGTTGGTGAGTGCACAAGCCGCGAGATGGACCGTTTTGCCTGCTGTGTAGGGGATGGTGTCCGGGGAAATAATGTCGTCGGGGAGCGGGAGTTGGCAATGCAGAGTGCCGATGAAATGCTGGGGGCGAACTCAGGGGTTTTAGTCGAGGCTGGGCCTGAACAAATGAGGGCCTCGGATGCGAAGTATATTGAACATAATGGAGTCCTTCGAAAGGTGAGAAGCTTATCTAATGTTTTGATAAGTGTTTTGAATCCGAAGGAAAGGTCTGAGGCTGTGATTAAATTGACAAAGAAGTCTCGCGGCAGGCCGAAGAAGAAATTACAGGAAGATACGGGGATTTCTAATGGATCCTTATCGGACTCGGATTTTGTAAACAGGAAGAGGGTGATTTTGAGAGAGGCGAAACAAACTCTTGATTTGGGCAGATTGATAGGGGCTTCGACAGTAGGTAACGAGGAGGCGGTTGTTCAAGACATTGCGCGCATCATTGAGTCGCGCATTGAAAACAAATAGCAAGCGGAGATGCGGGTGTTGTCGTGGAACGTTCGCGGTTTGGGTGCGGCCGCGAAACGACGTGCAGTGCGTGACCGAGTACGACAACACCAATGTGCGATGGTGATGCTTCAAGAGACGAAATTGGAGCAGCTATCAGCAAATGGGGTAAGTAAAATATGGAATTCGGATAATTTCGATTTTGTTTTAGCACCTTCTGTTGGGCGATCAGGGGGTTAATGTTAATATGGGACAGCGATAGATTTCGGAAAATAGAAGCGCGTGTAGCTCGCCATTTTATTTTGATCAAAGGGGAATGGGTGAGTGAGAAGTGGATATGTTGGATGTTTAATGTGTATGCTCCTTGCGAGGTGGAATTGCAAAATCGGGTATGGGGGGAATTCCGGGGGCTGGTTGGGGAATTAGAAGGGCCGTGTTGTATGGGAGGTGATTTTAACACGGTGCGGGAGGTGAGGGAGAGGTGTGGATGTGTTGATGCATCGAGGGGAATGGAGAAATTCAACGAATTTGTGGAGGATGTCAGCCTTATGGATATTAAAGTTGTGGGAAAGAAGTTCACGTGGTTTGGTTCGGGGAACAAAGCTTGTCGCCTTGATAGATTCTTGGTGTCGAGAGAGTGGATTGATCGCTTCTCTTCGTTGTATCAATTGGTCTTGCCGAGGGGAATTTCAGATCATACCCCGATCCGCCTGACAAGTGAGGAGAGTGATTGGGGACCTCGTCCGTTTCGGTTTCTAAATGTTTGGCTTGAAAAGAAGGAACATGTTGATTTAATGGCGAAGGAATGGGAGCGTATTTCAGTGGAATTAGGGGGGTATTCGATACAGTATAAATTACGGGAAATGAAAATTTTTTTGCGCACATGGAATAAAGAATGTTTTGGACATGTCGACTATAGAATTGGGGAGGTGACGGAACAAATTGACCGGCTAGATGAGGTGGTAGATGAGTCGGGGGATAGTGACCATCGGACGGATGAGATTTGTCGGCTGAAAATTGAGCTGTGGCGTCTTCACAAGTACAGGGAATTGATTTGGCGACAGAAGTCGCGAGCTCTTTGGTTAAAAGCGGGGGACCGTAATACCTCATTTTTTTCACCGTAGTGCTAAAATTAGAGCTGGGAAAAATCAGATTATGGGCTTGCGGATCAATGGTGTATGGGTGGAGGATAAGGAGAGGTTTAAACGCCATATTCAGGTGGAATTTCAAAAACATTTTGCTCGTCGACCTTGCCTTGGAATGATGGAAGCAGATGTGCGGTTCTGTAGGCTGGAGAAGGCGGCTGCGGATATGCTTGAATCTGAATTTTTGATGTCCGAAATTAAAGAGGCTGTTATGAGCTGTGAAGGCGCGAAAGCCCCGGGGCCTGATGGCTTTAGTTTTGCGTTTTTCAAGAAGGGATGGGAGTTCTTGCAGGGTGATTTGGGGCGAGTGTTTAATGATTTCCATGCGCATGGCTCTTTGCCGAAAGGGGCCAACTCGACTTTTGTTGTATTGATCCCAAAAAAAGAGAATCCACATGTGATTAGTGATTTTCGGTCGATATGCCTACTGAATTCGGTGTACAAAATAGTGGCGAAAGTTTTGGCGGGAAGGCTACAAAAGGTACTTCATTCGGTGATTAGTGAAGAGCAGTATGCTTTTATTAAAGGCCGACAGATTGTTGACGGCATCTTGTTAACCAACGAGGTGGTTCATTCACTTCGGACGCGACGATTTAGTGAAGGAGGGGTGGTGCTGAAAATTGATTTCGCGAAGGCATATGATTGCATAAAATGGGAGTTTCTTGTGGATGTCATGTACCGGATGAATTTTGGGGTGAGATGGAGGACTTGGATTCTGAAATGTGTGGGTACAGCACGGCTTTCGGTCCTTGTAAATGGTAGTGCAACATCGGAGTTTGCTATGGAACGGGGTTTGCGACAAGGGGACCCCTTGTCGCCGTTACTTTTTGTGATTGTCGCGGAAGCTTTACACCAATTTTTGGTCAATGCGGAAGGCTTGGGGCTGATTAGAGGAGTGAGTGTTGCTGCGGATTGTCGGCTATTGCATTTGCAATTTGCCGATGACACGGTTATTTTTATTCAAGGAAAGGTTGAATTTGCTAGAAACTTGAAGCGCATGCTGACGTGTTTTGAGTATGGTTCGGGGCTGCAAATAAACTATGCCAAATCGGCAATGTATGATGTGGGATTAGAGGAGGCAGTGGCATTGGAGATGGCTAAGGAGTTGGGATGTGTACGAGCTGAACTACCCTTTAAATACCTTGGAATTCTGATAGGAATTAACCCACGAAATGGTAAGGTTTGGGAGCCGGTAATTAATCGGATGCGATTGTGCTTAGCGGGATGGAAAAAGAATTCATTATCTTTTGCCGCAAGGGTGACTTTGGTTAACTCGATGCTCTCTACGCTGCCTCTATATTATATGAGCATATTTAGGGTGCCGAAAACAGTATTGAATAAAATGGAGAAGATACGGCGGGCATTCTTGTGGGGCGATACGGATTTAAAAAGGAAAATGAACCGAGTAGCTTGGGCGAAAGTGTGTCAGCCGAAGGAGGTATGGGGTCTTGGAGTGGCAAATATTGAGCTTCGAAATTCAGCATTGCTTGCTAAATGGCTTTGGCGATACGCCGATTCCCCCAAGGCGTTGTGGAAGTCGATTGTGGAAGCTAAGTATGGTGTTGCAGTGAGAGGGAGGCTGCCGAATACAGTGGGTAAGCAGCACATGTCGTTTGTTTGGAGGAGAATTGTTGAGATACAAGAAGGGGATGCCGCGGGTAAGTTTATGAGTGACGATTGCTTCTTGTGGCACATAGGGAACGGGAAGAGGGTGCTGTTTTGGTACGATCGATGGTGTTTGGAGGAGCCTCTTTGCGAGGTATTCCCGCACATTTTTAGATGTGCTAGCAACAAGGTAGCAGTGGTATGTGAATATGCGCGGCAAGGTAAACTGAATCATGCGGAATGGTTGCTGTTTTTTTGCCGTGACTTGCGATCTTTTGAATAGCACCAGTTGAGACAAATGCGTGCGATTGTGAGGGGGTTCGCCTTGTGTGAGAGGGAAAATGATGTGCTGGTCTGGAAGCCGAATGCGGTTGGTCAGTTTTCAGTGGGGAGCTTAATGAAATTGATGTCTTCGTTGGGATTATCCGACCATGGTTTTGAGGGCTTCAACGTGTGGAAAATTGAAGTACCTCCAAAGGTACAATGCTTCCTCTGGTTTGTGCAATTACGCCGGTTGCCGACGCTGTCTATGCTCAGCGCGCGAGGCGTGCCGTTAGCCGGAATTCAATGTGTGTGGTGTAGGGAGGGGATTGACGAGGAAGAGCATATCTTTTTTCTATGCTTATTTGTAAATAGCGTGTGGATGGCGTTTTTCCGATGGTGGGGGATGTCATGGGCGAATCCGAAATCGTTTGCGGATTTTTTTATGCAATGTTGTAGTGGGGTGTTGTCGGGTGAAGGGAGAGCTTGGTGGATGGTTGGTTGCACAGCGGTACTGTGGTCTTTATGGCTTGCACGAAATGAAATCATTTTCAATCAGAAACAAATGGATGTCGAGGAGCCGCTCTTCCTTATCAAGCTTCGTGCATTTTATTGGATTAAATTCTCCGTACATGGCGAGGTTATATCAGAGGCTGCTTGGTGGGAGTGGCCAATGCTGTGTGTGCCGTCGGGTATAGTGAAACTTAGAGCTGGAATCCATTGGTGCCCACTGATAGAAGGTGTACTAAAGTTTAACGTGGATGGTGCGGCAAGGGGGAAACCAGGTTTGGCAGGATGTGGGGGTGTGCTAAGGGATGCGAGGGGGGTAGTGTTGGCTGTTTTTTCGGGACCATTGGGGTGTATGGAATCGAATGAAGCGGAGGTTTGGGCCATTTGGAAGGCGGTTCGATTGCTGGCCGACTCAAGGTGGAAGGAGGACGGGTCGTTTATTATCGAATCCGACTCTCGGATTGCGTTATCCTAGGTGCTGCACAAGGACAAACGACCATGGAGGTATAGAGGGCTGTTTCGCGAGATTGATTATTCTTGTTTACAGCTTCGGTGTGTTTGCTTTCATCATGCTTTTCGTGAGGCGAATTCATTCGCCGATGCGCTCGCGAAAGGGGGTGTGGATAGGGTGTCTTGGCTCCTTGCTATCGCGGAGGATGGGATGATTTTGTAAGGGGTTTTGGTCCGACTTGGGGTCTGCTTTTTTGGCCTATACCTTCCATGATGCACTCTTTTTCCTCCAATTTAGGTTAGGGAGGTTTTTTAAAGAGGCATATGGGAGGTTGTATGATTTCTTTACTCTAAATAAAATCATACGCTTATCGATCAAAAAAAATTATGGGATATATTCTATTTTGACCAATGATATTTTAATTTTTTTCAACCAAATCATTTAACTATTTCAATGATATTAATCAAGCCACTAACCGTTAAAAGTTAATGTTGACGTGACATGCAACGCCCCGGTTTTGGGCCTAGGAGTTTTAGGTTGAATTCGGGGACCGGTGAACCTAGACTAGAGATTCAGGTAAGTTTGGGAGTGGTTCAGGGAAAACATGGTTCAGAAAATGATAAAAATACGAGAAAATTTTCTAAAATCCTTTTAAAATATATATAAGGGGTTGGTGAAGTCTATTTTGGAAAATAACTTTTGGATGGTGGACATTTCGGTTTAGTGACTAATTTGTAAAAATGTAAAAACTGTTTTTAATGACCAAATTGTAAAAGAGCCAAAACTTAGAATCTTTAGGGAGCTAAGTTAAAAGTAATCAGCTATTTCTTTAATTGAGCACATTTTAATTGTGGTTTAATTAAAAGATTAAAAAATGTTTTATTATAAAGGGGATTTAGCTTTACAAATCCATTTTTGACGTAACTTCCATTTTCTCTCTTTTCTTATCAGCCAAACATCTCTTTTCTCTCATAACTTCCAGAGATCTTTTCTTTTCCATGTCATTTTGATTCCAAATGATTTCTAAGGAGTTTCCTCATTTTAGCTCATTGGATTCTTGAATTTTTTCATCAAAATCTTGTCAATTGAAGGAATAGCAAGGGATTAGAGGTAATTTTCGTGTATCTCCTCTAATAAAGGTTCTTTAATTAAATTCCCAAATATTTAACTCTTTAATTGTGTTTCCTAATAAGGTTTTATGATTGTTTAAAGGAAAAATGGTTAAATCAAGCTTAAAATGGTGGTTTTGAATGATTTTCGTATTGGATCTATTTTGGCTGATTTATGATTGATTTTAATCTTGTTTTGGATGATAAATAATGTTGAGATTGAGGTTTAAGCATGGTAAACCCGAAACTATATTGATCTCTAGTTATTTAGGTTGTTAGAATTGGGGTTTTGTAGTGTTAATGTGAATTTGGGGTTGCTGGAGATATAAGGATGTTAATAGGTTGGTTTTGGATGTTAATCAATGATTATAAATGGATGGAAGTGTTAGGTTTTGGTTGTGTTGAGTTTGTAGAGTAATCGAATGTGTTTTTGGTTGTTTCAGTTAGGCGTTTTGGTGATTTTGGGAAAAGCAGCATGGTAGTTTTGTTTGTTGGAGATTTTAATGCATTGAGATGCATTAATCCTCTATTTGTGTGGTATAAACAGGATAGAATGTATCGAAAGCAATCAGTGAAGTTTCAGGAGATTCGGACGCTTAGTTTCGCATCGGCGAATCAAGGTTTCGCGTGTCAGTGAGTGAGAACATGAATTTTAGCTTTGAAATGATATAAAGGAGGTTTTGGGAATTTATATGTAAGCTTGAAATGCTTGTCTAAGTTCGGAAGTAAGTATAAGGAATTTCTCTCTCAGATGTGCTATTATGGATTGGTTTTATGCACTTGATTTTCAATCCATGTTAACCTATTGTTAAAGTATGCTTTGAGTAAGTGATTTACTATTTTGAATGATGTGGTGATGAAGAATGCACATGGTAAGTGATCCTTGTATGTATATGTTTTATATTTGTGATTTAAAGCATGGTTTAATGCTTTGGAATATGTTTTATTGATGATGTTTGAAAACAATGAGGAATATGATTAAATGTGATTTATATTGGCAAGTAATTGTATGGAAATGGTTTTGAAAACGCTATCTGATATAGTTAGCCGGCTATAGGATTGAGTGCACTATAAATAAGTGACCTTGGATGTTGAGGGGTTTATACGGTGTATCGAATACTCCATCCAAGTACCCTTACGATTGGGGAAAGTGTGTGGTGTCCCGTCTCTCATTAGCGGGGCTATACATCTACCGATGAGTGGTGGTGAGTGATTTATACGGTGTACCGAATACTCCACCACGCGTGTCACAACGATGGAGGGTAGCTCTCGTGTGTGAACCTTGAGATGCCGGTGAGAATGTATGAAGTGTTGGGACAACACTTGTGAATCCGCGTATCCGATGTTGTTTTGAGAAATGAGATTGTTAATGATCACTTGTAAGCCAATATAATTGATGATGTAATGTGAAATGATTTATGTTGCATAATATGTGAAATGAGGTTGTTATGCAAGGGAAGGCTTAAATTGAGTGTTAGCAATGTGATTGCTGTTGGAATAAGAATACATGATGCCTGAGCCTTATATATTGATTTTTGATTAAGGAAAGTGCATTGTTTTAAAGGCATGATGGTTTTCAAATGATGTTTTGAAGTAATTGAAATGTGATTTCAATGTGGTCTTGGAAAATGGTTTTAATGCATTGATGATGTTTTGATTTTTAGCACTCCTCACTAAGCCTTGTGTGCTTACTGTCACGCCCCGCCTGGTCGCGACCGAGTCAGCCGAGGGGCACACCCGCCCGGGTGCACCGAGCAGCACCGAGGTGTGCCACCCATGTGCGCTATGCGCGCCCGATCTGCCCCGCCTAGGTGCGCTGCGCGCGCCCAAGACGCCCCACCTAGGTGCTTGCGGGCTAACTTGGAGAAAATGAGGCATACCAAGCCTTTTAAGGCCACAAGTGCTCCAAAGAAGACTCTAGATCGGCCTAGAAGGCTCCACACGTCTCCACACTCACCCGAGGGGTTCCAGAAGGCTCCACATCAATCTAGGCTCACCCGGAGGAACCTAGAAGACCCGAGAATGATCGAGAAGGCTCGGGATAACTCTGGACGACTCCGGAATATTCTAGAATATCTTAGAATATAGTAGAGCTTTTAGACCATTTAGGATATATGTAGATAAGTGTGGAATTATCTAGATATATCTAGGTGTAGTAGATATTTTGGGAGGCGAAACCGTAGCCGTTGGATCAAATAGATCCTAGCCGTCCGTTGAGGAGGTTGGTGCCTATAAATAGGCCACCGCTCTCATTTGTAAACCATCCAAGGAGTGTGTACTAAAACACTTGTAAAGCTCTCTCTTGTAAGCTTCCGTTGCTTAATACAAGGTTCTTTCCTTGTAAATCTCTCTTGCTCCTTTCGTTTGCCATAGCGTTGCGAAATCAAGGCTTACTAGCATCGTGCCGAGAGTGCTAGTGCCGCACGGATTCGAGCTTGAAGAATAAGTCCGTGACTTTACGCTCTCATCTTTCCATCAATGCAGATAATTGAGGTTATGAAGGAAGCAAGTAGCAAGGGATCTCAAGAGACTTCGTTCAAAAAATTATGTTTCGGTTTAGACTAAAGTAATAAGGGCAATGGGGGATCTGTTGTTTTTAGGGAGACTTGTATAAAATCCATTTTGAGCAAGTTTGCTATGTGGTTTTAGACTTGTAAATGGTCGTTGGTATTTGGTTTGTGCTTAATTATGCAATTCGATAACTTGTTTGGTTTATATTCTACGATGTATGTCTATAGTTTACTCTTGATGCGTTTTTCCATGATTTGATGTTGAATGCGCATGTTTGGTTGTTGAATGATCCTTGAATACGTTGCATGTATATTAGAGGCATTTTTAGGTGGTTTGTTTTGCATCTAAGTGTGTTATTTCAGCAAATTGGGGCATTACAGGCCCATGTGTTTCGATACACGAGCCATCGTATCGATACGGGTAAGCCAAAATAGGTTTGGCGTATCGGTACGCGGGGACCCGTTTCGAAACAGGCCAAGAGGAAAAAGTGACCCGTTTTGATACACGGGGTTCTGTTTCGGTACGAGCTTGGAAATCTAAACATTGGGAGCTTACTGGACAAATGAGTACTGATACTAGCCTTGGCATATCTATACGACTAGCGGTTAAAGTAGTTATTTGGTATTTTTGAAGTTCTATTTCTTTAAGTTTTAATCATTGATTGTTATGCATACAATTAGATGTGTTTAAATGATCGGTTTGAGCTGAGAATTAACATAGTGGCTAGTAACATGACTAATTAATGGTTGGTAGCTTAAAAATTGAAGAAGTCTTTGTAAATTGCTAAAATTATAAAATGGTCCTTAAAATGTGTTTGCATTCAATTGAGTCCCTAATCAATGGCTGATTGTGTTGTTAATCATTCCACTGCGAGGTTTATCACATATGATAATAATGTGCATCTAGACAAGATAAAAGGAAAATTAGGGTCATTTATTGAGGTAAACTTCTTGGTTTACTTCAACATTCCCTCGTGTGACCCGTTCGGTTCGGTCTTTCGCTCAAGCTGGGTTGAGAGCGTTACATTTGGTGGTATCAGAGCCAGGTTCTGAAAGATTGGGATATTAGTAAGTTGATGTGATGTTATTTCAAGTTGTATGATGATGTTTGCATTACACGGTGATTGTTATTGGCATGTTGATGAAGAATGGGATATTGTTGATCCATATTCACGGTGATCAATATATATGTTGGTGTGAGTTGAATCTTGTTGGTTGCTATGCACGGTGTTTGCGATATTTATTTCTTTTTATTTTCGCTATTTCATCTTTAATATTTAGAAAATAATAAATAAGAAAAAAAGAGGCTACGTGGCGACTTCTGATTGGTTGTTACGTTTTTTTTAAACGGCGTCAGTTTTTGGGGGTATATGGGTAACGGTGAATTGTTTAAGGGGAAAAAGTGGGCAAAATGAAGTTTAGGGGCCAAGTTGGAAAATCGGGTATAGTTTAAGGGGAAAAAGTTGTATTAACCCTTATTTTATTAAAAAAAAACTGATATAATCGTTGAGTGATTATATTCGATTCTCCTTGGCACATCAACACTTTAACATTTGTACGCTTCACGTTAGTAGTAAGTGTTGACTATTAATTAACTAACTAACAATTTTCATCCATAAAATAGATATTTTGAACAAAATCTGAAATATTGAGAGTTAAAATGTTTCAAAAAAATGATTAGGAACTAAAGTAAGTATTCTATCAAACATTATGGGGAAATTTTAACATTATACCTTCATTTATGTAATAATCGAATTATTAGATCAATTATATATCAATATAAAAATTATTTTGAATTAAAAATTTAATCTAATTTAATGAAACAACAATAACAATAAAACAAGCGAAAGAATGCGGTAGAACAAGAGAGAGAGAACCAAAATTGGGGTAAGGCGAGAGGGAATTGGGAACCGAGTATGGACATTGTTCGTATCGAATCTGCCGAATCAACTACACTGGCAGGGTGTTTGGCAGGTATTTGATCGCCATGGGGTGGTGGTCGACGTGTTTGTTCCCCGTAAAAGAGCGAGAGATGGTTCCCTATTTGGCTTTGTGAGAATGGCCTCCGCAATTGACGCGGATAGAGTGATTGAACGGCTTGATGGTTTCTGGCTTTATGGATCCAAGATTAGAATATCTATGGCATACGATGGGGGGAGGGATTATCGTTATAGGAAGAAGGCTGCATCCCAACCCAAATTAGATAGAGAGCAGCGGCCGATGGAGCCAAAACCAAAACCTAAGGAATTCGTCGATCGCCAGGTTTTGGCAGGAGATAGAGGAGGCATGGGAAGTATCCCAATTTTGCACGATACTCCATTAGAAGAGGAAAAACAGGGCACGACTCCTCGTAAAAAAGCGGTAGGGGTAATTGATGCGGAAAAATCAGAAATCCTCCAAACGTGTGCTATTGGATTCTGCCGAAGACCATATCAAATTGCGGAATTAGCGAAAGAATTGCAAAGAGCAGGTTTAAAAGGTCTATCTGTAATGCGAGTAGCAGGGGCAGTAGTGTTGTTGATGTTCAACACAGTGGAAAACAGGGAAGCAATTTTACAATCCAATCAGCTTGATCAGTGGCTGGAGAGTGTATCACCATGGTCGCCAACGACAGTCATCCCAAGTCGAAGAATTTGGCTCTCAATTGGGAACATGCCGATACATGCCTGGTCAGAGGAAACATTCAAAAACATCGCAGCGCTTTGGGGTGTATTGACGCGAATCGACATTGAAACATTAGCGCCTTCATCGTTTGAAAGAGCGCGAATCCAAGTCGAAACGGACTGGACCTTCCACATTGATGAGATAGTTGAATTAGAAGTGGGGAAGGAGATATATCAGGTTCGTGTGATGGAATTTGAGGAAGCAATAGGCCCCAAATGCGATTGCAATTGCGAGGTCGATCCAAGCGAGAGTAATGCAGCGGAGGGGGACAATGAGGTAATGGAAGACACGGTGGTACCAAACTCCATCTCTATACATGATACGAAGGCAGTGGAAGACATCATAGTTGACCGGAGTTACCTCGATCGCATTTGGAAGGACAATCAACGAGAGGAATGGGGGGTAGTTGAGACATCAAGCTGGATGAACGATGAAATGGTGGGTGTGGTTAGTAGAGATGAGGGCGAACGGAGTAGCGGTGAGGTGTTAGGCGCAGTACAGGAAATTGATAGAATATGTGTTAATCAATCGCAAGAGTGCCAGAAAGAATTGAGCCCAGTGTTAAATGGCCCACGTATAGAAATTCCAAGAGCAAATAAAGCAATAGTAGTTGAAATAAATGGGGAACAGAAACGTATCAGACAATTAGAGGAAATAGAAGCTTGCTTGGGGAAGGGTGGGAATCATCCGACAACTGATCAACAAACGAAAAGGGGGCCTGGAAGACCGCGGAAAAAGAAGGATGTGCCTGCTGAAAATGAGGTAATTGTGAACGGGTCTCTCTCCGATTCAGATTTTGTTATTCGTAAACAAGGATTGTTGCGTGAGGCTAGGGAGACAATTGATCTGGGAAATTTAATTGGGGCTGTAACGGAGGGACGTGAAGACAAAATTATCAGTGATATTGCGCGCCTAATTGAAGCGCGCAAACAAAAACTCTAGCAAACATTGAAAATGTTGTCGTGGAATGTCCGAGGGATAAGAGCGTTGCCGGAAAGGAGATCGATCCAACGCGTTCTACGTCAACATAAGTGTATTTTGGCTCTTCTACAAGAGACCAAAATGGAAAATGTAACAGTGGAGGTGGTTCGACAAATGTGGTATGATGACGTTGTGGAATTTTGTTATGTACCTTCGGATGGGAGAGAAGGGAGGTGATCGCAATTTGGGATCCAAAGGGATTTCATTTAGAGTCGAAGGATAGGCGAGAGAACATGATTATTCTAATTGGACGGTGGATACATGATGATTGGGAGGCAGGTTTGATTGGGGTGTATGCGCCGTGTACAAGCTTGGAGCAAAATTGTTATTGGGAGGAGATTAAAAACGTGGTGAAAGAGCATAGCATCGAATGGTGCATCTGTGGCGACTTCAATATGGTAACTAAAGAGGAGGAACGTACAGGCTTGACACACAATGCTAGAGGTACGAGTATTTTTTGTGATTTCATAGAACATATTGGGGTAATTGACGTGCCAATGCAGGGGAAGAAATATACTTGGTTCGTTCCGGGGGGTAAAGGAAGTCGATTGGATCGATTCCTTGTGACACAAGGATGGGTGAACAGGTTCGAGGGGTTGACAGTCGTAAATTTGCCGAAGGAGTTGTCCGACCACTCGCCAATTTTAATGGTGGGGGATGTATTGGATAGCGGACCAAAACCATTCCGTTTCTACAATATATGGCTGAAAGATATAGCAACAATTGAGGAGGAATGGAAACGATTAACCATGGATGATGAGGGTGCGGATATATCACAGAAACTAAAAGGATTAAAAAGGATGTTGAAAGGTTGAAATAGGGGGGTTGCGGATATAAAAAATCAGTATAAAAAGGTGGTTGCGGAGTTGGATAAGTTGGATGCAAAGTTAGGGAATATTGGGCAGTCGAGGGAGGATGTATTGCGGGCAAGGGAGTTATATCAGTGGCTATGGAAGGTATCGAAATTGCGTGACTCCATTTGGCGACAAAAATCACGCATGATTTGGCTAGCGGAGGGTGATCGTAATATGAGCTTTTATCACAAAATGGTGAAGATTAGACAGTTACATAATCACATTGCGGGCATACAAGTCGAGAACCGATGGGAAACTACGCCGGAAAGAATGAAGATCATGTTCCGAAAGGAATTCCAGCGGCACTTTGATAAGCCCAAATCAGCGGGCTTCATGGTTCCAAATGTGACGTTTGGCAGATTATCGAGTGACCAACAACGGGGCCTTGAAGTGGCATTCTCGAAAATGGAGGTATGGGCAGCGATTGGGAGTTGTTAGGGGGAAAAGGAACCAGGCCCGGATGGCTTCCCCTTCGAATTTTTTAAGCGAGGTTGGCCCTTTCTCAAGGAAGATGTGATGTGCTTTATGAATGAGTTTCATGCTTCCAGTCGATTACCTCCAGGTATTAACTCAACATTCGTTGTGCTGATTGCGAAGAAAGATTGTCTGCGTACGATTGGGGACTATCGCCCTATATGCTTATTGAATTCAGTTTATAAAATTTTGGCGAATTGTTTGGCGAAACGACTACAGGAGGTGCTGCCTTCTCTGATTACTGATGTGCAATCAGCGTTCATCCGTGGGAGACAAATATTGGATGGTATATTATTAGCTAATGAGGTAATCCATTCCATGAGAAAGGCTAATTGGGCGAATGGCGGTTTAATTCTAAAATTAGACTTCGCGAAAGCCTACGATTGTATAGATTGGGGATGCCTAAGTAGAATTATGTGTTGTATGGGATTTGGGGAGAGGTGGCGGGATTGAATAATGGAGTGTGTGAGTTCAGCCCGTCTATCGATTTTAATCAATGGGAGTCCATCGAAGGAATTTCCGATGCGGAGGGGAATTAGGCAGGGTGACCCATTGTCACCTCTCTTGTTTGTGATTGTCGCTGAGTTATTCCATTAATTCATGGTCAATGCGGAGCGAGTGGGACTGGTCAAAGGAGTTCGAGTGGTGGGGGAGGTTATGGTGTCGCATTTACAATTTGCCGACGACACTATAGTATTTTTAGCAGGAGATGTAGAGGGGGCGAGGAATCTAAAACGAGTTTTGCTTTGCTTTGAGTATGCATCAGGTTTACAAATTAATTTTGATAAGTCTTGTTTGTATGGAATTGGGGTAGACAATGAGGTGACGATAGAAGTTGCTTCGATCCTCGGTTGCTCCATTGGTGAGTTGCCGATATCATATTTGGGTGTAAAGCTGGGAGTGCATCCGCGGGGGGAGGTCATATGGGAACCTTTGATCCGAAGTGTGCGGAGAAAACTTGCTGGATGGAAGCGAAAGTCAGTTTCCTTTGCGGGCAGATTGCTACTGATCAACTCTGTGCTATCGGCACTTCCCGTTTATTATATGGGAATTTTTATGGTACCTAAAAAGGTGATAAGGCGTATTGATTGCATTCGACGAAATTTTCTGTGGGGTGGATCGGAAGAGAGATCGAAGATGAGTCGGATTAGATGGGATGTAGTGTGTAAACCGAAAAGGATGGGTGGTCTTGGGGTAGTGAATTTACATACCAGAAATTTGGCCCTATTGGCCAAATGGGTTTGGCGATTTGCACAATCGGATGGGTTTCTGTGGAAAGAGGTGATAACGGCGAAGTATGGTACGACGGTTCAGCAATGGAAAATCCAGAATAAAGGTAAACGGTATATGTCGGCAATGTGCAAGAAGATGAATACGTGGCTGCTTTTACAAATGGAGATCAATTTATATGGCTTGTGGGGGAGGGGAATAAGGTGCTTTTTTGGTTGGATTGTTGGGCTCTCGATGCTCCGTTGAAGAACTTATATCCAAGATTATTTGGCTTGGCAATTAATAAAATGTGTTTTGTTAGTGAGATGTTGAACTGCCCAAGCGGAGATTGAGTGACATGTTTTTGAAGGGAATTGCGGGTGTTCGAAACAAAACAGCTTGATGAGTTGAAAGCATGTGTGGCAGCCGTGAAATTGCATATGGGTGTATCGGATAGATTGATCTGGAAACATGCTGTCTCGGGAGTTTTCTCGGTGGGTAAATTACATGATTTGATGTGTGCTGTTGGTCTACCCGATACAAAGAATGTGGGGCTGGTTTGGAACATGCCAATTGTGCCAAAAATTCAATGTTTTTTATGGTTCATTATGGTTGATCGTCTACCGACTTTGAGGATGCTAAGTGATCATGGAATTCCAGTTCCATTAGAGTCTCTCGGTTGCCGTTGGTGTGCGGATGGTGAAGACAGCAGCGACCACATTCTATGGTCATGTAGGTTTGCTGCCGAGGTATGGTCTTTTTTCTTCTCTTGGTGGGACGTTGCTGTGGTGAGGTCGCGAACGGTGAGTGAGTTTCTTGAGCAGTGTTGGATGAGTTGGTTTAAGGGGGAGGTCCGAGCGTGGTGGGTGATTGGTTGTGCTAGCGTATTATGGTCTTTATGGTTGGCACGGAATGAACTTATATTCCAAGATCGCCGAGCGTCGAGTCGAGTAGTTTTCTTTTTGGCCCAACTCCGGGCGTTGTACTGGACTCGTGCGTTCATGCAAGAGTCTTGTATGAATGAGACGAGTTGGTGGGATTGCCCACGGATTAGCTGGTCGGTGCAGCAGGTAGTAAATTCAGACCGTTTGCGTAGTGTATGGATGCCTCCGGTGGAGGGTTTGTGGAAATTCAATTCGATGGCGCTGCAAGGGGGAAACCGGGAAGGGCAGGGTGTGGAGGAGTTTTACGGGACTGCCATAGCCGTATTATGGCAATTTTTCAGGGTCGATAGGCATTGCGGATTCAAATGTGGCTGATATTCAAGCGAGAGCTTATGCATTGCGATTGTTATGCGAAATGCATTTGGGAAAGGTGTCGCCGATTGTGGTGGAATCGGATTCAATGGTGGCGACATCATGGATGCATCGTACAGAGAATCGTCCATGGCAGCTTTGGCGATGGTTCCAGTAGATTGATGAGGACATTTCCGTATTGCCTTGCGTATGCTTCAACCATATCTATCGAGAAGCAAATGGGTTGGCGGATTCTTTGGCCAAGAGTGGAATTGTTAGGGGTAAATGGGTATGGTTGTATAGCAATTAACGTGATTGCTTATCCATTGGCACATGCACAACGGTACTCTTTTCCTCTACTTAGGACTAGAGAGGTTTTTAATGAGGCCGTTGTGTAATGTGATTATGTATGATTATTTGGCTAATAAAATCATACATGCTGTTAAAAAAAAAACAATAAAACAAGCATTGTAGAACCAAATGAGTGATCCAGATACTGAAAGGTAAGGTGTTCCACCTAGATGACTTAGGTTCGAATAGGTTAGTCTACAAGTTTGTACGAGTTCAACTAAATTTGAAACCAGGAACATATACTATCTTGAACTCGAACAAAAGGATAAAAATTAAAAAAACATAAACAATTATTATAATGAGAGATACTTATTTTATTTAAAAAATTGTCAAAGAAGACATTTTTCCATAAAATTTTAAACTTATTGATCCTTAGCAACAATTTGGATTGCTACCGGCACAAGCACAAAATCCAGCGGGAGTGCAGACATTGAAATTAGTTTGACATTGCCTCTTACAATCTTCATTGGTTACGCATTTCAATTGCTTTTGAGCTTCGATCGTTGTTGATACATCCGAAAACAACATACCTTCAAACAACAAATTTTAGTTAATGTTTTAACCAAACAAAATCATCTTTCAAACTATTATTTATTTTGATTGCTTATGAGAAGATTTACCTGATGAAAGTAGAAGAAAGAAAAAGACAGTGAATTTCAAAGAAGCCTCCATGGTGGTTTTTCTTGTTTCTATATATTTTTTGGTAAATGAGTGTGGTGAGTGTGCCAATATCTTATTACTATAAATACTGTGAGTAGGTTGGGTTCATATAAATATTAAAAAAAGAAATGAAACCTAAGTTTAGAGATTTGTGATTTTTTTATTTTTATTTTGGAAATTTATAGAAACTTTCCAAAAAGGTTTTTCAGACTTCCATAAGCGTTTCAACTGTGGGATTTTGTTTACCTTTCATGGTTAAGTCTATTTAAAACGCTTAGGGGATAAATAGGCACACTCGTGGATTATTATTCTATGTACTAGTGGTGAAAAATAAAATTTTCACAAGCGAGATTATTTATAGGTTTATGATTTTACTCTAGAGGCTAGCGGATTTGGTAGACTTTAGAATTTAGGGTTTATAGTTAGAATTTAGAGTTTAAGGTTTAGGTTTCGGGGTTAGAGTTTTAGTGTTAAAAATTTTAATTTTATATTTTAGCATGAAAATAGGCATGCTTGTGTAATTTCTTTACAGAGTATCTAATATTCACCCTTTTAACAATAGAAAAGATACCAAAAAGGGTTAGGTGCATTGGAAGCTTGCAAGGTACGTTGCTCTTCTAATGAAAGATTGTCCGCGCACGATTGTGGACTATCGCCCTATATGCTTATTGAATTCAGTTTATAAAATTTTGGCGAAATGTTTGGCGAAACGACTACAGGAGGTGCTGCCTTCTCTGATTACTGATGTGCAATCAGCGTTCATATGTGGGAGACAAATATTGGATGGTATATTATTAGCTAATGAGGTAATCCATTCCATGAGAAAGGCTAATTGGGCGAATGGCGGTTTAATTCTAAAATTAAACTTCGCGAAAGCCTACGATTGTATAGATTGGGGATGCCTAAGTAGAATTATGTGTTGTATGGGATTTGGGGAGAGGTGGCGGGATTGGATAATGGAGTGTGTGAGTTCAGCCCGTCTATCGATTTTAATCAATGGGAGTCCATCGAAGGAATTTTCGATGCGGAGGGGAATTAGGCAGGGTGACCCATTGTCACCTCTCTTGTTTGTGATTGTCGCTGAGTTATTCCATCAATTCATGGTCAATGCAGAGCGAGTGGGACTGGTCAAAGGAGTTCGAGTGGTGGGGGAGGTTATGGTGTCGCATTTACAATTTGCCGACGACACTATAGTACTTTTAGCAGGAGATGTAGAGGGGGCGAGGAATCTAAAACGAGTTTTGCTTTGCTTTGAGTATGCATCAGGTTTACAAATTAATTTTGATAAGTCTTGTTTGTATGGAATTGGGGTAGACAATGAGGTGACGATGGAAGTTGCTTCGATCCTCGGTTGCACCATTGGTGAGTTGCCAATATCATATTTGGGTGTAAAGCTGGGAGTGCATCCGCGGGGGGAGGTCATATGGGAACCTTTGATCCGAAGTTTGCGGAGAAAACTTGCTGGATGGAAGCGAAAGTCACTTTCCTTTGCGGGCAGATTGCTACTGATCAACTCTGTGCTATCGGCACTTCCCGTTTATTATATGGGAATTTTTATGGTACCTAAAAAGGTGATAAGGCGTATTGATTGCATTCGACGAAATTTTCTGTGGGGTGGATCGGAAGAGAGATCGAAGATGAGTCGGATTAGATGGGATGTAGTGTGTAAACCGAAAAGGATGGGTGGTCTTGGGGTAGTGAATTTACATACCAGAAATTTGGCCCTATTGGCCAAATGGGTTTGGCGATTTGAACAATCGGATGGGTCTCTATAGAAAGAGGTGATAACGGCGAAGTATGGTACGACGGTTCAGCAATGGAAAATCCAGAATAAAGGTAAACGACATATGTCGGCAATGTGGAAACAAATTGTCGAGGTGCAAGAAGATGAATATGTGGCTGCTTTTACAAATGGAAATCAATTTATATGGCTTGTGGGGGAGGGGAATAAGGTGCTATTTTGGTGGGATTGTTGGGCTCTCGATGCTCCGTTGAAGAACTTATATCCAAGATTATTTGGCTTGGCAATTAATAAAATGTGTTTTGTTAGTGAGATGTTGAACTGCCCAAGCGGAGATTGGGTGACATGTTTTCGAAGGTAATTGCGGGTGTTCGAAACAAAACAGCTTGATGAGTTGAAAGCATGTGTGGCAGCCGTGAAATTGCATATGGGTGTATCAGATAGATTGATCTGGAAACATGCTGTCTCAGGAGTTTTCTCGGTGGGTAAATTACATGATTTGATGTGTGCTGTTGGTCTACCCGATACAAAGAATGTGGGGCTGGTTTGGAACTTGCCAATTGTGCCAAAAATTCAATGTTTTTTATGGTTCATTATGGTTGATCGTCTACCGACTTTGAGGATGCTAAGTGATCGTGGAATTCCAGTTCCATTAGAGTCTCTCGGTTGTCGTTGGTGTGCGGATGGTGAAGACAGCAGCGACCACATTCTATGGTCATGTAGGTTTGCTGCCGAGGTATGGTCTTTTTTCTTCTCTTGGTGGGACGTTGCTGTGGTGAGGTCGCGAACGGTGAGTGAGTTTCTTGAGCAGTGTTGGATGAGTTGGTTTAAGGGGGAGGTCCGAGCGTGGTGGGTGATTGGTTGTGCTAGCGTATTATGGTCTTTATGGTTGGCACGGAATGAACTTATATTCCAAGATTGCCGAGCGTCGAGTCGAGTAGTTTTCTTTTTGGCCCAACTCCGGGCGTTGTACTGTACTCGTGCGTTCATGCAAGAGTCTTGTATGAATGAGGCGAGTTGGTGGGATTGCCCGCGGATTAGCTGGTCGGTGCAGCAGGTAGTAAATTCAGACCGTTTGCGTAGTGTATGGATGCCTCCGGTGGAGGGTGTGTCGAAATTCAATGTCGATGGCGCTGCAAGGGGGAAACCGGGAAGGGCAGGGTGTGGAGGAGTTTTACGGGACTGCCATAGCCGTATTATGGCAATTTTTTCAGGGTCGATAGGCATTGCGGATTCAAATGTGGCTGAGATTCAAGCGATAGCTTATGCATTGCAATTGTTATGCGGAATGCATTTGGGAAAGGTGTCGTCGATTGTGGTGGAATCGGATTCAATGGTGGCGACATCATGGATGCATCGTACAGAGAATCGTCCATGGCAGCTTTGGCGATGGTTCTAGCAGATTGATGAGGACATTTCCGTATTGCCTTGCGTATGCTTCAACCATATCTATCGAGAAGCAAATGGGTTGGCGGATTCTTTGGCCAAGAGTGGAATTGTTAGGGGTAAATGGGTATGGTTGTATAGCAATTAACGTGATTGCTTATCCATTGGCACATGCACAACGGTACTCTTTTCCTCTACTTAGGACTAGAGAGGTTTTTAATGAGGCCGTTGTGTAATGTGATTATGTATGATTATTTGGCTAATAAAATCATACATGTTGTTCAAAAAAAAACAATAAAACAAGCATTGTAGAACCAAATGAGTGATCCAGATACTGAAAGGTAAGGTGTTCCACCTAGATGACTTAGGTTCGAATAGGTTAGTCTACAAGTTTGTATGAGTTCAACTAAATTTGAAACTTGGAACATATACTATCTTGAACTCGAACAAAAGGATAAAAATTAAAAAACATAAACAATTATTATAATGAGAGATACTTATTTTATTTAAAAAATTGTCAAAGAAGACATTTTTCCATAAAATTTTAAACTTATTGATCCTTAGCAACAATTTGGATTGCTACCGGCACAAGCACAAAATCCAGCGGGAGTGCAGACATTGAAATTAGTTTGACATTGCCTCTTACAATCTTCATTGGTTACGCATTTCAATTGCTTTTGAGCTTCGATCGTTGTTGATACATCCGAAAACAACATACCTTCAAACAACAAAATTTAGTTAATGTTTTAACCAAACAAAATCATCTTTCAAACTATTATTTATTTTGATTGCTTATGAGAAGATTTACCTGATGAAAGTAGAAGAAAGAAAAAGACAGTGAATTTCAAAGAAGCCTCCATGGTGGTTTTTCTTGTTTCTATATATTTTTTGGTAAATGAGTGTGGTGAGTGTGCCAATATCTTATTACTATAAATACTGCGAGTAGGTTGGGTTCATATAAATATTAAAAAAAGAAATGAAACCTAAGTTTAGAGATTTGTGATTTTTTTATTTTTATTTTGGAAATTTATAGAAACTTTCCAAAAAGGTTTTTCAGACTTCCATAAGCGTTTCAACTGTGGGATTTTGTTTACCTTTCATGGTTAAGTCTATTTAAAACGCTTAGGGAATAAATAGGCACACTCGTGGATTATTATTCTATGTACTAGTGGTGAAAAATAAAATTTTCACAAGCGAGATTATTTATAGGTTTATGATTTTACTCTAGAGGCTAGCGGATTTGGTAGACTTTAGAATTTAGGGTTTATGATTAGAATTTAGAGTTTAAGGTTTAGGTTTCGGGGTTAGAGTTTTAGTGTTAAAAATTTTAATTTTCACAAGTGAGATTATTTATAGGTTTATGATTTTACTCTAGAGGCTAGCGGATTTGGTAGACTTTAGAATTTAGGGTTTATAGTTAGAATTTAGAGTTTAAGGTTTAGGTTTCGGGGTTAGAGTTTTAGTGTTAAAAATTTTAATTTTATATTTTAGCATGAAAATAGGCATGCTTGTGTAATTTCTTTACAGAGTATCTAATATTCACCCTTTTAACAATAGAAAAGATACCAAAAAGGGTTAGGTGCATTGGCAGCTTGCAAGGTACGTTGCTCTTCTAATGAACAAATTCTGATTTGAACCTTAAAAATGACATTATTTTGAGTGAGAGCCACATATATTTAACATAGGTCATAAAAATGTACATGTGTTATACCAAAAATAAAAAGCATACAAATATTAGAGTTAAGTAAAAAAGTATATTTTGAAGTTTAAGTTTTTTAAATAAAACCAGATATATAAAATGAAATAAAATTAGGAGAAAATTTAAAAATTCACCTCCTTGAAATGAGATTTGAATACCGAAATATCTTCTGTAAATTCTCCCATCCAAGCACACATCGAAGGGAACCCAAGAATAATTAAGTGTGATGACAATGTTCTTTTATAGTTGTCAGATTAAAAATAATTTAAATTACATTTGGCCATGTAAAATCAATGGGTATTTTAGCAATCTAGAGGAATTTTATATCCGTACTGTTTTTAAGAACATAACCATCTTTCCAGACATCATATAAAACGTGAGTGAAATAAAAAGCAAGTTAAAAGTTAAAAAATAAGAATAGGTGAAAAAAGCTATCTTAACCATAAAAGTATTAGGTAACCTTTCAAGTGAATATTTGTTTTATTGACACTAATATTATCAATTTAATAAGTAATATATATATATATATATATATGTTACTTTTTTTTGATCAGCAATATGATTTTATTGAAGCAAAAATCATACAAAGCACAACTAATAGCCTCATTAAAAACGCCCCTAAGCCTAAGTGGGGGAAAAGAGTACCATTAGTTGTGTAATACAAAGGATAAACACGACTCAAAAACAAGGCCGAACCCACAACCAAGACACCCTATCAACACCCCCTTTCGCAAGGGCATCCGCCACTTGATTCCCCTCCCTCAAAACATGTGAGAAGCATACGCTCGGCAAATACTCACAAGCATCGTCAATCTGAAAGAACCATCTCCACAACCGCCAAGGTCGGCTCTCAACGCCTTGAATCCACGCAAGGGCCACCTTCGAATCAGATTCTATAATGACCGACTCCACCCCCTCCCAAGACAGCTCCCTCAACATCTTAAGGGCAAATGCTATCGCCTGGACCTCGGCTTCATTCGAGTCCGCCACACCAATTGGTCCGGAAAACAGCCCCCTAATCCGACTCTCCCAATCCCGAAGCACTCCCCCACACCCTGCCAAACCCGGCTTACCCCGAGCTGCACCATCGACATTAAATTTCCACACACCCTTCCAAGGAGGAGACCACTCCACCACACACCTAACCGACTGGTTCCCCCTTGCATCGTTAACGCAAAGTAGAGGGCAATCCCACCAAGCTGCTTCCCTAATGTCCACCGTATCGTATCTAACCCGCGTCCAGTGAAAAGATCGCAATTTAATTAAGAAAAAAATACCCCCAACCGACGAACTCTTGTTTTGAAACATTAAATCATTTCGCGCTAACCACAACGACCACAACACACTAGTACAGCCTATAAGCCACCATATACGCAATTCGCCTGTAAAAAAACTGTGGAAACTAGCTAAAAGGAAGTCGCGCACCTGTTGCAGACGCGGCACACTCACCCCCCACCACGCGAAAAAGCACCCCCAAATGTCCCAAGCCAACGAGCAGTGCCATAGGATGTGATTCACTTCATCCTCGCCATCCCCACCGAACCGGCAAAGTAAAGAAGTTTCACCCAAAGCTAAACCACGAGCAACTAACATGGACAAAGTTGGCAGTCGATCCATTACAAGGAACCAAAGAAAACATTGCAATTTTGGCAGTACAGGGAGACGCCACGGCCAACTCACATCCGACATATCCGACATCCCAAATGATAACATTAATTTGTTCAAAGCTCTTACCGAAAATTCACCCGACGACGCATGAATCCAAACGAAACGGTCGACCACTCCATGGCGCAACTCATATCCCTGAATACACCCCACCATATCGCGTAGCATTTCCCCCTCGAACACCATCAACGCTCGTCGGAAATAGAAGCCCCATTCATCCAAGGACTGCCCCAGCACCTCACCTACACTCACCAATTTATCTCTTGCTAAACCATATAGCCGAGGAAAAGCTAATTTCAGAGGTTCGGATAAGCACCAGCAATCGTGCCAAAACAGCACGCTCTCGCAATTTCCTATAACCCAACAGAATTGTGATGTATTCATGAAGCGTGCAACGACTTCATTTTGCTGAACATCAACGATATGCTTCCACATAGCCGACATCGATCTTTTTCTTTGCTGATGTAATCGCCAATTAAGCACCTCGGTTCCATATTTGGCATCAATAATCCTTCTCCAAAGAGATCCTTTCGCTTCGGCATATTGCCATGCCCACTTAGCCAATAAGGCTAAATTTCGAGCTTGAAGATTTATCACACCCAAACCGCCCAAATGTCTCGGCCTACAAGCAATTTCCCAACCAACTCGGCTCAATTTCGCTCTCTCCTCCTTTCCCCCCCATAAGAAATTGCGCCAAATTCGATCAAGTTTCAGGATGATTCGCTTTGGGATCAGAAAAACGCCCATGTAATACACCGGAAGCGTCGAAAGCACCGAGTTAACCAATACAAGTTGCCCAGCAAAAGAGAGCGAATCTCGTTTCCACCCCGCTAAACGCCAACGGAATCTTTGAATCAAAGGATCCCAAATTTCTATACCACGCGGACTCAAGCCGATAGGGATCCCCAGATACTTCATCGGCAAGGCCCCCCTAGGACAGCCTAGAACACGTCCCACATCCTCAAGTACCACCTCTTCCAAGCCAATGCCAATCAAACATGATTTATCATAATTAATTTTCAGCCCTGTTGTGAGTTCGAAACAAGTAAGAACTCGCTTCAAGTTGCGATCCATCTCTACATCACCCCGGATGAATAAAACTGTATCGTCCGCAAAATGTAAATGCGAGATCGATACATCCCCTACTACACGTACTCCAGCAATCAAACCCCTCCGCCCAGCATTCACCAAATAAAGATGAAGAATTTCGGCCACAATAACAAAGAGGAGGGGCGAAATTGGATCGCCTTGTCGCAGCCCCCTCCTCATTGGGAATTCCTCCGTAGGACTACCATTAATCAGAACTGACAACCTCGCCGTCTCCACACACTCTGACATCCACCGACACCATAATTCCCCAAAACCCATGCTCACAAGAATTAGCTTCAAACAGCCCCAATCAATACAATCGTACGCCTTAGCGAAGTCAAGCTTCAGCACATAGCTGCCAATCAAATCCCTCGAAGTCTTCATCGAATGAATTACTTCATTAGCAAGTAATATACCATCTAGAATCTGCCTCCCGGTTATGAAAGCTGATTGAACATCGCTAACAATCTGTGGTAACACTACTTGAAGGCGACGAGCTAAACATTTGGCCATAATTTTATAGACCGAGTTGAGTAAACAAATAGGCTGGTAATCCCCCAACTCGCGTGGATGATCTTTCTTTGCTATGAGCACAACAAAAGTGGAATTGTATCCCCGCGGTAATCGGCCCGTTGCATGGAATTCCTCCATGAATGCCATTAAATCATCACGCACAAACTCCCACCCTTTGCGAAAGAACTCAAAGGGAAAACCGTCCGGACCCGGAGCTTTCGCACCCTCACTACTCCACAACGCATTTTTCACATCCTCCACAGAAAACGGCCTTTCCAACTCTTCACTTTGCTGTACCGTAATTCGTTCAAATGCAACATCCGGCACTAAGACTCCCCCACCCAGTTGCATCCCAAAATGTCGAGTAAAGGCAGATTTTACCATATGTTTCAAACGACTAGGCTCCGTGACCCAATCGTCCCCAAACTGAATGCCTCTAATTGAATTCTGGGCTTGTCTAATTTTCGCAGATTTGTGGAAGAACGATGTATTTCGGTCACCTTCCGCTAGCCATAATGCTCTCGATTTCTGACGCCAAAACGATTCACGCATGCTGGCCACTTTCCAAAGCCTAGAATGTAACTTCCGGTATTCCTCTTCCTCAATCTTTGTCCTTTCCTTGTCCCCTATCCGAGCATCCCAATCATCAAAATGTTTCGTTAAAATCCCATATTCCTTGTCCAAATCCCCAAAATCTGACCGGTTCCAGCTCTTTAGAATTTGCTTCATCCCCTTCAATTTCGAGCTGATTGTTCGACCCTCCCTCCCCAATGAAAGCTGCTGCCATTCCTTTTCTAATAGAGGTAAATTAGATAGCCATGCGTTCACAAAATGAAATGGCTTAGGTCCGCTATCCTCCATTTCGCTCACCAATACAATCGGCGAATGATCCGATAGCTCCTTCGGGAGATGAAGAACCACTAACGATTCAAAACGCTGAAGCCATCCGTCCGAAACCAAGAACCTGTCCAAGCGACTACACCTTCCCCCTGGTCCAAACCACGTGAACAAGGTTCCTTTGATCGGAACATCTAGCAACACAAGCTGTTCAATATTCTCACAAAATAGGTCCATACCCGGATATCCAGTCCCGCACCCCCTTCGCTCCTCCGCACACTTCACAACATTAAAATCACCTCCCACACACCATTCAATATGCCTAGAACTTACTACCTCTCGAATGCCTTCCCAAAAGACCACCTGATCCGAAACCCCACACGGCGCATAGACTCCTATGATACCAGTGTCCCATTCCTCTCTTTCCCATGTACCCACGACCATAATCATATTTCTTCGCACTTCCGAAAATGAAACATGAAACCCAACCGGATCCCATACCAATAGTACCCCACCCGACCTTCCCTCCGACGGAGCAAATAAAAAAGAAAAGGAGTCGGAAAACCACAATTGGCGAACTAACCTCTCTGTAATGCTCTCCATTTTTGTTTCCTGGAAGAGAGCCATACCACATTGTTGTTGTCGAAGAACACGTCCGATAGAACGTCGTTTCGCCGCTGCCCCAAGGCCCCGAACATTCCACGACAACAACCACATACTCCGCTATTTCGACGCCTCTCGCGCCTCCAATAATCGCGTGATATCTTGTATAACTTCGTCTTCCCTACCCACTGTCACTGCCCCAATCAAATTTCCCACCCTTGCTGTTTCCTCGGCCTCCCGAACAATCGCTTGCTTGCGACAAATAAAGTCTGAGTCCGACAACGACCCATTTGCTATCGCAATTGGCTGTAGCTTTCCCTCCTCTCTATTTTTCTTCGGACGGCCACGTCCTCTTTTCACATTCTTAGACTTTGACGGTGATTCCACCACTGTAGAGGCTGGGTTGAGTTTCGATAGGAGTCGAACTCTTCTTAATTCCCCATTCACCTCCATTAGGCTGGCTTTAGTTACCCTGTTGTCCCCACCCTGTGGCCCATCTTGCACCTGGTCCGATAATGCACACACATTATCTCCTATTGCTGCCGGCAAATTAAATTTCCCTCCCCCAATTGTGATATGATCAACAATGAACCGTTCCTCCTCTGCCGATAATTCACCTCCCTCACGATTTAACATGCCTAATGACTCCTCCTCGCATCCCCTATCGTGTAACAACAATGGTGGCGACACTGCCCTCCCAATTTTTGGCTCGTTCTCCAACTCATCCATTCGCAAGCTAGCTTCGCACGGCACCGACGCCTCTAGGTCTCTATTCACCATGACCAATTGATCCTCGTCACTCGCATTCTCCAATGATCTCACCCTATCATCCTCCCTAGTATTATCCGCCCACATGTGGTCAATAAATTTTTTGTCACGATTAGTACCATAATTCACGTCAACTTGATCTCTATCAATTGAGTCCACTACAACTTGTCCTCTATCAATTGAATTCGGAACTATGGTTGCATTCGAATCATTATCTTGTTCAAACATGGAGTTTGACTTCCACTCGACATTCCCCTCCTTTGACGTTTCCCCTTTGTCGGAGTATGAACCTGAGTCACAATTACCCTCACATTTTCTCTGAAACCCCTCCTCAAATTCGGTGATACGGACCATGAAAGTCGATTCCCCCTCCTTTATTTCCACCACTTCGTTAATTATGTATAACCAATCCGTTTCTATAAGTATTCTTGCTCTCTCAAATGATGATGGTGCAATCGTTTCCACATCCACCCGCACCAACTCGCCCCACAAGTTCGCTATATTCGGGAATGTATCATCCGACCATAAATGGATGGGCAGTCCGCACAAAGAGATCCATACTCGACGATTTGGGATTTCCGTTAACGGTGTCCACTCCACTACATTTTCTAACCACTGCTATAATCTTTCCGATTTCATCGTCGACTCGCGTAGTTCGCAATTACCAAACATCAGCAAGACCGTGGAACCTGCAACTTGCATCACGAATAATCCCTTAATATTTTCTCGGTGGAATTTACGAGCCAATTCCTCAATTGAGTAAGGTTTTCGACAAAAGCCTAGTGCACATGATTCTAAAATCTGCCTCTTATCGTTGTCGACAATTCCCATTGCTTGTTTATAAGTGCTATGATTTTTCGACGTTGCGGATTGTCCTACTCTCTCCTTCCTCCCCAAGTGCTGGGTTGATCGAATTGCCTCCTTAGGTCTTACACCCTTCTCGCCGTTAATTGAATTGATCAAATTGCCTTTCATCCCCTTCTTTTTCCACTGCTCACTTCCAGTATCCCTAGCCATTGACACCCGGATTCGCGATTCATAGAGGCGAAAGCCATCAAATCTCTCAATCACCCTCTCCGCATCCTATTCCGATTCCATCCGAATAAACCCAAACCTTGCGCCGTCTTTGGATCGTTTTATAGGGACGAATACATCCACTACCACTCCATGGCGATCAAATACCTGCCAAGCTCCCTTCCAATGTAATTGATCCGGTAGGTTGTAGACAAAAAGGGTCCAAACCCTTCCCCAAGCCTTCCGTGGATTAGATCCCCTCTCTCCGTCGTATCCCTTCTCTTGTGCCACCATCGTTTTTTCCCTCCATCAGTTTAATGTTGCTTAAAACCCACTTGAATTGGTTTATATAGATGTTACTTAGGTGATTCGATTCGAACAACTTAGTCAGTAGGTATGTGTGAATTTATTCAAATTTAAAATTAGACATAAATATTATCTTATAATCAAATAAAATGAGATAAAAAAGTAAACGCATATAAATAAGATACATTTTCATTTTTTTAGAAAAGAAATTAAAAAAATAAAAAGGTTTGTAGGTAAATTTTGGGCTGAAGAGGAAAAGGTTTATGGTTCATGTCTGATTTAATTAAAATGTTGGTAATAAGTGCTCAAACTATCTTATTTTTCCGTTTTTAGGTGCTTAATTTTTTTTCTTTTAGGGGCCTACACTATCGTTTTTTGTCAAAATAAGTGTTCAAATAATTATTTTTCGGTCAAAGTAGATGTCTCGATTTGGCCTTAAGAGGGGAAAAAAGTTTAGTCGCCTAAAAGGGGAAAACATGATAGTTTAAGTACTTATTTTGACATTGAACCTAAACTATTTGTGGACTTTTTCTCCCGGTTCTGCTACCGGGATGAGATGAAAAAAATAGATTTATATAAGAATAAAAAGTTGTTTGAGTCTAAATTCAAATCAAATACTTCTAATTACTCTATTAAATCACTCGTATATGATGAAAAATTACATATTCATTTTAAAAGTGTTTTGCATTTTACTCTATTTACTATAGAGAAATTTCAAAATTTCAAAATTTGTGATTAGTTCCCATTGGATTTACATAACATGGAAGATTAATTACTAGACTTGTTTTAGTGGATATCTTAGGAAATAAAAATATTTTTGTATATGCTAATTTTAGAAAAGTTAAACTGCCCATATAGTCATTTAATTATGGGATATATTCTATTTTGACCAATGATATTTTAATTTTTTTCAACCAAATCATTTAACTATTTCAATGATATTAATCAAGCCACTAACCGTTAAAAGTTAATGTTGACGTGACATGCAACGCCCCGGTTTTGGGCCTAGGAGTTTTAGGTTGAATTCGGGGACCGATATACCTAGACTAGAGATTCAGGTTAGTTTGGGAGTGGTTCAGGGAAAACATGGTTCAGAAAATGATAAAAATACAAGAAAATTTTCTAAAATCCTTTTAAAATATATATAAGGGGTTGGTGAAGTCTATTTTGGAAAATAACTTTTGGATGGTGGACATTTCGGTTTAGTGACTAATTTGTAAAAAATGTAAAAACTGTTTTTAATGACCAAATTGTAAAAGAGCCAAAACTTAGAATCTTTAGGGAGCTAAGTTAAAAGTAATCAGCTATTTCTTTAATTGAGCACATTTTAATTGTGGTTTAATTAAAAGATTAAAAAAAGTTTTATTATAAAGGGGATTTAGCTTTACATATCCATTTTTGACGTAACTTCCATTTTCTCTCTTTTCTTATCAGCCAAACATCTCTTTTCTCTCATAACTTCCAGAGATCTTTTCTTTTCCATGTCATTTTGATTCCAAATGATTTCTAAGGAGTTTCCTCATTTTAGCTCATTGGATTCTTGAAGTTTTTCATCAAAATCTTGTCAATTGAAGGAGTAGCAAGGGATTAGAGGTAATTTTCATGTATCTCCTCTAATAAAGGTTATTTAATTAAATTCCCAAATATTTAACTCTTTAATTGTGTTTCCTAATAAGGTTTTATGATTGTTTAAAGGAAAAATGGTTAAATCAAGCTTAAAATGGTGGTTTTGAATGATTTTCGTATTGGATCTGTTTTGGCTGATTTATGATTGATTTTAATCTTGTTTTGGATGATAAATAATGTTGATATTGAGGTTTAAGCATGGTAAACCCGAAACTATATTGATCTCTAGTTATTTAGGTTGTTAGAATTGGGGTTTTGTAGTGTTAATGTGAATTTGGGGTTGCTGGAGATATAAGGATGTTAATAGGTTGGTTTTGGATGTTAATCAATGATTATAAATGGATGGAAGTGTTAGGTTTTGGTTGTGTTGAGTTTGTAGAGTAATCGAATGTGTTTTTGGTTGTTTCGGTTAGGCGTTTTGGTGATTTTGGGAAAAGCAACATGGTAGTTTTGTTTGTTGGAGATTTTAATGCATTGAGATGCATTAATCCTCTGTTTGTGTGGTATAAACAAGATAGAATGTATTGAAAGCAATCAGTGAAGTTTCAGGAGATTCGGACGCTTAGTTTCGCATCGGCGAATCAAGGTTTCGCGTGTCGGTGAGTGAGAACATGAATTTTAGCTTTGAAATGATATAAAGGAGGTTTTGGGAATTTATATGTAAGCTTGAAATGCTTGTCTAAGTTCGGAAGTAAGTATAAGGAATTTCTCTCTCAGATGTGCTATTATGGATTGGTTTTATGCACTTGATTTTCAATCCATGTTAACCTATTGTTAAAGTATGCTTTGAGTAAGTGATTTACTACTTTGAATGATGTGGTGATGAAGAATGCACATGGTAAGTGATCCTTGTATGTATATGTTTTATACTTGTGATTTAAAGCATGATTTAATGCTTTGGAATATGTTTTATTGATGATGCTTTGAAAACAATGAGGAATATGATTAAATGTGATTTATATTGGCAAGTAATAGTATGGAAATGGTTTTGAAAACGCTATCTGATATAGTTAGTCGGCTATAGGATTGAGTGCACTATAAATAAGTGACCTTGGATGTTGAGGGGTTTATACGGTGTATCGAATACTCCATCCAAGTACTCTTACGATTGGGGAAAGTGTGTGGTGTCCCGTCTCTCATTAGCGGGGTTATACATCTACCGATGAGTGGTGGTGAGGGATTTATACGGTGTACCGAATACTCCACCACGCGTGTCACAACGATGGAGGGTAGCTCTCGTGTGTGAACCTTGAGATGCCGGTGAGAATGTATGAAGTGTTGGGACAACACTTGTGAATCTGCGTATCCGATGTTGTTTTGAGAAATGAGATTGTTAATGATCACTTGTAGGCCAATATAATTGATGATGTAATGTGAAATGATTTATGTTGCATAATATGTGAAATGAGGTTGTTATGCAAGGGAAGGCTTAAATTGAGTGTTAGCAATGTGATTGCTGTTGGAATTAGAATACATGATGCCTGAGGCTTATATATTGATTTTTGATTAAGGAAAGTGCATTGTTTTAAAGGCATGATGGTTTTCAAATGATGTTTTGAAGTAATTGAAATGTGATTTCAATGTGGTCTTGGAAAATGGTTTTAATGCATTGATGATGTTTTGATTTTTAGCACTCCTCACTAAGCCTTGTGTGCTTACGCTTTCATCTTTCCATCAATGCAGATAATTAAGGTTCTGAAGGAAGCAAGTAGCAAGGGATCTCAAGAGACTTCGTTCAAAAAAGTATGTTTCGGTTTAGACTAAAGTAATAAGGGCAATGGGGGATCTGTTGTTTTTTGGGAGACTTGTATAAAATCCATTTTGAGCAAGTTTGCTATGTGGTTTTAGACTTGTAAATGGTCGTTGGTATTTGGTTTGTGCTTAATTATGCAATTCGGTAACTTGTTTGGTTTATATTCTACGATGTATGTCTATAGTTTACTCTTGATGCGTTTTTCCATGATTTGTTGTTGAATGCGCATGTTTGGTTGTTGAATGATCCTTGAATACGTTGCATGTATATTAGAGGCATGTTTAGGTGGTTTGTTTTGCATCTAAGTGTGTTATTTCAGCAAATTGGGGCATTACAGGCCCATGTGTTTCGATACACGAGCCATCGTATAGATACGGGTAAGCCAAAATAGGTTTGGCGTATCGGTATGCGGGGACCCGTTTCGAAACAGGCCAAGAGGAAAAAGTGACCCGTTTTGATACACGAGGTTCTGTTTCGGTACGATCTTGGAAATCTAAACATTGGGAGCTTACTGGACAAATGAGTACTGATACTAGCCTTGGCATATCTATACGTCTAGCGGTTAAAGTAGTTATTTGGTATTTTGAAGTTCTATTTCTTTAAGTTTTAATCATTGATTGTTATGCATACAATTAGATGTGTTTAAATGATCGGTTTGAGATGAGAATTAACATAGTGGCTAGTAACATGACTAATTAATGGTTGGTAACTTAAAAATTGAAGAAGTCTTTGTAAATTGCTAAAATTATAAAATGGTCCTTAAAATGTGTTTGCATTCAATTGAGTCCTTAATCAATGGCTGATTGTGTTGTTAATCGTTCCACTGAGAGGTTTATCACATATGATAATAATGTGCATCTAGACAAGATAAAAGAAAAATTAGGGTCATTTATTGAGGTAAACTTCTCGGTTTACTTCAACATTCCCTCGTGTGACCCGTTCGGTTCGGTCTTTTGCTCAAGCTGGGTTGAGAGCGTTACATTTGGTGGTATCAGAGCCAGGTTCTGAAAGATTGGGATATTAGTAAGTTGATGTGATGTGATTTCAAGTTGTATGATGATGTTTGCATTACACGGTGATTGTTATTGGCATGTTGATGAAGAATGAGATATTGTTGATCCATATTCACGGTGATCAATATATATATGTTGGTGTGAGTTGAATCTTGTTGGTTGCTATGCACGGTGTTTGCGATATTTATTTCTTTTTATTTTCACTATTTTATCTTTAATATTTAGAAAATAATAAATAAGAAAAAAAGAGGCTACGTGGCAACTTCTGATTGGTTGTTACGTTTTTTTTAAACGGCGTCGGTTTTGGGGGGTATATGGGTAACGGTGAATTGTTTAAGGGGAAAAAGTGGGCAAAATGAAGTTTAGGGGGCAAGTTGGAAAATCGGGTATAGTTTAGGGGGAAAAAGTTGTATTAAGCCTTATTTTATTACAAAAAACTGATATAATCGTTGAGCGATTATATTCGATTCTCCTTGGCACATCAACACTTTAACATTTGTACGCATCATGTTAGTAGTAAGTGTTGACTATTAATTAACTAACTAACAATTTTCATCCATAAAATAGATATTTTGAACAAAATTTGAAATATTGAGAGTTAAAATGTTTCAAAAAAATGATTAGGAACTAAAGTAAGTATTCTATCAAACATTATGGGGAAATTTTAACATTATACCTTCGTTTATGTAATAATCGAATTATTAGATCAATTATATATCAATATAAAAATTATTTTGAATTAAAAATTTAATCTAATTGAATGAAACAACAATAACAATAAAACAAGCGAAAGAATGCGGTAGAACAAGAGAGAGAGAACCAAAATGGGGGTAAGGCGAGAGAGAATTGGGAACCGAGTATGGACATTGTTCGTATCGAATCTGCCGAATCAGCTACACTGGCAGGGTGTTTGGCAGGTATTTGATCGCCATGTGGTGGTGGTCGACGTGTTTGTTCCCCGGAAAAGAGCGAGAGACGGTTCCCGATTTGGCTTTGTGAGAATGGCCTCCGCATTTGACGCGGATAGAGTGATTGAACGGCTTGATGGTTTCTGGCTTTATGGATCCAAGATTAGAATATCTATGGCATATGATGGGGGGAGGGATTATCGTTATAGGAAGAAGGCTGCATCCCAACCCAAATTAGATAGAGAGAACCGGCCGATGGAGCCAAAACCAAAACCTAAGGAATTCGTCGATTGCCAGGTTTTGGCAGGAGATAGAGGAGGCAAGGGAAGTATCCCAATTTTGCACGATACTCCATTAGAAGAGGAAGAACAGGGCATGACTCCTCATAAAAAAGCGGTAGGGGTAATTGATGCGGAAAAATCAGAAATCCTCCAAACGTGTGCTATTGGATTCTGCCGAAGACCATATCAAATTGCGTAATTAGCGAAAGAATTGCAAAAAGCAGGTTTAAAAAGTCTATCCGTAATGCGAGTAGCGGGGGCAGTAATGTTGTTGATGTTCGACACAGTGGAAAATAGGGAAGCAATTTTACAATCCAGTCAGCTTGATCAGTGGCTGGAGAGTGTATCACCATGGTCGCCAACGACAGTCATCCCAAGTTGAAGAATTTAGCTCTCAATTGGGAACATGCCGATACATGCCTGGTCAGAGGAAACATTCAAAAACATCGCGGCGCTTTGGGGTGTATTGACGTGGATCGACATTGAAACATTAGCGCCTTCATCGTTTGAAAGAGCGCGAATCCAAGTCGAAACGGACTGGACCTTCCACATTGATGAGATAGTTGAATTAGAAGTGGGGAAGGAGATATATCAGGTTCGTGTGATGGAATTTGAGGAAGCAATAGGCCCCAAATGCGATTGCAATTGCGAGGTCAATCCAAGCGAGAGTAATGCAGCGGAGGGGGACAATGAGGTAAATTGGAAAACTAATTCAGCTTACAATGATAGTGAGTCAATAGGGGACACGGTGGTACCAAACTCCATCTCTATACATGATACGAAGGCAGTGGAAGACATCATAGTTGACCGGAGTTACCTCGATCGCATTTGGAAGGACAATCAACGAGAGAAATGGGGGGTAGTTGAGAAATCAAGCTGGATGAACGATGAAATGGTGGGTGTGGTTAGTAGAGATGAGGGCGAACGGAGTAGTGGTGAGGTGTTAGGCGCAGTACAAGAAATTGATAGAATATGTGTTAATCAATCGCAAGAGTGCCGGAAAGAATTGAGCCCAGTGTTAAATGGCCCACGTATAGAAATTCCAAGAGCAAATAAAGCAACAGTAGTTGAAATAAATGTGGAACAGAAACGTATCAGACAATTAGAGGAAATAGAAGCTTGCTTGGTGAAGGGTGGGAATCATCCGAAAACTGATCAACAAACGAAAAGGGGCGTGGAAGACCGCGGAAAAAGAAGGATGTGCCTGCTGAAAATGAGGTAATTGTGAACGAGTCTCTCTCCGATTCAGATTTTGTTATTCGTAAACAAGGATTGTTGCGTGAGGCTAGGGAGACAATTGATCTGGGAAATTTAATTGGGGCTGTAACGGAGGGACGTGAAGACAAAATTATCAGTGATATTGCGCGCCTAACTGAAGCGCGCAAACAAAAACTCTAGCAAACAATGAAAATGTTGTCGTGGAATGTCCGGCGGATAGGAGCGCTGCCGAAAAGGAGATCGATCCAACGCGTTCTACGTCAACATAGGTGTATTTTGGCTCTTCTACAAGAGACCAAAATGGAAAATGTAACAGTGGAGGTGGTTCGACAAATGTGGTATGAAGACGTTGTGGAATTTTGTTATGTACCTTCGGATGGGAGAGCAGGGGGGTGATCGCAATTTGGGATCCAAAGGGATTTCATTTAGAGTCGAAGGATAGGCGAGAGAACATGATTATTCTAATTGGACGGTGGATACATGATGATTGGGAGGCAGGTTTGATTGGGGTGTATGCGCCGTGTACAAGCTTGGAGCAAAATTGTTATTGGGAGGAGATTAAAAACGTGGTGAAAGAGCATCGCATCGAATGGTGCATCTGTGGCGACTTCAATATGGTAACTAAAGAGGAGGAACGTACAGGCTTGACACACAATGCTAGAGGTACGAGTATTTTTTGTGATTTCATAGAACATATTTGGGTAATTGACGTGGCAATGCAGGGGAAGAAATATACTTGGTTCGGTCCGGGGGGTAAAGGAAGTCGATTGGATCGATTCCTTGTGACACAAGGATGGGTGAACAGGTTCGAGGGGTTGAAAGTCGTAAATTTGCCGAAGGAGTTGTCCGACCACTCGCCAATTTTAATGGTGTGGGATGTATTGGACAGCGGACCAAAACCATTCTGTTTCTACAATATATGGCTGAAAGATATAGCAACAATTGAGGAGGAATGGAAACGATTAACCATGGATGATGAGGGTGCGGATATATCCCAGAAACTAAAAGGATTAAAAAGGATGTTGAAAGGTTGGAATAGGGGGGTTGCGGATATAGAAAATCAGTATAAAAAGGTGGTTGCGGAGTTGGATAAGTTGGATGCAAAGTTAGGGAATATGGGGCAGTCGAGGGAGGATGTATTGCGGGCAAGGGAGTTATATCAGCGGCTATGGAAGGTATCGAAATTGCGTGACTCCATTTGGCGACAAAAATCACGCATGATTTGGCTAGCGGAGGGTGATCGTAATACGAGCTTTTATCACAAAATGGTGAAGATTAGACAGTTACATAATCACATTGCGGGCATACAAGTCGAGGACCAATGGGAAACTACGCCGGAAAGAACGAAGATCATGTTCTGAAAGGAATTCCAGCGGCACTTTGATAAGCCCAAATCAGCGGGCTTCATGGTTCCAAATGTGACGTTTTGTAGATTATCGAGTGACCAACAGCGGGGCCTTGAAGTGGCGTTCTCAGAAATGGAGGTATGGGCAGCGATTGGGAGTTGTGAGGGGGAAAAGGCACCAGGCCCGGATGGCTTCCCCTTCGATTTTTTTAAGCGAGGTTGGCCCTTTCTCAAGGAAGATGTGATGTGCTTTATGAATGAGTTTCATGCTTCTAGTCGATTACCTCCAGGTTTTAACTCAACATTCGTTGTGCTGATTGCGAAGAAAGATTGTCCGCGCACGATTGGGGACTATCACCCTATATGCTTATTGAATTCAGTTTATAAAATTTTGGCAAAATGTTTGGCGAAACGACTACAGGAGGTGCTGCCTTCTCTGATTACTGATGTGCAATCAGCGTTCATCCGTGGGAGACAAATATTGGATGGTATATTATTAGCTAATGAGGTAATCCATTCCATGAGAAAGGCTAATTGGGCGAATGGCGGTTTAATTCTAAAATTAAACTTCGCGAAAGCCTACGATTGTATAGATTGGGGATGCCTAAGTAGAATTATGTGTTGTATGGGATTTGGGGAGAGGTGGCGGGATTGGATAATGGAGTGTGTGAGTTCAGCCCGTCTATCGATTTTAATCAATGGGAGTCCATCGAAGGAATTTCCGATGCGGAGGGGAATTAGGCAGGGTGACCCATTGTCACCTCTCTTGTTTGTGATTGTCGCTGAGTTATTCCATCAATTCATGGTCAATGCGGAGCGAGTGGGACTGGTCAAAGGAGTTCGAGTGGTGGGGGAGGTTATGGTGTCACATTTACAATTTGCCGACGACACTATAGTATTTTTAGCAGGAGATGTAGAGGGGGCGAGGAATCTAAAACGAGTTTTGCTTTGCTTTGAGTATGCATCAGGTTTACAAATTAATTTTGATAAGTCTTGTTTGTATGGAATTGGGGTAGACAATGAGGTGACGATGGAAGTTGCTTCGATCCTCGGTTGCACCATTGGTGAGTTGCCGATATCATATTTGGGTGTAAAGCTGGGAGTGCATCCGCGGGGGGAGGTCATATGAGAACCTTTGATCCGAAGTGTGCGGAGAAAACTTGCTGGATGGAAGCGAAAGTCACTTTCCTTTGCGGGCAGATTGCTACTGATCAACTCTATGCTATCGGCACTTCCCGTTTATTATATGGGAATTTTTATGGTACCTAAAAAGGTGATAAGGCGTATTGATTGCATTCGACGAAATTTTCTGTGGGGTGGATCGGAAGAGAGATCGAAGATGAGTCGGATTAGATGGGATGTAGTGTGTAAACCGAAAAGGATGGGTGGTCTTGGGGTAGTGAATTTACATACCAGAAATTTGGCCCTATTGGCCAAATGGGTTTGGCGATTTGAACAATCGGATGGGTCTCTGTAGAAAGAGGTGATAACGGCGAAGTATGGTACGACGGTTCAGCAATGGAAAATCCAGAATAAAGGTAAACGACATATGTCGGCAATGTGGAAACAAATTGTCGAGGTGCAAGAAGATGAATATGTGGCTGCTTTTACAAATGGAGATCAATTTATATGGCTTGTGGGGGAGAGGAATAAGGTGCTGTTTTGGTGGGATTGTTGGGCTCTCGATGCTCCGTTGAAGAACTTATATCCAAGATTATTTGGCTTGGCAATTAATAAAATGTGTTTTGTTAGTGAGATGTTGAACTGCCCAAGCGGAGATTGGGTGACATGTTTTCGAGGGGAATTGTGGGTGTTCGAAACAAAACAGCTTGATGAGTTGAAAGCATGTGTGGCAGCCGTGAAATTGCATATGGGTGTATCGGATAGATTGATCTGGAAACATGCTGTCTCGGGAGTTTTCTCGGTGGGTAAATTACATGATTTGATGTGTGTTGTTGGTCTACCCGATACAAAGAATGTGGGGATGGTTTGGAACATGCCAATTGTGCCAAAAATTCAATGTTTTTTATGGTTCATTATGGTTGATCGTCTACCGACTTTGAGGATGCTAAGTGATCGTGGAATTCCAGTTCCATTAGAGTCTCTCGGTTGCCGTTGGTGTGCGGATGGTGAAGACAGCAGCGACCACATTCTATGGTCATGTAGGTTTGCTGCTGAGGTATGGTCTTTTTTCTTCTCTTGGTGGGACGTTGCTGTGGTGAGGTCGCGAACGATGAGTGAGTTTCTTGAGCAGTGTTGGATGAGTTGGTTTAAGGGGGAGGTCCGAGCGTGGTGGGTGATTGGTTGTGCTAGCGTATTATGGTCTTTATGGTTGGCACAGAATGAACTTATATTCCAAGATCGCCGAGCGTCGAGTCGAGTAGTTTTCTTTTTGGCCCAACTCCGCACGTTGTACTGGACTCGTGCGTTCATGCAAGAGTCTTGTATGAATGAGGCGAGTTGGTGGGATTGCCCGCGGATTAGCTGGTCGGTGCAGCAGGTAGTAAATTCAGACCGTTTGCGTAGTGTATGGATGCCTCCGGTGGAGGGTGTGTGGAAATTCAATGTTGATGGCGCTGCAAGGGCGAAACCGGGAAGGGCAGGGTGTGGAGGAGTTTTACGGGACTGCCATAGCCGTATTATGGCAATTTTTTCAGGGTCGATAGGCATTGCGGATTCAAATGTGGCTGAGATTCAAGCGATAGCTTATGCATTGCGATTGTTATGCGAAATGCATTTGGGAAAGGTGTCGTCGATTGTGGTGGAATCGGATTCAATGGTGGCGGACATCATGGATGCATCGTACAGAGAATCGTCCATGGCAGCTTTGGCGATGGTTCCAGCAGATTGATGAGGACATTTCCGTATTGCCTTGCGTATGCTTCAACCATATCTATCGAGAAGCAAATGGGTTGGCGGATTCTTTGGCCAAGAGTGGAATTGTTAGGGGTAAATGGGTATGGTTGTATAGCAATTAACGTGATTGCTTATCCATTGGCACATGCACAACGGTACTCTTTTCCTCTACTTAGGACTAGAGAGGTTTTTAATGAGGCCGTTGTGTAATGTGATTATGTATGATTATTTGGCTAATAAAATCATACATGCTGTTCAAAAAAAAAACAATAAAACAAGCATTGTAGAACCAAATGAGTGATCCAAATACTGAAAGGTAAGGTGTTCCACCTAGATGACTTAGGTTCGAATAGGTTAGTCTACAAGTTTGTATGAGTTCAACTAAATTTGAAACCAGGAACATATACTATCTTGAACTCGAACAAAGGATAAAAATTAAAAAACATAAACAATTATTATAATGAGAGATACTTATTTTATTTAAAAAATTGTCAAAGAAGACATTTTTCCATAAAATTTTAAACTTATTGATCCTTAGCAACAATTTGGATTGCTACCGGCACAAGCACAAAATCCAGCGGGAGTGCAGACATTGAAATTAGTTTGACATTGCCTCTTACAATCTTCATTGGTTACGCATTTCAATTGCTTTTGAGCTTCGATCGTTGTTGATACATCCGAAAACAACATACCTTCAAACAACAAAATTTAGTTAATGTTTTAACCAAACAAAATCATCTTTCAAACTATTATTTATTTTTATTGCTTATGAGAAGATTTACCTGATGAAAGTAGAAGAAAGAAAAAGACAGTGAATTTCAAAGAAGCCTCCATGGTGGTTTTTCTTGTTTCTATATATTTTTTGGTAAATGAGTGTGGTGAGTGTGCCAATATCTTATTACTATAAATACTGCGAGTAGGTTGGGTTCATATAAATATTAAAAAAAGAAATGAAACCTAAGTTTAGAGATTTGTGATTTTTTTATTTTTATTTTGGAAATTTATAGAAACTTTCCAAAAAGGTTTTTCAGACTTCCATAAGCGTTTCAACTGTGGGATTTTGTTTACCTTTCATGGTTAAGTCTATTTAAAACGCTTAGGGAATAAATAGGCACACTCGTGGATTATTATTCTATGTACTAGTGGTGAAAAATAAAATTTTCACAAGCGAGATTATTTATAGGTTTATGATTTTACTCTAGAGGCTAGCGGATTTGGTAGACTTTAGAATTTAGGGTTTATGGTTAGAATTTAGAGTTTAAGGTTTAGGTTTCGGGGTTAGAGTTTTAGTGTTAAAAATTTTAATTTTATATTTTAGCATGAAAATAGGCATGCTTGTGTAATTTCTTTACAGAGTATCTAATATTCACCCTTTTAACAATAGAAAAGATACCAAAAAGGGTTAGGTGCATTGGCAGCTTGCAAGGTACGTTGCTCTTCTAATGAACAAATTTCGATTTGAACTTTAAAAATGACATTATTTTGAGTGAGAGCCACATATATTTAACATAGGTCATAAAAATGTACATGTGTTATACCAAAAATAAAAAGCATACAAATATTAGAGTTAAGTAAAGAAGTATATTTTGAAGTTTAAGTTTTTTAAATAAAACCAGATATATAAAATGAAATAAAATTAGGAGAAAATTTAAAAATTCACCTCCTTGAAGTGAGATTTGAATACCGAAATATCTTCTGTAAATTCTCCCATCCAAGCACACATCGAAGGGAACCCAAGAATAATTAAGTGTGATGACAATGTTCTTTTATAGTTGTCAGATTAAAAATAATTTAAATTACATTTGGCCATGTAAAATCAATGGATATTTTAGCAATCTAGAGGAATTTTATATCCGTACTGTTTTTAAGAACATAACCATCTTTCCAGACATCATATAAAACGTGAGTGAAATAAAAAGCAAGTTAAAAATTAAAAAATAAGAATAGGTGAAAAAAGCTATCTTAACCATAAAAGTATTAGGTAACCTTTCAAGTGAATATTTGTTTTATTGACACTAATATTATCAATTTAATAAGTAATATATAGATGTTACTTAGGTTATTCGATTCGAACAACTTAGTCAGTAGGTATGTGTGAATTTATTCAAATTTAAAATTAGACATAAATATTATCTTATAATCAAATAAAATGAGATAAAAAAAAGTAAACGCATATAAATAAGATACATTTTCATTTGGTCGTTTAGATGTTCTTTGCTTTTTATGTTTTCTCATGAATGAATTTGAAGCAGATAGGGGTGTATGAGTCAAGACTTTGACTGGAATGAAGGGCTGGAGCGAGGACGAGAGTGTAACCCTGTTTGTGTTTAATCTACCTGAGAAACTTCACTGGAAGGGGCTATGGCATTTGTTTAGCTATCATGGAGAAGTGGTGGATGCATTCATTCCGAAGAAGAGAAGTCTAGGAGGGCATAGGTTTGGTTTCGTCAGATTTGCCCATATGACCGATGCCTTGAGAGCTCAAGAGAGATTAGATGGCTTCTCAATCTATAGATTTCGGGTTAGAGTTTATTTGTCAAGGTATGACTCGCGTCGAACACATGGAAGAAAACCACAACCAAGGAGAAGTCAGGTGGAGAAAATAGAATGTCCCCGTGATGAAGAAAACAAAGACAATATCCGATCGGTAAGTGGTGTAGTAGACCATGAAAAATTGAAGATATTAGAAAACTGTCTTGTGGGTTGGAGCCATAAATTTTTGAAAGTAAAGAGTGTAGCAAGGATACTTCACGCCGGTGGTTTGAAGGATGCAACAATTATGAGTCTAGCAGGGCCAGCTTTCTTGATAATGTTCAAAGACAAAGAAATGAGAGATAGAGCCAAATTAGAATTCAAAGTCATCTTTGATAGGTGCTTCAGGGATATTCAGGATTGGTCTGATGAAGTGGTTGTCTCCAATCGACGGGCATGGATAGCTTGTGAAGGAGTCCCAGCACATGCTTGGTGCGAAGAGACTTTTGCAAATATAGCATCGTTATTGGGTGAGCTTATATCAGTCGATGAAAGCACTGCCAAACCATCCTCTTTTGCCAGAGCACATTTTCAGATTTTAACAAACAGGTTCAACCGATTGAATGGTGTCATTTCTGTGTTAGTGGGATCAAAGAGGTTCAAGGTTAGATTTTTCGAAATTGACCCTACTTTCAGGCCGTCATCAGTTTGGTGTGGTGTTGAAGAATCAGACAGTGATGGCGAGGAAGATTTTTCGGTCGTCGGAAGCTTTGTCGGAAGCTTCATTAGAATTGCAAAGAGAGGGGAAGGCAGGGGAAGCTTCGGTTGAATCTTCATCAGGGAACTTGGGAGTGGAAAAGTTGGTGGAAGGTGAACAACCTCTAGGAGCTAACGTGCAGATCCAAGAGGCTACAGCTGGTGTGTCAGAAAAGGTGGTGTCTCGAGAAGAAGAGGTTACCAATGCAATCTTTAATGAGAAAGGGATAGCTGGAAATATAGAGCATATTCAAGTTTCTGATTCATGTCGTTTTAAGGCTAGTGCACCAGTCCACATGCTGTCGGCACAGGGTGTTGAGGGCTTTGTTTCCCAACAGACCGAGACTACTCCTAGATATAGGGAAGGGTTAGGTGTTCAACAAGACAATTGTCATCCTGGATCCTCTCATAGTTTGGAGCCCCGAGACGGTGAGAAGTCCAACTCAGATGGCAACCTTGAGGCTGATTGTGAGATGGTCCCATGCTCCAACAATAATCTCCCTTGGGCGGTGAGTGTTGATTTGGCGAATGGCAACTTGGAGGCTGTCGATCGAGGTTGTGATTGTGAGGGTGGGGCAGAAAATTCGACGTTCTTTCCTGAGCTTCAAGATCACAACTTCAGGAGAAAGTTTATTTCTTTAGCCGAAATGCAAGATAAGGCTCTCTCGGCCAAGGATAAAAAGAAGAGGGGTCGAGCCATAAAGAAAAGTAAGAAAGCCGGTCTAGATTCCACACCGAGGGATTCTGCCGTGCATGCTCCCACAGATTCAGACATAGCACGAAAGCAGATACTTACAAAGTCGGCTAAGGAGGCTCTTGAGCGAAAGAAAACCGATAAGGAGATGCGTGAAGAGTCTATGTATAGAGAGGCGAAGGAAGCGCTTGAACTATGTAAAGGTTTAGGGGTGCAAATTATTGGAAATGAAGCGGAAGTAGTGGATGAATTGGTAAGGATCGAGTTACTTAATCATGAATAGGTGATTGTGTTCGTTTTTGTGAGTCTTTGTGCGTTCCTTTAAGCTATTTGTTTTGGAAATTCTTATTCTGCGAGAGGCCTGGGTGGTCTAAGATTATTGGGTGTAGTTCTAAGAAAAGGTTTCTAGTAATTGGAAGGTATATGGGTCTCTATCTTGGTGCCAGGAGTTGTGATATGTTTTCTTGATGGTCATGTATTTAGTTTTGAAGGAGTTGCTTTGGTGGATGTTGCTTTGTGGTCGTATGGCTTTGGCAAGTGTTCTTTTCTTTAGTTAGTTGGCATTCAAGGATTGTGTGTTGGGTTGAGAAGTCAAGGTGGCCATAGACTGATTTTTCTTTGGGGTTTGACTGAGTTAGTTCGGTTGTATTGGAGATTTTGCTTCAAATTATTATAATCGTCTTGTCAAGTGTATGGTTGTTGTGATGCTGTTGCATGTTTAACAGATTGTTTTTGGCTGACTATATTGTGTGGCCTTAGGAGAAAATTGAAAAGATTTGGAGGTCATTAGAGGCGATAATAGGACCAAGAGTTATAGTTTCGGTTTGTTGGTGATGTTGTGGGTGTATTATGTACTTTGTTGCTTGTTAGTTTTGGCTTGGGTGTATTTTGTACCTCGTTGTGTGTACTCTTTTCCTTCATTTAGGTTTAGGAAGGTTTTTAACGAGGCACTCAACGTAGGTTTGGGTTCTTTTACCCTATAATAAAATTAATTTGCTGAGCAAAAAAAAGATACATTTTCATTTTTTTAGAAAAGAAATTAAAAAAATAAAAAGGTTTGTAGGTAAATTTTGGGCTGAAGAGGAAAAGGTTTATGGTTCATGTCTGATTTGCTTAAAATGTTGGTAATAAGTGCTCAAACTATCTTATTTTTCCATTTTTAGGTGCTTAATTTTTTTTTCTTTTAGGGGCCTACACTATCATTTTTTGTCAAAATAAGTGTTCAAATAATTATTTTTCGGTCAAAGTAGATGTCTCGATTTGGCCTTAAAAGGGGAAAAAGTTTAGTCGCCTAAAAGGGGAAAACATGATAGTTTAAGTACTTATTTTGACATTGAACCTAAACTATTTGTGGACTTTTTCTCCCGGTTCTGCTACCGGGATGAGATGAAAAAAATAGATTTATATAAGAATAAAAAGTTGTTTGAGTCTAAATTCAAATCAAATACTTCTAATTACTCTATTAAATCACTCGTATATGATGAAAAATTACATATTCATTTTAAAAGTGTTTTGTATTTTACTCTATTTACTATAGAGAAATTTCAAAATTTCAAAATTTGTGATTAGTTCCCATTGGATTTACATAACATGGAAGATTAATTACTAGACTTGTTTTAGTGGATATCTTAGGAAATAAAAATATTTTTGTATATGCTAATTTTAGAAAAGTTAAACTGCCCATATAGTCATTTAATTATGGGATATATTCTATTTTGACCAATGATATTTTAATTTTTTTCAACCAAATCATTTAACTATTTCAATGATATTAATCAAGCCACTAACCGTTAAAAGTTAATGTTGACGTGACATGCAACGCCCCGGTTTTGGGCCTAGGAGTTTTAGGTTGAATTCGGGGACCGGCGAACCTAGACTAGAGATTCAGGTTAGTTTGGGAGTGGTTCAGGGAAAACATGGTTCAGAAAATGATAAAAATATGAGAAAATTTTCTAAAATCCTTTTAAAATATATATAAGGGGTTGGTGAAGTCTATTTTGGAAAATAACTTTTGGATGGTGGACATTTCGGTTTAGTGACTAATTTGTAAAAATGTAAAAACTGTTTTTAATGAGCAAATTGTAAAAGAGCCAAAATTTAGAATCTTTAGGGAGCTAAGTTAAAAGTAATCAGCTATTTCTTTAATTGAGCACATTTTAATTGTGGTTTAATTAAAAGATTAAAAAAAGTTTTATTATAAAGGGGATTTAGCTTTACAAATCCATTTTTGACGTAACTTTCATTTTCGCTCTTTTCTTATCAGCCAAACATCTCTTTTCTCTCATAACTTCCAGAGATCTTTTCTTTTCCATGTCATTTTGATTCCAAATGATTTCTAAGGAGTTTCCTCATTTTAGCTCATTGGATTCTTGAAGTTTTTTTATCAAAATCTTGTCAATTGAAGGAATAGCAAGGGATTAGAGGTAATTTTCATGTATCTCCTCTATAAAGGTTCTTTAATTAAATTCCCAAATATTTAACTCTTTAATTGTGTTTCCTAATAAGGTTTTATGATTGTTTAAAGGAAAAATGGTTAAATCAAGCTTAAAATGGTGGTTTTGAATGATTTTCGTATTGGATCTGTTTTGGCTGATTTATGATTGATTTTAATCTTGTTTTGGATGATAAATAATGTTGAGATTGAGGTTTAAGCATGGTAAACCCGAAACTATATTGATCTCTAGTTATTTAGGTTGTTAGAATTGGGGTTTTGTAGTGTTAATGTGAATTTGGGGTGCTGGAGATATAAGGATGTTAATAGGTTGGTTTTGGATGTTAATCAATGATTATAAATGGATGGAAGTGTTAGGTTTTGGTTGTATTGAGTTTGTAGAGTAATCGAATGTGTTTTTGGTTGTTTCGGTTAGGCGTTTTGGTGATTTTGGGAAAAGCACCATGGTAGTTTTGTTTGTTGGAGATTTTAATGCATTGAGATGCATTAATTCTCTGTTCGTGTGGTATAAACATGATAGAATGTATCGAAAGCAATCAGTGAAGTTTCAGGAGATTCGGACGCTTAGTTTCGCGTGGCGAATCAAGGTTTCGCGTGTCGGTGAGTGAGAACATGAATTTTAGCTTTGAAATGATATAAAGAAGGTTTTGGGAATTTATATGTAAGCTTGAAATGCTTGTCTAAGTTTGGAAGTAAGTATAAGGAATTTCTCTCTCAGATGTGCTATTATGGATTGGTTTTATGCACTTGATTTTCAATCCATGTTAACCTACTGTTAAAGTATGCTTTGAGTAAATGATTTACTCTTTTGAATGATGTGGTGATGAAGAATGCACATGGTAAGTGATCCTTGTATGTATATGTTTTATACTTGTGATTTAAAGCATGGTTTAATTCTTTGGAATATGTTTTATTGATGATGCTTTGAAAATAATGAGGAATATGATTAAATGTGATTTATATTGGCAAGTAATAGTATGGAAATGGTTTTGAAAATGCTATCTGATATAGTTAGCCGGCTATAGGATTGAGTGCACTATAAACAAGTCACCTTGGATGTTGAGGGGTTTATACGGTGTATCGAATACTACATCCAAGTACCCTTACGATTGAGGAAAGTGTGTGGTGTCCCGTCTCTCATTAGCGGGGTTATACATCTACCGATGAGTGGTGGTGAGGGATTTATACGGTGTACCGAATACTCCACCACACGTGTCACAACGATGGAGGGTAGCTCTCGTGTGTGAACCTTGAGATGCCGGTGAGAATGTATGAAGTGTTGGGACAACACTTGTGAATCCGCGTATCCGATGTTGTTTTGAGAAATGAGATTGTTAATGATCACTTGTAAGCCAATATAATTGATGATGTAATGTGAAATGATTTATGTTGCATAATATGTGAAATGAGGTTGTTATGCAAGGGAAGGTGTTGAGTGTGTAAAAGTTCTATTATTTACACCCTTTCTAACCCATATTTCTGTTGCATTCAAGCATCATTGCATTGCATTTAGGTTAGTTTACAGCAAAACATCACAAATATATTAAAGGCACGGATTCTACTAAAAGATGGCTTATTTTGCAGGTTGCTGCCATATTTGACGAAGAAGGCGGGCGCAGGGCAGATAAGCAGAAGAGCTGAACTGGACAAGCAGACGAAGAGGACGATGCTGCCATGGAGCTGCCGTGACAGCAGAGGACGACAGCAAATTAGTGGAGTGTTGAGTGTGTAAAAGTTCTATTATTTACACCCTTTTTAACCCATATTTCTGCTGCATTCAAGCATCATTACATTGCATTTAGGTTAGTTTACAGCAAAACATCACAAATGGATTAAAGGCACAGATTCTACTAAAAGATGGCTTATTTTGCAGGTAGCTGCCATAGTTGACAAAGAAGGCAAGCGCAGGGCAGAGAAGCAGGAAAGCTGAACTAGACAAGTAGATGACGAAGACGAAGCTGCCATGGACCTGTCGTGACAGCAAGGTGACAGCAGCCCAATGAAGAGGAAAAGTAAAGTGGACCTCGATAGATAGAGAAAAATCTGCTCGTCTGTCGTGTGAAAGCCAAATATTTTTCCAAGCCCCGGATCAAAAGATATGTCAAGCCAAAGCTCAAGGAGAGGAATTCCCTAGAAACAAGGATGGCGGCTGCAAAGTAGGAATCCTTAGAGATTAAGTCTTTATTAGAATCTTACTTTTAATTAAAGTGGTAATCCTTGTTAACTTAGAATACTTGAGCCCAAAGCTTATATAAGGGCATAGGTTTTAACCTAGAAGGGATACCTCATCTTACCCCATAACCGATAACCTAAACCCCTCTGTCGTTTACCCGTCACCAACATGTTCTAAATTCCCTTTAGGGTTACGGGTTGTTTTGTAAAGTAGTTGCAAGGGTTGTTTTGTTTTAGGATTTTCCAAGTTCAATAAAATAAACTTCAAGTTCTCTTATTTTGGTTTTAACATCTTGCAAGAGCATCGGGAGAGCATTGTGAGGTTATCTATTTACTTAGCATCGGGAGAGTTAAGTATACGAAAGAAATAAGAGCGAGTTCTCTAGTTTATAGTTGAACTATCTTGTGCCTAGGAATAGGGCAAGGTTAAGTGGCTAAAGAAGAATTCATACACATCGGTGTTCATCCTTCGATTCACGCCGGGAGGTATCATCAAAGACGTGTTCATCGACAGACTTGGACCTAGGGATAGGCCAAGACAGATCTGGGATTCTTGCCAAACTTGAAGTACGGAGTTGGTGTGTCTGCTGCCGCGACAGCCAACGGACAGCCGCCGCGACGGGCACGACGACAGAACTGGAGTTCCTAAGCAATTCAATACCTACACTACCGAGCAATTCAATACCAGCCCATTTTCTCTATCTTGATAACTCAATTCTTTTATTGCACTTTTCGTTTTTATTTTTGTTTTTTTTTTCGTTTTAATTTTTATTTTTCTTTAATTTTTCTTCTGTGCTTTCAACTCTCGCTTTTCACGAGGTCTTCTTGTTTATGCGCAGATCTAAAAGAGGTGAAGATCCTGAATATCCATTAGATCTAGAAATCGAACGTTCCTTCAATCTCAAGAAACAACTTCGCCGACTTTTAGACAGAAACGAATACCTCGAGGAACAGCTAGAGAAGATGGGCCATAACCAACCTGCCGGCGGTCGCATACCACCCCTTGGCGATAACCACCCGCATGTCGGTGACCCGCCCGCAGCAGATGGACGACGGTCATGTCGTGACTACATGTTGAACGATCATGTAGAACTGGAGACCACGCTGTCGGACATTGATGTTGACAACTTCGAACTTAAGCCTGTCATGTTTAGTATGATCAACAATGCCGGGCAGTTTAGTGGTGCTGTGACAGAAGATGCTAGGGAGCATCTCAAAACGTTCCAGGAGATCTGTGGTTCGTTTAGACTGCCAGGAGTTAGTCCGGAGATACTGAGGCTTCGGTTATTCCCCCATTCATTGAGGGACAGAGCTAAAACTTGGTGGAACAAACTCACGCCGGGTTCAATCGTAACTTGGGCAGATTTATCTCGTGAATTTTTATCTCGTTTTAATCCTTCGCATTTATCTGAGCGATTACGTAATGAAATTGCTACTTTTCAACAGGAAGATGACGAGCCAATGCACGAGGCCTGGGACAGATTTACTACTCTTCTCCGAAACTGCCCAATGCATGGATTCCCCGTTTGGAATCAGGTTACAAAGTTCTATAATGCTGCTAACTTACAAACTCGCATTCGGATTGATTCTACAGCAAACGAACTATTATTGGATAAAGATCCAGACGAGGCACTGCAAGTTTTGAAAAATCTGGCCAAAAATGAGGAGCAGTTTCCGACAGCAAGAAGAGGGGGTAAATGGGTACTTGCTGTCAAGGACTATGAGGCCGACAGCACTATGAAATCACATGTAGCATTCCTCACTAAAGCAATGAAACGGTTATTGAATGAAGATGAATTACAAGGATTTGTTGTCGAGGAAGTCTGTACCATCTGTGAGGGAAATCATAGTCGGGATGAGTGCCCAATACAAATAGAAGAGGGAAAATATGTTGGAAATTACAAGCCAAACTATAATTCCAACAATTACAATCCTAATTGGAGGAAGGATCCCAAATTTTCCTAGAGTAATCCTAACAATGCCTTGAATCCGCAAGCACATAATCAGAATCAGGGAGGACCAAGATTGCTGACGCGACAGCAACTGCCGCCGCAACTGCCGCAACACCTGCCGCCGCAGCAGCAACAGCAGCCACCACCTGCCACGAGTAGTATATTGGAACAAACTCTGGCCACATTTATGTCTCAGACCGGTACGTATATGGAGAATATGAATCAGTTTGTCAAGAAAACGGAAACCTTTATGGATAAAACCGAGATGAGGATGACAAATCATGAAGCTACCTTGAAATCTCTAGAGACACAAATGGGTCAGGTTTCTCAACATATTAAGCCGAGGCAGAATGGAGGATTCCCTAGCAATACTGAAAATGCTAGACCACCCCCACATGAGCAATGTAAGGCGATTACTACTAGGAGTGGGAAGAAATTACCAAGGCCGGAAAAAGAAGCTGAAACAGAAAAGGAACCTGTCTTGGATAAACCTGCCGAGGAAGCTGCCCCGACAGGTGATAAACAGACTGCTACCGATGAGCCTGTCACGACAGCAGAAGCGACAGAGGAGAAAAAAGATTATTACCGTCCTCAAATTCGCATGCAGTGGGAAGGGCGTATTGCTGATTATCGTCCCCCACCACCTTTTCCTCAACGGATACAGCAAGCTAAGCATGAATCTCAACTTAAAAAGATTTATGATATTTTTAAGTAGGTTCATATTAATATTCCGTTGTTAGATGCTGTTAGGGAGATGCCCGGTTATGCTAAATTTCTCAAGGATGTTATGTCGAAAAAATCTAAACTTGGGGAATTTGAAACGGTAAAGATGACAGAAGGTTGCATGAGTATTCTTCATCGGCAGCCGCCCCAGAAAAAGAAGGATCCGGGGAGCTTCATCATACCTTGTGTAATCGGCGACAAATTTGTGGGTAAGGCATTCAAGGTTCTGAAGGAAAAACTAGTGACAGCCCCCATAGTACAGCCACCAGACTGGACACAGCCATTTGAGATCATGTGTGATGCTAGTGACTATGCTGCCGGGGAAGCACTTGGGCAGCGCAGAGATCAAGGACGAAAAAGGGACAGAAAATCAGGTGGCAGATCACTTGTCAAGGTTGGAGAATGGACAGAGTCTACCAATCGACGAGACAAACATACTGGAGACCTTCCTAGATGAGCAGCTCTTTGCTGCCGCAATCGCTGTCGCGACAGCCATGGCGGCAGGTAAGTCTTCTGAACTCCCCTGGTATGCTGATTTCGTTAATTTTATAGTTAGCAGAATACTTCCTTCTGATCTTAATTATCAAGCCAGGAAGAGGTTCCAAAATGATGTTAAGCATTATTATTGGGACGAACCTCTTCTTTTCAAAATGTGCGCAGATCAGGTTATAAGGAGGTGTGTACCACTAGAAGAACAAGAAGACATTCTCCATCACTGTCATGCTTCACAATATGGAGGTCACTTAGGAGGCAATAAAACTGCTGCCAAGGTGCTGCAGTCAGGGTTCTACTGGCCGACACTTTATAAAGATGCACAAGAGTTTTACAAGAACTGTGACAGGTGCCAGCGGACAGGTAACATCTCGAGGAGAAACGAGATGCCACTGCAGAACATTCTAGAAGTCGAGATCTTCGATGTGTGGGGGATTGATTTTATGGGACCTTTTCCATCTTCATGTGGAAATCTATACATCCTCCTAACAGTAGACTAGATTTGGCATCCCTAAGGCGATTATCAGTGATGAAGGGAGACATTTTGATAATAAGGTAATTGCTGCCGCTTTGAAGAAATATGGTGTCAAGCACAGGATCGCGACAGCATACCACCCACATACCAATGGGCAAGCTGAGATATCCAATAGGGAAGTTAAGAACATTTTTGAAAAGATGGTTAAGCCAACTAGGAAAGATTGGTCTTTACTTCTGAATGATGCATTATGGGCATATAGGACAGCTTTTAAGACTCCATTGGGCATGTCTCCATATCGTTTAATTTATGGGAAAACCTTTCATTTGCCTGTCGAGATCGAGCACAAAGCATATTGGGCAATCAAGGCAGTGAATATGGACTTGGACAAGGCCGGCCAGAAAAGGTTATTAGATCTGAACGAGATTGAAGAATTACGGACAATGGCCTACGACAATGCGAGAATCTACAAGGAAAAGACTAAGAAGTGGCATGACAGGAAGTTGCTGCCACGACAGTTCTGCCTAGGGCAGCTTGTGTTGCTGTTTAATTCTAGACTTAAACTCTTCCCAGGAAAACTAAAGTCTAGATGGTCTGGCCCGTTCCAAGTGGTACAAGTTTTTCCCCATGGTGTCATCACCATACGATCATTAAAAGACGGGCACCAATTCAAAGTCAATGGACAACGCCTCAAGCACTATCAGGGGACTGAAGCCCCAGGAACACAGGAAGTGGTTACTTTAGGAGATGCCCCACAAGGCATCCCTAATTTAACCTAAATGTTATTTTTATTTTTATTTCTTTTCATACTATTTATTAGGAAATTAGGTTATTTTATTCGAATAATGTTTTATTTTTATATTTTCTGTTTTTAGGAAATAAAGGAGTCAAGAAGAAAAGGAGAAGTGATCCAAGCCCACCAGCCATCCATCAAGCCCAACAGAGCCCATTTATTGAAACTTGTCGTTTCGGCTGCCGCCGCAGACGGATAAGACAGGTTGTCAACAGACTGACACGGCAGACGCAGAAGCGTGTGGCAGACGCGTAACAGACGCATAAATGCGTGTCAGACGCTTCAGACACGCTAAATCCCATCCGTCGCCCCGTTATTCACGCCTGTCGTTACAGCATTAAACGGGCAGCAACTCGACCGCTATAAAACCCCGTTTTCATTTTCATTTTTTCTCACTTCTGCTTATTCTTCCTTGCTTTCTCCTCTAGTTTTATTTGCTTTCTTAATTTTTCACAACCCTTGCAACTAACATGTCGTCTAGACAGACCCGCCGTAGTGCTGCCTCAGCCTCTTCTTCAGCGGCAGCAACGCCCTTCGCCACAAAGGAGTTATGGGAAGAAAGGGGTTTCGTTTACATCCGAAAAGCACCCAACATGGGACTCCGCCCATTCATCACAAAGGCCATCACGGCTCAACTATGGGAGCACTTCGCTGAACAACCGGCAGAACTAAACGACACATTAGTCCGGGAGTTCTATGCTGCCATAGACAGCAGAACGACAACATCTGTCACCGTTCGAGGAGTAAAAGTGCCCTTCACAGCCGACAGCATCAACCACATGTTTAGCCTCTACTTTGGCCCGATGATGATGCCCACCAGAAATTCCTCGACACACTCGATGTTGCCGCCTATGGTGCTGTCATGGCGGAGGTGACAGAGGAAGGAACAACATGGACAACCAGCAAAAAGAACCCCCACTCTGTCAAAAGGGGGAAGCTCCTCCCTGAAGCCAAACTCTGGAACGCTTTCATCAAAAAACGTATCATGCCTTCTTCCTACCACACGACAGTTAACCAGCAACGGCTCGCCCTCATTCATTCAATCATGCACGACCGGCCTATCAATGTGGGCCGCTATATGAGGGACAGCATCCTGGACTGCACCTTCCGCTCCGACTCCCGCCTCTGCCTGCCGTTCACAATAACTTCCTTATGCCGCTGTGCTGCTGTCCCCGAGGAATCCTCCGACAAAATAATCAAGGGCAGAGGCTGGACAGACAACAACATCAACAGTCTCATGGAGCTGGTCGTGGCTACACCTATCTCCTCCTTCAACCTAGCCGGCTCCCCAGCAGAATCATCAGAGGAGCCTGCCCCTGAACCTGCCGCCGCCACCGCTCCGACAGACCAGTCTGCCCTCATCCTTGCTGCAATACAACGGGTGGATGAGAGACAAATGGGATTGATGACGTTCATTCGGGACTTCGCTAACTCGACGGTAAATTTTATTACCAACACTTTAAATTTTCCCGATGTTAATTTCCCTACTTTTCCTGCCAATTTTTTCCACATCCCCACCCCTGTCCACACCCCTGTCCACACACCTACACCACCTGCCTCCCCACATTCCCACTCTACTGCTTCCACCCCATCACCTGCTCCGACGGCAGCAGGCAGTCCACCGGCCGACACCTCTGCCAGAGGAACAAAAAGACCTGCCTCCGATGACAGCCCGCTGATCAGGAGGAATTTGGAGAGAGAATTTACACCTGTCAAGAGGCAGAAGCACGTGGCAAACAGGAAGCTAATGCCCAAGGCTAGCACCACCACCAGCAGCACTTGGGACAGTGGCAGCAGTTCCGACGTTCAGCTCGTGGAGCAACCTGCCCCTGAACCTGCCCAGCCTCCTCCACAGCCCAGAGGCCACCGTCAGATCCGTGTCAGCAGCAGCAGCGAGGACAGTGACTGAAAATTTAAGTTTTTATTTTTCTTTTATTGCTGCCTGCCTATATCTTTTGTGATGTACTTTTCTTCATATTTTTGTTTTTTCTGTCATTTTGCATTGAGGGCAATGCAACCCTCGAGTTTGGGGGTGGCAACCCTCCATAGTAATGGAGTCTTAAGTACATCTTTTTATTAATTGTTGTGTCTTCTTTTTAAATAAGTTCTCTAAAAAAAATCAGAAAATATAAAACTGTTGGCCTAAAACTGTGAAGTTAACTTACCTGTCATGACAGCTCTGTCGTGGCAGCATCTTTAGGACAGTTTAAGGAGAAGTTTAGAGCCTTTCTATAGTTCTGAAAAACTTAAACACCTTTGTGACTGTTATATTGCTTAGATTTCTTTTAGCCAAACTAGAATAGGATGCTTAGTACTTGAATAGCCCCTAGAGGTGCCTAACACTGGCTCTAGGAAAGAAGTTTAGCAAAAGAAAAATTCAAAAACCTAGAGGTGCCCGAAACCGGCTCTAGGAAGCTAACTAGAGGTGCCCAAAACTGGCTCTAGAAAAATTTAGCTTGAAAATAGAAGAAAAAGAAGCATGAAAATGTGTCTTCAAGAAAATAAACTTTGGCATAAAAATTCGAGTTAAAGAGTTGAATATTCTAGTGAAACTAAGAGAGTCTTAGCATATAACTGTTCACAAGCATGCACACACTGCACGAGAGCTATAGGGAGATTCCGGACAGATCCTAACCTTTCCAACAGGTTGCTGCCGCCATAGAGAATGAGCGACGGGTAAGGGATAGTTCACTGTTTGAAGGCCAACACAAAAATATTCTTTTCTCTTTTAGGTTTAATTGCTTGAGGGCAAGCAAAAACTTGAGTTTGGGGGTGTGTTGAGTGTGTAAAAGTTCTATTATTTACACCCTGTTTAACCCATATTTCTGCTGCATTCAAGCATCATTACATTGCATTTAGGTTAGTTTACAGCAAAACATCACAAATGGATTAAAGGCACGGATTCTACTAAAAGATGGCTTATTTTGCAGGTAGCTGCCATAGTTGACAAAGAAGGCAGGCGCAGGGCAGAGAAGCAGGAAAGCTGAACTGGACAAGTAGATGACGAAGACGAAGCTGCCATGGACCTATCGTGACAGCAAGGTGACATCAGCCCAATGAAGAGGAAAAGTAAAGTGGACCTCGATAGATAGAGAAAAATCTGCTCGTCTGTCGTGTGAAAGCCAAATATTTTTCCAAGCCCCGAATCAAAAGATATGTCAAGCCAAAGCTCAAGGAGAGGAATTCCCTAGAAACAAGGATGGCGGCTGCAAAGTAGGAATCCTTAGAGATTAAGTCTTTATTAGAATCTTACTTTTAATTAAAGTTGTAATCCTTGTTAACTTAGAATACTTGAGCCCAAAGCTTATATAAGGGCATAGATTTTAACCTAGAAGGGATACCTCATCTTACCCCATAACCGATAACCTAAACCCCTCTCTCGTTTACCCGTCACCAACATGTTCTAAATTCCCCTTAGGGCTACGGGTTGTTTTGTAAAGTAGTTGCAAGGGTTGTTTTGTTTTAGGATTTTCCAAGTTCAATAAAATAAACTTCAAGTTCTCTTATTTTGGTTTTAACATCTTGCAAGAGCATCGGGAGAGCATTGTGAGGTTATCTATTTACTTGGCATCGGGAGAGTTAAGTATACGAAAGAAATAAGAGCGAGTTCTCTAGTTTATAGTTGAACTATCTTGTGCCTAGGGATAGGGCAAGGTTAAGTGGCTAAAGAAGAATTCATACACATCGGTTTTCATCCTTCGATTCACGCCGGGAGGTATCATCAAAGACGTGTTCATCGACAGACTTAGACCTAGGTATAGGCCAAGGCAGATCTGGGATTCTTGCCAAACTTGAAGTACGGAGTTGGAGTGTCTACTGCCGCGACAGCCAACGGACAGCCGCCGCGACAGGTGCTACCGCGACGGGCACGACGACAGAACTGGAGTTCCTAAGCAATTCAATACCTGCACTACCGAGCAATTCAATACCAGCCCATTTTCTCTATCTTGATAACTCAATTCTTTTATTTGCGTTTTTACTTTATTATTCTCGTGACAACTCTCAATTATTTTCTTTACTTCGTGCAGTGAATTAAGGTGAAGTCATTAGCCCAATCCCTGTGGAGACGATATTCGATACTTCGTATCACTTTACTACTTGCGTCGTGTACACTTGCACTACAATTGCGATAGACTCTTTTACACGCAACATGGAGAAAAAGCAAAGTGGACCTCGATAGATAGAGAAAATTATGCTCGTCTGTCGTGTGAAAACCATATATTTTTCCAAGCCCCGGATCAAAAGATATGACAAGCCAAAGCTCAAGGAGAGGAAATCCCAAGAAACAAGGAAGGCGGCTGAAAAGTAGGATCCTTGGAGATTAAGTCTTTATTAGAATCTTACTTTTAATTAAAGTTGTAATCCTTGTTATCTTAGAATACTTGAGCCCAAAGCTTATATAAGGGCATAGATTTTAACCTAGGAGACATCATACCCCATAACCGACAACTAAAACCCCTCCGCCGTTTACCCGCCGTCGACATGTTCTAAAACCCCCTAGGGCCACGGGTTGTTTTGTAAAGTAGTTGCAAGAGTTGTTTTGTTTTAGGATTTTCCAAGTTCAATAAAATAAACTTCAAGTTCTCTTATTTTGGTTATTAATATCTTGCAAGAGCATCGGGAGAGCATTGTGAGGTTATCCATTTACTTAGCATCGGGAGAGTTAAGTATACGAAAGAAATAAGAGCAAGTTCTCTAGTTTATAGTTGAACTATCTTTTGCCTAGGGATAGGGCAAGGTTAAGTGGCTAAGGAAGAATTCATACACATCGGTGTTCATCCTTCGATTCACGCCGGGAGGTATCATCAGGACGTGATCATCGACAGACTTGGACCTAGGGATAGGCCAAGGCAGATCTTGGATTCTTTCCAAACTTGAAGTACGGAGTTGGTGTGTTTGTTGCCGCAACGCCCAACGGACAGCTGCCGCGACAGGTTCTGCTTCGACAGGCGCGACGACAGAACTGGAGTTCCTAAGCATTGCAATACCTGCACTATTGAGCAATTCAATACCAGCCCATTCTCTCTACCTTGATATCTCAATTCTTTTATTTGCGTTTTCCTTATTTTCGTGACAATTCTCTTAAATATTTTCTTTACTTTGTGCAGTGAAATAAGGTGAAGCTATAGCCCAGTCCCTGTGGAGACGATATTCGATACTTCGTATCACTTTACTACTTGCGTCGTGTACACTTGCACTACAATTGCGATAGACTCTTTTACACGCAACAAGTTTTTGGCGTCGTTGCCGGGGATTGGCTACATAACTACACCTTTCTTTTATTGCACTTTTCGTTTTTATTTTTATTTTATTTTTATTTTTCTGTTTTTCCGTTTGTGCTTTCAACTCTTACTTTTCACAAGGTTTTCTTGTTTATGCGCAGATCTAAAAGAGGTGAAGATCCTGAGTATCCATTAGATCCGAAAATCGAACGTTCCTTCAATCTCAAGAAACAACTTCGCCACCTTTTAGCCAGGAACGAGTACCTTGAAGAACAGCTAGAGAAGATGGCCCACGTTGGAGGCGACCCGCCTGTCGGCGAAGTTATACAGCCTGTCGATAATCCTGCCGCCGACAGACGACGGTCATGTCGCGACTACATGTTGAACGATCATGTAGTGCTAGAGACCACGCTGCCGGATATTGAAGTTGATAACTTCGAGCTTAAACCTGTCATGTTTAGTATGATCAACAATGTCGGGCAGTTTAGTGGTGCTGTGACAGAAGATGCTAGGGAGCATCTTAAGACATTCCAGGAGATCTGTGGTTTGTTTAGACTGCTAGGAGTTAATCCGGAGATACTGAGGCTTCGGTTATTTCCCCATTCGTTGAGGGACAGAGCTAAAACTTGGTGGAATAAACTTACGCCGGGTTCAATTAGAACTTGGGCAGATTTATCTCGTGAATTCTTATCTTGTTTTAATCCTTCGCATTTATCTGAGCGATTACGTAATGAAATTGCTACTTTTCAACAGGAAGATGACGAGCCGATGCACGAGTCCTGGGACAGATTTACTACTCTTCTTCAGAACTGCCCAATGCATGGATTCCCTGTCTGGAATCAGGTAACTAAGTTCTATAATGCTGCCAACTTACAAACTCGCATTCGAATTGATTCTGCAGCAAACGGACTATTATTGGATAAAGATCCAGACGAGGCATTGCAAGTTTTGAAAAATCTAGCTAAGAATGAGGAGCAGTTTCCGACAGCTAGAAGAGGGGGTAAACGGGTACTTGCTGTCAAGGATTATGAGGCCGACAGCACTATGAAATCACAGGTAGCATTCCTTACTAAAGCAATGAAAAGGTTATTGAATGATGATGAATTACAAGGATTTGCTGTCGAGGAAGTTTGTACCATCTACGAGGGAAATCATAGTCGGGATGAGTGCCCAATACAAGTAGAAGAGGGAAAATATGTTGGAAATTACAAGCCGAATTACAATTCCAACAATTATAATCCCAATTGGAGGAAGGATCCCAAATTTTCCTGGAGTAATCCTAATAATGCCCTGAATCCTCAAGCACACAATCAGAATCAGGGAGGACCTAGATTGCTAACGCGACAGCATCTGCCGCCGCAGCAGCAACAGCAGCCACCACCTCCCACGAGCAGTATATTGGAACAGACTCTGGCCACCTTTATGTCTCAAACCGGTACATATATGGAGAATATGAATCAGTTTGTCAAGAAGACAGAGAACTTTATGGATAAAACCGAGATGAGGATGACAAACCATGAAGCTACTTTGAAATCTCTAGAGACACAAATGGGTCAGGTTTCTCAACATATTAAGCCGAGGCAGAATGGAGGATTCCCTAGCAATACTGAAAATGCTAGACCGCCCACACATGAGCAATGTAAGGCAATTACTACTAGGAGTGGGAAGAAACTACCAGGGCCGGAAAAAGAAGCTGAAACAGAAAAGGAACCTGCCTTGGATAAACCTGCCGAGGAAGCTGCCCCGACAGGTGATAAACAGACTACTGCCGATGAGCCTGTCACGACAGCAGAAGCGATAGAGGAGAAAAAAGATGATATTCGTCCTCAGATTCGCATACAGTGGGAAGGACGTATTGCTGATTATCGTCCTCCACCACCTTTTCCTCAACGGATACAGCAAGCTAAGCATGAATCTCAACTTAAAAAGATTTATGATATTTTTAAGCAGGTTCATATTAATATTCCGCTGTTAGATGCCGTTAGGGAGATGCCCGGTTATGCTAAATTTCTTAAGGATGTTATGTCGAAAAATCTAAACTTGGGGAGTTTGAAACGGTAAAGATGACAGAAGGTTGCATGAGCATTCTTCATCGGCAGCCACCCCAGAAAAAGAAGGATCCAGGGAGCTTCATCATCCCTTACGTAATCGGAAATAAATTCGTGGGTAAGGCACTTTGTGATCTTGGTGCTAGTGTTAATTTAATGCCAAAGTCTGTTTTTCAGAAATTAGGTATTGGAAAGGCGCGGCCCACGACAGTAACTCTGCAGCTGGCAGACCGCTCTTATGTTCATCCGGAAGGAAAAATCGAAGATATTTTGGTAAGAGTGGATAAGTTTATTTTTCCTGCTGACTTTCTTGTTTTAGATTGTGAGGCAGACGAAAACGCACCAGTCATCCTTGGGCGACCCTTCTTAGCCACAGGAAGATCATTGATTGATGTGGAGAAAGGAGAACTCACCATGCGAGTGAACGATCAAGAGATTAAGTTGAATGTTCTCCAAGCGATGAAACATGCTGATGTAGACGAGGAATGCAAGGCTATCACTGACGTTATCCTTGATCAACCCTGCATCAGGTCGGGTTGTCACGATATTAAATTTGGGCACTGCCGCGGCAGCCACCTACAGGACTGTCACGACAGCAACGACGACAGCACCGACGACAGCAACTCCTCTGACTCTGATACATCCGATACTGAAGATCATGAGGAGGTATACTGGATAGGTAATCGTCCAGGTAAGTTATTTGAACCTTTGAATTATACTTTGGATAACCATTTAATCCAAAAGCCATCTACTATTGAACCACCTGCCTTAGAACTTAAGCCCCTGCCAGGGCAGTTAAAATATGTTTTTCTTGGTTCAAATGACACACTGCCCGTAATCATCTCTTCTAAGCTGCCGCAGGAACAGGAACGGCAGCTAATCGGCATGCTAAGGCAGCACAAAAAGGCGATTGGATGGACGATTGCTGATATACAAGGCATTAGTCCGACGTTATGCATGCACAAAATCCTTCTAGAGGAAGATCATAAGCCGACTATTGATGCCCAAAGGCGGCTAAACCATGCGATGAAAGAGGTGGTGCGTAAAGAGATAATTAAGTGGTTAGATGCTGGTATTATTTACGCCATCTCCGAAAGCAAATGGGTGAGCCCAGTGCAATGCGTTCCTAAGAAAGGAGGAATGACCGTGATAACCAACGAGAACAATGAGTTAATCCCAACCAGGACTGTGACCGTTGGAGGGTTTGTATGGACTATCGGAAGCTTAACAAAGCTACCCGAAAGGACCATTTTCCCTTACCCTTTATTGATCAAATGCTTGATAGATTAGCGGGAAAACCTTACTATTGTTTTCTTGATGGTTATTCAGGTTACAATCAAATTGCTATTGCACCGGAGGATCAAGAAAAGACGACTTTTACATGCCCCTACGGAACATACGCTTTTAGGAGGATGTCGTTTGGATTATGTAATGCACCTCCCACCTTCCAAAGGTGCATGATGGCCATATTCTCCGATATGGTAGAGGACTTCCTTGAGATATTTATGGATGATTTTTCCGTCTTTGGAGACGATTTTGAGAGCTGCCTCGGCAATCTTCAAAAGGTACTTGAAAGATATGAAAAAGCAAATCTTGTTTTGAATTGGGAAAAATGCCACTTTATGGTGGACGAAGGGATAGTCCTTGGCCATAAGATTAGCTGCCGTGGGATAGAAGTCGACAGGGCTAAGATTGAAGTAATTGAGAAGCTGCCGCCGCCAACTACAGTCAAGGGCATTAGAAGTTTTTTAGGGCATGCTGGTTTTTATCGAAGATTCATTGCAAATTTCTCAAAAATTACCAAGCCCCTATGCCATCTCTTAGAGCAAAACCGACCCTTTGACTTTAATGATGAATGTACTGAAGCGTTCAAGGTTCTGAAGGAAAAACTAGTAACATCCCCCATAGTACAGCCACCAGACTGGACACAGCCATTCGAGATTATGTGTGATGCTAGTGACTATGTTGTCGGGGCAGCACTTGGGCAGCGCAGAGATAAGCTGTTTCATGTCATATACTATGCCAGCAAGACATTAAATGACGCCCAAGTGAACTACACCACCACAGAAAAGGAGCTATTAGCTGTGGTGTTCTCCATCGACAAGTTTCGTTCTTACATACTTGAGACGAAGGTAATAGTGCACACAGACCATTCTGCCCTTAAGTATTTGTTCGCGAAAAAGGACGCAAAGCCTAGATTGATACGGTGGATCCTTCTATTGCAAGAGTTCGACCTTGAGATCAAAGACAAAAAAGGGACAGAAAATCAGGTGGCAGACCACTTGTTAAGGTTGGAGAAGGGACAGAGTCTACCAATCGACGAGACAAACATACTGGAGACCTTCCCAGATGAGCAGCTCTTTGCTGCCGCAATCGCTGCCGCGACAGCCATGGCGGCAAGTAAGTCTTCTAAACTTCCCTGGTATGCTGATTTCGTTAATTTTATAGTTAGCGGAATACTTCCTTCTGATCTTAATTATCAAGCCAGGAAGAGGTTCCAAAATGATGTTAAGCATTATTATTGGGACGAACCTCTTCTTTTCAAACTATGTGTAGATCAGGTTATAAGGAGGTGTGTACCACAAGAAGAGCAAGAAGACATTCTCCATCACTGCCATGCTTCACAATATGGAGGTCACTTAGGAGGCAACAAAACTGCTGCCAAGGTGCTGCAGTCAGGATTCTACTGGCCGACACTGTATAAAGATGCACAGGACTACTACAAGAACTGTGACAGGTGCCAGCAGACATGTAACATCTCGAGGAGAAACGAGATGCCACTGCAGAACATTCTAGAAGTTGAGATCTTCGACGTTTGGGGGATTGATTTTATGTGACCTTTTCCATCTTCATGTGGAAATCTATACATCCTCCTAGCAGTGGATTATGTCTCTAAGTGGGTTGAAGCTATCGCCACTCAAAAGAATGATGCCAAGACAGTCCAAAAGTTTTTGCACAAAAACATTTTTTCTAGATTTGGCATCCCTAAGGCGATTATCAGTGATGAAGGGAGACATTTTGACAATAGGGTTATTGTTGCCGCCTTGAAGAAATATGGTGTCAAGCACAGGATCGCGACAGCATACCACCCACAGACCAATGGACAAGCTGAGATATCCAATAGGGAAGTTAAGAACATTCTTGAGAAGATGGTTAAGGCAACTAGGAAAGATTGGTCTTTACTCTTTAATGATGCATTATGGGCATATAGGACAGCCTTTAAGACTCTATTGGGAATGTCTCCATACCGACTGATTTATAGAAAAACCTGCCATCTGCCTATCGAGATAGAGCATAAAGCATACTGGGCAATCAAGGCAGTGAATATGGACTTGGACAAGGCAGGCCAGAAAAGGTTATTAGATCTGAATGAGATTGAAGAAATAAGAACAATGGCCTACGACAATGCAAGAATTTACAAGGAGAAAACTAAGAAGTGGCACGACAGGAAGTTGCTGCCACGACAGTTCTGCCCAGGGCAGCTTGTGTTGTTGTTCAACTCTAGATTGAAACTCTTCCCAGGAAAGCTAAAGTCTAGATGGTCTGGCCCATTCCAAGTGGTACAAGTTTTTCCCCATGGTGCCATCATAATCCGATCATTAAAAGACGGGCACCAATTCAAAGTCAATGGACATCGCCTCAAGCATTATCAGGGGACTGAAGCCCCAGGAATACATGAAGTGGTTACTTTAGGAGATGCCCCACAAGGCTTCCCTAATTTAACCTAAATATTATTTTTATTATTTATTATTTATTAGGAAATTAGGTTTATTTTATTCGAATAATGTTTTTATATTTTCTATTTTTAGGAAATAAAGGAGTCAAGAAGAAAAGGAGAAGTGACCCAAGCCCACCATCCATCCATCAGCCCAACAGAGCCCATTTATTGAAGCCTGTCATTGCAGCTGCCGCCGCAGACACGGATAAGACATGCTGTCAACAGACTGACACGGCAGACGCAGAAGCGTGTGACAGATGCGTAACAGACGCATAATTACGTGTCAGACGCGTCAGACACGCCAAATCTCAACAGTCACCCCGTTATTCACGCCTGCTGTTACAGCATTAAACGGGCAGCGACTCGACCGCTATAAAACCCCGTTCTCATTTTCATTTTCCTCACTTCTGCTTATTCTTACTTGCTTTCTCCTCTCGTTTTTATTTATTTTCTTTACTTTCACAACCCTTGCAACTAAAATGTCTTCCAGACAGACCCGCCGCAATGCTGCTTCAGCCTCTTCATCAGCAGCACCCGTACCGTCGCCATTCGCCATCAAGGAATTATGGGAGGAACGAGGATTCATCTACGCCCGAAAGACAGCAAACATGGGGCTCCGACCATTCATCGCGAAGGCAATAAGGGCTCAACTATGGGAGCAGTTCGCAGAACAACCAGCAGAATTGAATGACACGCTGGTGAGGGAGTTTTATGCTGCCATTGACAGCAGGACGGCAACATCAGTAATTGTCCGTGGGACAGAGGTGCCATTCACAGCCGATAGTATCAACCATATGTATGGCCTCTATTTTGGTCCCAACGATGATGCCCACCAGCAGTTCTTGGACACCCTCAACTCTGCCGCCTACGGTGCTGTCATGGCAGAGGTGACAGAAGAAGAAACAGAGTGGAACATGAGCAAAAAGAACCCCAACTCTGTCAAAAGGGGGCAGCTGCTTCCAAAAGCCAAGCTATGGAACGCTTTCATCAAGAAGCGTATCCTGCCATCCTCCGATCACACGACGGTGGACCAGCAGCGGCTCGCCCTCATTCATTCGATCATGAACGTCCGGCCTATCAACGTGGGCCGCTATATGAGGGAAAGCGTCTTGGATTGCACACATCGATCAACCTCCCGCCTCTGCCTACCATTCATGATCACTTCTCTCTGTCGTTGCGCTGCTGTCCCAGAGGCCACCACCGATAAACTTGTCCAAGGACGAGGCTGGACCGACAACAACATTACCAGCCTCATGGAGCTGATAGTCGCAACCCCCTTTCCTCCTTCAACCCGACTGCCTCCCCTACAGAATCATCCGAGGAACCTGCCCCTGAACCTGCCGCAGCAACCTCCCAAACAGACCAATCTGCCCAAATCCTTGCTGCCATACAGCGGGTGGAAGACAGACAGATGGGGCTGATGACATTCATCAGGGATTTCGCCAATTCGACGGTAAATTTCATTACCAACACTTTACATTATCCCGATGTTGTTTTCCCCACTTTTCCTGCCCATTATTTCCACATCCCCACCCCTGTCCACACACCTACACCACCTGCCTCCCCACATGCACATTCTGCTGCTTCCACCCCATCACCTGCCCCGACGGCAGCTGGCAGTCCTCCGGCCGACACCTCCGCCCGAGGAATGAAGCGACCGGCCTCAGATGACAGCGAGGCAGAACCTCTTATTAGGAGGATTTGGAGAAGGAGTTCACGCCTGTCAAGAGGCAGAAACACGTGGAAGACAGAAAGCTAATGCCCAAGGCCAGCACCACCACCAGCAGCACTTGGGATAGCGGCAGCAGCTCAGACATCCAGGTCGTGGAGCAACCTACCCAGCCTGCCCCACAGCCCAGACGTCGCCACCAGATCCGTGTCAGCAGCAGCAGTGAAGACAGCGATTAAAATCTAAGTCTTTTATTTTCTTTTTATTGCTGCCTGCTTATCTATATTTTGTGATGTACCTGCCTTTATTTTATTTGTCATTTGCATTGAGGGCAATGCAACCCTCGAGTTTGGGGGTGGCAACCCTCCATTTTAATGGAGTCTTAGTACATCTTTAATTAATTGTTGTGTCTTTTATTTAATTAAGTTAAAAAAATCAGAAAAGACTAAAAAAAACTGTTGGCTTAAAACTGTGAAGTAAACTTACCTGTCATGACAGCTCTGTCGTAGCAGCATCTTTAGGACAGTTTAAGGAGAAGTTTAGAGCCTTTCTATAGTTCTGAAAAACTTAAACACCATTGTGACTATTATATTGCTTAGATTTCTTTTAGCCAAACTAGAATAGGATGCTTAGTACTTGAATAGCCCCTAGAGGTGCCTAACACTGGCTCTAGGAAAGAAGTTTAGCAAAAGAAACTCAAAAACCTAGAGGTGCCCGAAACCGGCTCTAGGAAGCTAACTAGAGGTGCCCGAAACTGGCTCTAGTAAAACTTAGCTTGAAAATAGAAGAAAAAGAAGCACGAAAATGTGTCTTCAAGAAAATAAACTTTGGCATAAAAATTCGAGTTAAAAAGTTGAATATTCTAGTGAAATTAAGAGAGTCTTAACATATAACTGTTCAGAAGCATGCACACATTGCACGAGAACTATAGTGAGATTCCGGACAGATCCTAATCTCTCCGACAGGTTGCTGCCGCCACAGAGAATGAGCGACGGGTGAGGGACAGTTCATTGTTTGAAAGCCAACACAAAAATATTCATTTTTCTTTTAGGTCTTCATTACTTGAGGGCAAGCAAAAACTTGAGTTTGGGGGTGTGTTGAGTGTGTAAAAGTTCTATTTTTTACACCCTTTCTAACCCATATTTCTGCTGCATTCAAGCATCATTGTATTGCATTGCATTTAGGTTAGTTTACAGCAAAACATCACAAATATATTAAAGGCACGGATTCTACTAAAAGATGGCTTATTTTGCAGGTTGCTGCCATATTTGACGAAGAAGGCGGGCGCAGGGCAGATAAGCAGAAGAGCTGAACTGGACAAGCAGACGAAGAGGATGATGCTGCCATGGAGCTGCCGTGACAGCAGAGGACGATAGCAAATTAGTGGAGAAAAAGCAAAGTAAACCTCGATAGATAGAGAAAATTATGCTCGTCTGTCGTGTGAAAACCATATATTTTTCCAAGCCCTAGATCAAAAGATATGACAAGCCAAAGCTCAAGGAGAGGAAATCCCAAGAAACAAGGAAGGCGGCTGAAAAGTAGGATCCTTGTAGATTAAGTCTTTATTAGAATCTTACTTTTAATTAAAGTTGTATTCCTTGTTATCTTAGAATACTTGAGACCAAAGCTTATATAAGGGCATAGATTTTAACCTAGGAGACATCATACCCCATAACCGACAACTAAAACCCCTCCGCCGTTTACCCGCCGTTGACATGTTCTAAAACCCCCTAGGGCCACGGGTTGTTTTGTAAAGTAGTTGCAAGGGTTGTTTTGTTTTAGGATTTTCCAAGTTCAATAAAATAAACTTCAAGTTCTCTTATTTTGGTTATTAATATCTTGCAAGAGCATCGGGAGAGCATTGTGAGGTTATCCATTTACTTAGCATCGGGAGAGTTAAGTATACGAAAGAAATAAGAGCAAGTTCTCTAGTTTATAGTTGAACTATCTTGTGCCTAGGGATAGGGCAAGGTTAAGTGGCTAAGGAAGAATTCATACACATCGGTGTTCATCCTTCGATTCACGCCGGGAGGTATCATCAAGACGTGATCATCGACAGACTTGGACCTAGGGATAGGCCAAGGCAGATCTGAGATTCTTGCCAAACTTAAAGTACGGAGTTGGTGTGTTTGCTGCCGCGACGCCCAACTGACAGCTGCCGCGATAGGTGCTGCTGCGACAGGCGCGACGACAGAACTGGAGTTCCTAAGCATTGCAATACCTGCACTACTGAGCAATTCAATACCAGCCCATTCTCTCTATCTTGATATCTCAATTCTTTTATTTGCGTTTTCCTTATTTTCGTGAAAATTCTCTTAAATATTTTCTTTACTTTGTGCAGTGAAATAAGGTGAAGCTATAGCCAAATCCCTGTGGAGACAATATCTGATACTTCGTATCACTTTACTACTTGCGTCGTGTACACTTGCACTACAATTGCGATAGACTCTTTTACACGCAACATAAGGCTTAAATTGAGTGTTAGCAATGTGATTGCTGTTGGAATTAGAATACATGATGCCTAAGGCTTATATATTGATTTTTGATTAAGGAAAGTGCATTGTTTTAAAGGCATGATGGTTTTCAAATGATGTTTTGAAGTAATTGAAATGTGATTTCAATGTGGTCTTGGAAAATGGTTTTAATGCATTGATGATGTTTTGATTTTTAGCACTCCTCACTAAGCCTTGTGTGCTTACGCTCTCATCTTTCCATCAATGCAGATAATTGAGGTTCTGAAGGAAGCAAGTAGCAAGGGATCTCAAGAGACTTCGTTCAAAAAAGTATGTTTCGGTTTAGAGTAAAGTAATAAGGGCAATGGGGGATCTGTTGTTTTTTGGGAGACTTGTATAAAATCTATTTTGAGCAAGTTTGCTATGTGGTTTTAGACTTGTAAATGGTCGTTGGTATTTGGTTTGTGCTTAATTATGCAATTCGGTAACTTGTTTGGTTTATATTCTACGATGTATGCCTATAGTTTACTCTTGATGCGTTTTTCCATGATTTGATGTTGAATACGCATGTTTGGTTGTTGAATGATCCTTGAATACGTTGCATGTATATTAGAGGCATGTTTAGGTGGTTTGTTTTGCATCTAAGTGTGTTATTTCAGCAAATTGGGGCATTACAGGCCCATGTGTTTCGATACACGGGCCATCGTATCGATACGGGTAAGCAAAAATAGGTTTGGCGTATCGGTACGCGGGGACCCATTTCGAAACAGGCCAAGAGGAAAAAGTAACCCGTTTTTGATACACAGGGTTCTGTTTCGGTACGAGCTTGAAAATCTAAACATTGGGAGCTTACTGGACAAATGAGTACTGATACTAGCCTTGGCATATCTATACGACTAGCGGTTAAAGTAGTTATTTGGTATTTTTGAAGTTCTATTTCTTTAAGTTTTAATCATTGATTGTTATGCATACAATTAGATGTGTTTAAATGATCGGTTTGAGCTGAGAATTAACATAGTGGCTAGTAACATGACTAATTAATGGTTGGTAACTTAAAAATTGAAGAAGTCTTTGTAAATTGCTAAAATTATAAAATGGTCCTTAAAATGTGTTTGCATTCAATTGAGTCCCTAATCAATGGCTGATTGTGTTGTTAATCGTTCCACTGCGAGGTTTATCACATATGATAATAATGTGCATCTAGACAAGATAAAAGAAAAATTAGGGTCATTTATTGAGGTAAACTTCTCGGTTTACTTCAACATTCCCTCGTGTGACCCGTTCGGTTCGGTCTTTCGCTCAAGCTGAGACGAGAGCGTTACATTTGGTGGTATCAGAGCCAGATTCTGAAAGATTGGGATGTTAGTAAGTTAATGTGATGTGATTTCAAGTTGTATGATGATGTTTGCATTACACGGTGATTGTTATTGGCATGTTGATGAAGAATGAAATATTGTTGATCCATTTGCACGGTGATCACTATATATGTTGGTGTGAGTTGAATCTTGTTGGTTGCTATGCACGGTGTTTGCGATATTTATTTCTTTTTATTTTCGCTATTTCATCTTTAATATTTAGAAAATAATAAATAAGAAAAAAAAGAGGCTACGTGGCGACTTCTGATTGGTTGTTACGTTTTTTTTAAACGGCGTCAGTTTTTGGGGTATATGGGTAAGGGTGAATTGTTTAAGGGGAAAAAGTGGGCAAAATGAAGTTTATGGGGCAAGTTGGAAAATCGGGTATAGTTTAGGGGGGAAAAGTTGTATTAAGCCTTATTTTATTACAAAAAAACTGATAGAATCGTTGAGCGATTATATTCGATTCTCCTTGGCACATCAACACTTTAACATTTGTACGCATCACGTTAGTAATAAGTGTTGACTATTAATTAACTAACTAAGAATTTTTATCCATAAAATAGATAATTTGAACAAAATTTGAAATATTGAGAGTTAAAATGTTTCAAAAAAATGATTAGGAACTAAAGTAAGTATTCTATCAAACATTATGGGGAAATTTTAACATTATACCTTCGTTTATGTAATAATCGAATTATTAGATCAATTATATATCAATATAAAAATTATTTTGAATTAAAAATTTAATCTAATTTAATGAAACAACAATAACAATAAAACAAGCATTGTAGAACCAAATGAGTGATCCAGATAGTAAAAGGTAAGGTGTTCCACCTAGATGATTTAGGTTCGAACAGGTTAGTCTATAAATTTGTATGAGTTCAACTAAATTTGAAACCAGGAACATATACTATCTTGAACTCGAACAAAAGGATAAAAATTAAAAAACATAAACAATCATTATAATGAGAGATACTTATTTTATTTAAAAATTTGTCAAAGAAGACATTTTTTCATAAAATTTTAAACTTATTGATCCTTAGCAACAATTTGGATTGCTACCGGCACAAGCACAAAATCCAGCGGGAGTGCAGACATTGAAATTAGTTTGACATTGCCTCTTACAATCTTCATTGGTAACGCATTTCAATTGCTTTTGAGCTTCGATCGTTGTTGATACATCCGAAAACAACATACCTTCAAACAACAAAATTTAGTTAATGTTTTAACCAAACAAAATCATCTTTCAAACTATTATTTATTTTGATTGCTTATGAGAAGATTTACCTGATGAAAGTAGAAGAAAGAAAAAGACAGTGAATTTCAAAGAAGCCTCCATGGTGGTTTTTCTTGTTTCTATATATTTTTTGGTAAATGAGTGTGGTGAGTGTGCCAATATCTTATTACTATAAATACTGTGAGTAGGTTGGGTTCATATAAATATTAAAAAAAGAAATGAAACCTAAGTTTAGAGATTTGTGATTTTTTTTATTTTTATTTTGGAAATTTATAGAAACTTTCCAAAAAGGTTTATCAGACTTCCATAAGCGTTTCAACTGTGGGATTTTGTTTACCTTTCATGGTTAAGTCTATTTAAAACGCTTATGGAATAAATAGACACAGTCGTGGATTATTATTCTATGCACTAGTGGTGAAAAATAAAATTTTCACAAGCGAGATTATTTATAGGTTTATTATTTTATTTTAGAGGTTAGCGGATTTGGTAGACTTTAGAATTTAGGGTTTATAGTTAGAATTTAGAGTTTAAAGTTTAGGTTTCGGGTTAGAGTTTTAATGTTAAAAATTTTAATTTTGAAAATTTATAGAAACTTTCCAAAAATGTTGTTCAGACTTCCATAAGCGTTTCAACTGTGGGTTTTTGTTTACCTTTCATGATTAACTCTAGGAAAATTTTACAAAGTGCGACGAATACCGCTGAACACCATTAAATTAATTAATAAATATTTAAAATTTTAATGATCCATCATACAATTAATAATTCTTTTTAAAAATTCAATTGATTTTTTTATATATTAAAATTTTATTTTTTTAATAAGGGTAAACTATATATTTAGTATCTCACCTATTTTTGTATTTTTATTGAATCCTCATTATTTAAATATTATTTTAATTTGACCATATTCTTTATAAAAAAATAATTTAACCCTCAACCTAAAACCCTAAACTATTAAACCTTAAACCTATACCCTAAATCTTATACCATTAAAAATAATTTCATCATCGATTCAATTCAATTCAATTCAAAAATTTATTTATTTGTATCGATTTCATTGTTATGATTTTCCCAATAAATAGATTTCAGTCCTCATTTGTAAAATTGGAAAAGAGAAAAGGACAGATTGAATTCTTTGTACCCTATAATCGATGTCATCCAATTGAAGCCTATATAGCCTTCAACCCTTTCTTATGTTGATGTATCCAACACAAATTCAACAAGTCTTGTCTATTTCCCTGTGATAAATTTTATGACCTTTAGAATCTGACTTTTCAATGCCTAATCCATGTATTAATTTATTTAATATTTCATTAATCAACATCTTGATTATACCATATTGTTGGTCAAAGCACCGGGAGCCGGAGGTCTGAAGTTCATCGCATTAACACTTTCCAATAGTAGCAATGAGTTAACAGAATGCACACACATTGTTTTAATGTAAATGTTTTTTAAGCTTGGTTTCAACTTATAACCCAAAATGCAATTCCTACATAAGAGGTTTATTCCCAATCATTACATAATAAACTGTGCTAGAAGTAAACGAAACAAAAATACATGACATTGATTCGATGTTTCTGAGATTGAACATGAACATGTTTTGTTCAATGCTTTTCTTCAAGTTGAAGAAGCATCCGAACCACTTCGCCCATGGTCGGTCTCGCGTCTTTATCCTCTTCAACACATTGGAGAGCTTCGGTGACCAAGATCGAAATCTTGGTTGTGTCGTATTGTCCCTCCAACGTTGGGTCTATGATCATCTCCATCCATGTTTCCGTCGCATCGATCGTCTCCTTCACCCATTTGATTAACGTTCTTTCAACTTCTATTCCCTGTGAATGACTTCTTCCGGTGACCAACTCCAGTAAAACGATCCCATAGCTGTAGACATCCACTTTGGAGGTGATGGGCATGTTGAGCACCCACTCCAGTGCCATGTATCCTCTAGTTCCTCTTAACCTTGAGATTTTCGAATTGTTTACATCACCTCGGTTAAGCAACCATGACAGGCCAAAGTCTGACACTTTAGGTTGGTAATTTGAGTCTATGAGAATGTTTTGAGGCTTTATATTGCAATGAAGAATCCACTCCAAACATTCGTCATGTAAGTAAGCTAAGCCTTTTTGCAGTTCCTAATGCGATTTGAAATGTTTTTCCCCAATCAAGTGTTTTGGAAGAGAGCTTTTCCGCCAAGGATCCGTGTTCCATGTACTCATAGACCAATAGCTTGTGCTTTTTGTAACCCCTAAACCCAACCCGGAAGAATTGGGTCGAATATAAGAAGTCAAGATCAAAGCTTGTCCCTCACGCAAGCAACCTGGTTCAAAACTTTAATTCCAAAATAGACAGTAATAATAATACATAATACATATTGATAAAAAAATTCCTGAAAATATTAAATATTCGAAATGTACATGCATGATAAAACGTAATAACCCCAAATAAAACATCTGAAATATGAAATTATATACCAATTGATAAAACATATAATATAAATAGGTCCAAGTATCATACTGATAATAATAAATAAATAAAGCTGGAAAACGAGGTCCTCCAAGTACCGTAGCCTAGACCTGAGCATTTGAAAATAGAAACTAAGGGGGAGTCAGCGAAAACGCTCAGTGTCTCTACAGTGCAAACAAAACTAACAGTATCATCATATCAACAAAGTACATCAGACATTATCAGAATACAATTTTCCATCATGAATCAATTCAAGCACATAAATAAATACGAATGAATATGCAACACAATATGACATGCACCCAACTACATCACCATCCGAAGAGTAAGGTTCCCCAGAACCACTCTCTACCTCGTCACCATCCGAAGTGGAATCCAGCCCGTATGGCGAAACCACTGATCCGAAGTAGACATCATCCTGAAGGATGAAGCTACTGAACTTCCTCGTACAGAATCCCAACAATAATGAGATGACATAAAATCTGAGCTCTGAATATGAATGAATTATTTATCAACAGAAATGCATAATCATATAATCCGATATACAATAATTTGAATCTGAATGTATATACAAATATTGCATAACCTTACAGAATGCTGAAGAAGTCAAACATCACAGATCAATAGAATATAATCATCATACATCATCAGACCACATCATGTATACATTTCAGCAAATCGTCACATTTACATACAGAGCACTGTAAACAGATAGCACAAAAGAGAACACACCTCAAGTAGCTAACACTCAACATCGACGGTGACGTCTCCCACGCTCAGCTCTATCTCTAGGTCGGTCAGAGTCAACTTCTATAACAACTAAATACACAATCAAAGATACTACTACTATGTCAAGACACTAATAATATAAATATCGAATATATTAATAATTAAACTCACGAGCGGATCCTGATGTCTGAGCAACAGGAGGTCGTCCAGGTGGAGGAGAAGGAAGGATCTTAGTATCCATGTCAATGTCGTCTACAAATACGAATAATTCCAATTAATTTTTCTGATATTCAAATCTTTAAATACAAGAATAATCGAATAAAAGTGGTCAAAACGGTCTTTCAGGTTCGAATTTGGTAAAACGGGCAGCGGAATCAGAATTAGGACGTCGAAAAACATAAAATAGGCCTTTTCTGAAAAAGTCAACGGTCAACGCTGACGGCATCGCTGCCATCATCGCACCCGTTAGCCGGTTCGGTTCTGGTGAATGGTCCGGTTCGGTTCTGTTGCAGTTAACCCTTTGGACCGGTTCGGTTCGGTTCGGTTCATTGATCTCTCAACCCAGCCCATTCACAAATTGGGTTTAACCCGGATCTTGGGCTCTCACCAACCCACTCGGTTCAGCCCACTCTCACACCCCTTTGGTTTAACTCATACCCAACACACACACACTTCAAGCCCAAAACCCCACACTCAACAACACCCACCAAAACTGAAACCCTAAGAACAACACCCATGACGGCGTCGGCCGCCAGCGACGCTCTGTTGACCTCCTATGGTCATTTTTCTGACCAAAACACCCAAATCAACCCGCATACAACGCACGAAACAACACGTAAACCAAACACTCACCTACAAACCCAAACGGACGCAACAACGGTGACGTGGTAGAATATCGAACCGTTTTCGAACCGTTTTCGGCGAAAACGAAGATGAGGGAGCAAACTTGGGACTGGGTTTTGATCGCGCGGCCATGGAGAGTCGAACGGTGGTGTCGGTCTGTCGAACGGACGACGTTTGGCCCTTGAACGGAGTAACGACGGTAGTCTCTTTCCTTGTGTTTGCACGAGAGAGACATGGGGAAACAGATGAAGAGAATGGCGCAAAAAGGGTCTCAGAAATGAGGAAAAATGTATTTAAATCACCAAAAATAGGTAAATTACAAGACAAGCCATCATAATTTTTAGAGTTCATGAAACAACATCAAAACTTTGCTTCCCATGCAATTTGATCACTGAAATTTAATTAGGTTTCAAATTAAAAATTCCCAATTATTAGGGTTTTTAATTTAGGAATCTCACTAATTTAGGTTTTCAAATTAGGCAAAAATTGGGGTGTTACAACTCTTCCCCCGTTAAAAAGAAATTTCGGCCTCGAAATTTTACCTGGAGCAAAAAGATGCGAATAATGAGCTCGGATGACAGTCTTGGGCTCCCACGTAGCCTCATCATGACTACGACCACAATACAGAACTTTGACCATCTTAATGGTCTTCCTTCTGAGAACCTTTTTATCCTGAGCAAGAATCTTAATAGGCTCCTCCTCAAAACGCAAATCAGGACGGACCTTAATATCCTCAACAGGCATAACATGTGATGGATCAGGATGATAACGTCTCAATACTGAAATATGAAAGACATCGTGAATACGCTGAAGCTCTGGTGGTAGCTCTAGCTGATAGGCAATTGGTCCGACTCGACGAATAATCCGATAAGGGCCAATGTAACGAGGACTCAGCTTGCCCTTCCGACCAAACCGAATTATCTTCCTCCAATGAGGTACTTTCAAGAAAACCTCATCACCAACCTCAAACTCAAGATCACGACGTCTCAAATCGGCATAAGACTTTTGTCTGTCAAAAGCAGCCTTAAGCCAATCTCGAATCAATCTGATTGTCTGCTCGGCCTCGTGCACAATCTTCGGTCCCAACAATATGTGCTCATTCAACTCAGTCCAACCAATAGGTGAACGACACATACGTCCATACAGAGCCTCATACGGTGTCATCTTAATACTGGCCTAATAACTGTTATTATAAGCAAACTCTTCAAGCGGCAGGAAATCCTCCCAACTACCTCTAAAATCAAGAACAGCCCCTCAACATATCCTCAAGAATCTGGATCACACGCTCAGACTGACCATCTGTCTGCGGATGATAAGATGTACTGAAGTTCAACCGAGTACCCAAAGCAGAATGAAGAGACCCCCAGAATTTTGCAGTGAACCTCGGATCTCTGTCAGAAATAATAGATAATGGTACCCCGTGAAGTCGAACGATCTCATAAATATAAAGCCGAGCTAACTTACTCAAAGAATAGTCAACTCGAACATGAATGAAATGCGCGGACTTCGTCAGACGATCAACAATAACCCAGATGGAATCATTCTTTGACGGAGTCAAAGGAAGTCCACTAACAAAGTCCATAGTCACGCGCTCCCGCTTCCACTGAGGAATCTCAATATGCTGTAGTAACCCAGACGAACACTAATGCTCTGCTTTGACTTTCTGACAAGTCAAACACCTCGATACAAATTCGACGACGCCCCGTTTGAGACCATTCCACCAGTATCTTTCACGAAGATTCTTATACATCTTGTCACCACCAGGATGCATAAAATAAGGACTGTCATGGGCCTCACAGAGAATAACATGTTTTAACCCAGATTTCCTCGGAATACAATACTGCCCATAGAAACATAATACCTCATCCTGGTCAATAGAGAAATCTCGAGATGTACCCTCACGCACCTCTCTGATACGATGCATCAAAAAAAAGATCACTAGGCTGCTTAGCTCGAATATCAAAAATCAATGTAGGAATAACCCGAAGTTCTGCCAACAGACTGCCATCGTCGTACAAACTCATTCGAGCAAATAAAGCTCTCAGATCTGAAATGGCATTACGACTCAATGCATCAGCAACGACATTAGCTTTACTTGGATGATACTCAATCTCACAATCATAATCCTTGAGAAGCTCTAACCAGTGACGTTGTCTCAGATTAAGCTCTTTCTAAGTGAGGAGGTATTTCAGACTCTTATGTTTTGTATAGATATAACACTTCTCTTCGTAGAGATAGTGTCTGTAGATCTTAAGTGCAAAAATAACAGTAGTAAGCTCTAGGTTGTGGGTAGGATACCTACACTCATGCGGTTTCAGCTGTCGGGATGCATAAGCCACTACCTTCCCATCCTGCATCAGAACACACCCCAATCCGGTGTACGAAGCATCACTGAAAACTGTATAAGCCTTACCAGGCTCAGGCTGAATCAAAACGGGTGCTTCAGTCAACACAGTCTTAAGCTTCTCGAAACTAGATTGTTGAGCCTTATTCCAAACGAAGGGAACATCCTTCCTCAGAAGCTTAGTCAACGGAGCTGCAATAGAAGAGAAACCCTCAACAAATCTCCGATAATAACCAGCTAAACCTAAGAAGCTTCGAACCTCAAGAACATTCTTGGGCTGCTTCCAACTCATAATAGCCTCGACCTTTATCGGATCAACCTGAATACCCTGAGCTGAAACTATATGACCCAGAAACATAACCTCAGAAAGCCAGAACTCACACTTACTGAATTTTGCATACAATTGTTTCTCTCGCAGAATCTGTAATACAATTTGAAGATGCTCCTCATGCTCTGCCTCAGATCTAGAATATACTAGTATATCATCAATAAATACCATAACAAACTGGTTAAGATACGGTTGAAACACCCTATTCATCATATCCATAAAAGCGGCAGGGGCGTTACTCAACCCAAAAGGCATCACAAGGAACTCATAATGACCATATCGTGTCCGGAAAGCTGTTTTGAACACATTAGAATCCTTAACCTTGAGTTGGTAATAACCAGATCTCAGGTCTATCTTAGAGAATACCGTAGCTCCCTGGAAATGGTCAAACAGATCATCAATACGAGGAAGAGGATATTTGTTCATGATTGTCAGCTTGTTCAGCTTCCGATAATCTATACAGAGTCGAAGTGTCCCATCCTTCTTCTTAACAAATAGAACATGAGCTCCCTAAGGAGAAACACTAGGTCGAATGAAACCTCAATCCAACAGTTCTTGCAACTGAATCTTCAACTCATTAAGTTCTTTCGGTGCCATCCGATAAGGTGCCATAGACACAGGAGCTGTACCTGGATAAACCTCAATGCTAAACTCAACCTCATCCCGTTTCGGTGGTACCCCAGGTAATTCTTCCGAAAAAACGTCTAAAAAGTCTTCCACAACTCGAATCTTATTTAATCCGGAATCAGTCTGTCTTGAATCAAGGATATAGGCAATATAAGCAATAGAACCTTTCCTGGTCATTTTCTCAGCTTTGAGAGCTGAAACGATATTAGATAGAAACCCTCTACACTCACCAACCAAAATCACCCTAGAATAAGATCGAACTCCCCAAAGGCTAACTCCATCAAATCAGCTGGAAAGATCTCCCCATGAATCTCAAGAGGACAACACCTATATACTTTAGTAACTTCAACTGGATTACCCACTGAATTGTGAACAGTAACAGCACTAACAGTATCCTCAACGGAAATCTCAAGACCCCAGACACAGAACTCGCAACATATGAATGAGTCGAACCATTATCTAGCAGAGCAAAAGACGAAATAGAATAGATAGAGAATGTACCAGCAATAACATCTGGCTCATCATGGTTCTCGTGCCTCCTAGTAGAATAAACTAACCCCGACTGTCTGGCCCCTGATCCTCTACTCGGAGATGGTCTACCTCTACTAGCGGATCCTGAAGTAACAGATCTGACCTGACCTCTTCCCCTGGCGGGAGTCTGTACTGATGCCTGAGACTGAGTTGTAGTAAAAGCTGAGGGAGGTGGAACCATACAATCTTTAAAACGATGCTCGAATGAACCACATCTGAAACAAGCTCCAGTCTGCCTCCTACACTCGCTCGAATGCCATTTCTTACAAAAAGGACACTGTGGCACCCCTCTAGTACCAGTCGAACCACCAACACTAACAGTCGGAACAGAAGGAGTCATTAGTCTAACTCTCGAATAACTCTAATAGTCTGACTCATCTCTGGTCGTCTTCTTAGACTGATTCCCCTGACTATGTTGAAATGGCACTAACATTGGTCTCTTCCCTCTATCAGATCCATGTAACTCAACTTGTCTCAACTCTGCCACATTACGCTCAGCTGTCCTAGCTCATCAAGTAATGTCTTTGTATTCCTGTCCATATGTAAAGCAACACTGGCCTTTATCGTAGGACACAATCCCTTCAGAAACCAATCACACTTGTCTTTTTCAATGGTCACTAACCCTGGGACATACTGAATCAATCTCATAAACTTGATCTCATAGTCATTAACAGTCATTTCATTCTATCTCAGATTCATGAAATCATCTCTGCACTTAGCTATATAATCAGCTCCGACATATCGGTCACGGAAATCCTGTCTAAAATGATCCCAAGTAACCGTACTAGCTGGATTAACAAGCTCCTCAGCCTCCCACCAATTCTGGGCTTCACCCTACAATAGTGAAATGGCAACCCTAAGTTTCTGATCGGTAGGATAATCCATCTCAACAAATAATCGCTGAAGCTTCTTCATCTAGTACTCTGCATCTTTTGGGTCTGTAATCGTCTTCCCATCGAACATAGTCATCCCGGTAGTGAGAAACTCTGTGGATATGGGTCTCCGAACACTCTCAAACTGACGAAGATATCTCAATAGCTCTCTCTAAACAGTAACAACATCCGTACCCACTGTCTCACTATCCCCTGAATCACGATGACCACTACTCTGAGCAGGCTGAACATGTGGATCTCCTCCACCAGTCTGATGAGCTCCAGTCTGCTGAGCTCCAGTCTGTTGAGCTCCTGTCCTTTCCGCATGTTGTTCCTCCATATTCGCACCCATGACCTCATTCTGATTTTGTATCGAACCCTCAGGAGGTGGAACGTCACTATTTGCAGTCGCGGTACGACCTCGTCCTCGGCCACGGCCTCGACTAGCCGCTACTCTAGAACTTCTCCGAGGTGGCATAGTAGTATATCTACAAAAGACAAAATCCTAAGATTAGAATCGGTACTTGGAGACCTTATTCAGAATATGTATAAATATTATTCATAACAAATCATTACTTTTTCCGAAATTCCCGTTTTACCCGAAAATATTTGATAATGCGTGCAAAAATTTATTTTCGATTTAAAATTGATTTAAATAACACAGGTTAAGTGTTGAACCTGGCTCTGATACCACTAAATGTAACTCCTAAACCCGACCCGGAAGAACTGGGTAAAATATAAGGAGTCAAGCTCAAAGCCGACCCGGAAGAGCACTGTAAACAAACAGCACAAAAGAGAACACACCTCAAGTAGCTAACACTCAACGTCGACGGTGACGTCTCCCACGCTCAGCTCTATCTCTAGGTCGGTCATCGTCGGCTCCTATAACAATTAAATACACAATCAAAGATACTACTACTATGCCAAGACACTGATAATGTAAATATCGAATATATTAATAATTAAACTCACAAGTGGATCCCGATGTCTGAGCAACAGAAGGTCGTCCGGGTGGAGGAGGAGGAAGGATCTCAGTATCCGAGTCAATGTCGTCTACAAATACGAATAATTCCAATTAATTTTTCTGATATTCGAATCTTTAAATTCAAGAATAATTGAATAAACGTGGTCAAAACGGTCTTTCAGGTTCGAATTTGGTGAAACGGGCAGCGGAATCAAAATCAGGACGTCGAAAAACATAAAATAGGCCATTTCTGAAAAAGTCAACGGTCAACGCTGACATCATTGCGCCCGTTAGCCGGATCGGTTCTGGTGAATGGTCCGGTTCGGTTCTGTTGCAGTTAACCCTTTGGACCGGTTCGATTCGGTTCATTGATCCCTCAACCCAGCCTATTCACATATTGGGTTTAACCTAGATCTTGGGCTCTCACCAACCCACTCGGTTCAGCCCACTCTCACACCCCTTTGGTTTAACTCAAACCCAACTCACACACACTTCAAGCCCAAAACCCCACACTCAACAACACCCACCAAAACTAAAACCCTAAGAACAACACCCATGATGGTGCCGGCCGCCGGCGACGCTCCGTTGACCTCCCATGGTCATTTTTCCGACCAAAACACCCAAATCAACCCATATACAACGCACGAAGCAACACATAAACCAAACGCTTATTTACAAACCCAAACAGACGCAACAACGGTGACGTGGTAGAATACCGAACGGTTTTCGAACTGTTTCCGGTGAAAACAACGATGAGTGAGCAAACCCGGGACTGGGTTTCGATCGCGCGGCCACGGAGAGTCGAACGGTAGTGTCAGACCGTCGAACGAACGGCGTTTGGCCTTTGGTCGGAGTAACGACGGTAGTCTCTTTCCTTGTGTTTGCACGAGAGAGACAGATGGAAACGGATGTAGAGAACGGCGCAAAAAGGGTCTTAGAAATGATGGAAAATGTATTTAAATCACCCAAAATGGGTAAATTACAAGACAAGCCATCACAATTTTTAGGGTTCATGAAACAGCACCGAAACTTTGCTTCCCATGCAATTGGATCACTGAAATTTAATTAGGTTCCAAATTAAAAATTCCTAATTATTAGGGTGTTACACTTTCCCCCACGCAATATCCCCACATGTCTATCAAATTCATGTGATTAAGCTTCCCAATGGTGTTCACTTCTGCTAGGAATTCAGCTTCACCGTGATTCGCATCGATAAGTCACTTGATAGGAGGGATGATGGTGAAATTATTTTTAATGGTATAGGTTTAAGAGTTTAAGGGTTTAAAGTTTAATAGTTTAGGGTTTTAGGTTGAGGGTTAAGGGTTAAATTATTTTTTTATAAAGAATATGGTCAAATTAAAATAATATTTAAATAATGAGGGTTCAATGGAAATATGTGAGCTATTAAATATATAGTTTACCCTTATTAAAAAATAAAATTTTAATATATAAAAAATAATTTAATTAAATTTTTAAAAATAATTATTAATTGTATGATATCTTTATTAATTAATTTAATAGTGTTCAGCGATGTTCAGCATTAGTGGTGTTCAGCGGTGTTCGTCGCACGTGGTAGACTCATCCTTAAGTCTATTTCACAAAAATTTGAATAAATGAAGTAATTGAATTGATTATTAGTTCAAAAATATACCAAACGTAATCAAATTCAAATTTCTTGGGCGTTGTCACTGGATTTTCACCCTTTTATTTATTATTATTATTATTATTATTATTATTATTATTATTATTATTATTATTATTATTATTATTATTATTATTATTATTATTATTATTATTATTATTATTATAGTTAAAACCCAAAAAAATGTAAAAAGGAGTCCATCTAAATTAAATAAATTCCTACTAATAATAAAGCCCACAATTTTATATGATGAAAACACTAACCTTAAAATATAATAAGGAGCCCATTTTTATTTCTTTTTAGAGGCCCAAACTAACCCATTTTGTGTTTTTTTCAGGTTTAATTAGAACCGTTGGATTCTGGGTTGAAAATATGAACGAATAGGATCGAATAAGGGGAAAATGGGGTTCCACCCGCGTTGGCGCGTGTGCGTCACGCGCGCGGGATTGGATCCCCCAATCTAGCCCTTTAAAGCCCTAGGCGGCGCTGCCGACCTTTTTCCCACCGTTCCCGGCCACGACAACTGCCGTGAGGGGTGCCAGTCAACTCGCCTCAGCCCGTCGGTGCCGTTGACGCCAATCTCGCTTCTGACCGTCACTGTTATAGCATTTAATCGGTGAAGAATCATCTCGAACCCTAATTTAATCTTGGGGCAGAAATCCCTAAATTCGAGTCGAATTGAATGAAATCCAACTTGATATCACTGATTCAAAGCTTTTCTAATCAAGAGGGATGATTTTTGGGGAATAATTTCGTGATTTGTCTCCAAATTAGCTTGATCTCTAAGCACTAAAACCCTATAAATTGAGCCTCTTTTCTTTCATTTGAACACACACCAATTCACCAAGAATACACATCAAAATTAATCTGAAAATCACCTCTAAAACTCATCTGAAAATGCTGGAAAGTGTTTGAGGTTGTAGTAGCATAAAAACAACAAAACCAAACTTCACACATCATCATAAAGTCATAACAAACTTGTCTCAAACCAAACACCTTCAAAACATAAAGCCCAAACATAATACATAGCATCCCCATTGCTAGTAGTATTATTACAAACTTAAAAATCATACTTGAGCTAAAGTGGAAAAGAAATGGCCTTGCTTCCCTTGCTTGCTTGCCGCCCGGAACTCTAACGATCTGTATTGTTGGAAAAGAGAGCGTAAGCTTTTAAGCTTAATGAGCGGAGCTCAAAACCAAACAACAATAATGCAGTTTTAAAACCAATTAGAGCTATGAAAACCAAAACTTTTACCAATACAAAACATGCATACATCATCTTAAAACAACATTCTAACCCACGAGATCATCTTACCATACACCCATTCTTAAAAAAGTACAACTTACTCTTACAAGGCCTTACCAAACCTTAACCCAACTTACCATAATGCAACAAAGGTCATACAAAGGAGAAAAGTAGCATATTGGCATAATTAACAACAATACCCGAATATACGGATTTCATACAATTTTACAAGTCTTACAGGACGTCAATGAGAGTAAACTCAATCACCGCTCCCAAGCTAATCTTACACGTACGGATTTTTCTGACACGGCCAAATTTTCTTACACGTACGAATTTATCTTACACACATGCGTGTTTTGTCTTACAAGTCTTACATGTGCACATTAGTCTTAGTTGATCGATCAACTATATCTGGTAAAGATTCTAACTTGTGCCAATATTCTAACAAAGGTCCAACTTACCAAACTTACATGGCTATCAAGCCCATCTTACCACATCTTACTCTTACCAACATTTTCATACCAAGCATGCCTTTGCCAACACATATCTTACAATCTTACGACTACAACATAAGCATACTCACAACATAACATAGGTATTAAAGGTAGGAAAAACAATTGGCAACAATCACGAGTTTTGCTGAAATTTTATACCACAACACACAATATCAAAAACATGGTGAAATGTAAAACCACTTATTCTTGAGTTTATATTGGCTTATCAAGCCCAATCTAAACCCTCAAAATCATCTTTGAACATTTCCAAATGCTTTAAAACAATTCCACTCACTTATAAACTCGTTCAAAAAAGCCGAAACCCATAAATAGCTAACGATCACTCGGATTTGCTCCCAAACTAGAATCATCTATTTCTAAACAAGTTAAAACAGAGTATTAACACCCAAATAAGCTTCCAAACTTGCAGCAACACTGAAATCCAACAAAAACTCTCAAATACCCAATAATCCAATACCGAAAATCATCAAAATCACTTCCAAAACGTCTAAAACAAAAACCCAGCCATTACCCAGCATTTCAACCATCAAGAACTCATCTATTAACATAAAAATCAGCAACTTGAACATGCCAAAATAATTGTTGCCATTAAAAACCCAAAATCAAGCTTAAACTCGAGATTAAACATGTCCTTATATGTTATTTTGCTTGTTCAAATAATCAAACAGCTATCAGTTATCAGTTAATTTTACCAAAATATTTTATACAATCAACTAATGCAATCGGCTAGTCAAATCGGCTAATGCTATTAGCTATCCGCTATCAGCTAATGTAATCTGCTATAAGCTATATGCTAATTACCAAACGAGACCAATATTATGGTTAGTAATTCATATATTGACTTGAAAAGTTGCCTTATATTTTATGGTTTCACTTACGTTTAACTTTTAATTTTTAACTTGTTTAACCCTAAACTATAACCTCTAAAGCACAAAATTTAACCATAGATACAAAAATCTAAGTTCTATAACTTAAACCCTAAATTAAACCCTTAATGCATATATTTGGCAAGCATATATAAACTCAAGCTTGTGTATCAAAAAAATTCATTTGTGAATTAATAATAAATTTGGTAATTTATTCAAAAATTCGTGAAGTTGACTTAATTATAAAAGGAATAGAAATTATTTGTCCTTTTTCGGTACCCTATTTATGTTCCTACATTAATTTTTTATATTTATGGTTAAGGTTTAGATTTTAGAGAGTTTGATGTCATGTATATTTTTTAGGGTTTATTTTTTTTATAAGAAGAAAGGCCTCGTTAAAAAACCCCCTCATACCGGTTCGGCCAGATGGCTAAACCAGCAGCGGAAGGCGGAAAAGAGCGCCTTATAATTTATTGTTATAATAGGATAGATAATACAAGTTCAATAATAAGCAAATACAAAACAGGTTGATATAGAAGAAAGCGAAAGCTAAATCTAACCAATGCCTACTTTTGCTAACCCATCCGCCCTAATGTGGGCTGCCCTCGGAGCCCACCGGAAGGAACAACTTCCATGATTCCCTAACCTGTTAATTTCAGAAAATAAGTGGCGCAGTGACAGAGGACAATTTGAAATGTCCTTGATCCAGTCCAAAGCTTCCCTGCAATCAGATTCTACAATGTACCAAAATCCCTTGCAAACTTCAAGATTCAGCTTTCTTATAATCCTTCCTTCATATAAACATCATTTAAACACCAAAACACCATTTAAAAACATTTCGAAATCCAGCCTAAGCCCTTTGAACGAAAATCTTCCAAAAAACCATTTTATTTCAAACTTTGAACCTTTAAATCAAAAGGGGTAAACCATTTGATATTGATAGAAAACCAATAAAAACAAGTTTAATTAAAGAAAGGCAAGATGAAATCAAGTTTACCTCCCAAAACCTTGATGGGTAATCCCTTGGATTGAAAATGCTTCAATGGTGGCTTGGTTTTAAGAAACTAACATGAAAATGGAAATGGGGCTGATTCAAAAGCCATTTTTTTTGTTATGAAACCCTTTTAAAATAGGTTTGGGTTTAGCTAAAAACTAGAACCACTTTTTTGGATGATTTTGCAAAATGGCCACCAACTTTTGAAAACTTGCGATTTGGCCACTAGACCAAAATCTCAACCTTTTAGAATTAATTTTCCAAAATTGTCTTCACAAAACTCTTATACATAATAAATAGTAATTTTAGAAATTATTCTCAACTTTTTAGGAATACCTAAAGAGGATTTTCCCTGGTCAAAACCCAAAATGCCAAACTAACTCATCGAATATCAAAATCCACGCCCGTGACATCTAGTCCCAAAATTGGGGTGTTACAACTCTCCCCCACTTAAGAAATTTCGTCCCTGACATTTACATGACGAGAAAAGGTGTGGAAATTGTTTCTTCATGTCATCCATTCTCTCCCAAGTGGCTTCCTCAACACCACGATATAGCCACTTTACCTTAACGAGATCAATAGCTCTACCACGCAACACTTTACTATCAAATGCTAGGATCTCACCTCGTTCTTCATCGTAGGACAAATATGGGTTTAACTCAATCTCTTCTACTAGCATAACGTGCGACGAATCTGACCGATACTTTCGAAGCATAGAAACATGGAACACATCATGAATCTTCTCAAGTTCAGAAGGCAACCTCAATCTATAAGCAACCAGTCCAATCCTCTCAACTATCTCATATGGACCGATAAACCTCGGACTCAATTTCCCCTTTTTACCAAATCTCATCACTTTCTTCTATGGCGAAACTTTCAAGAATACTATGTCTCCCACCGCATACTCAACATCTTTTCTCTTCAAGTCAGCATAAGATTTCTGTCTATCCGTAGCTGCCTTCAAACGATCACAAATTAGTTTCACTTTCTCGGTAGTACCCTTCAAAATATATGGCATTGCTACCAACCTCTGACCAGCTTCAGCCCAACACACAGGTGTTCTACATCTCCTACCATAAAAAGCCTCATAAGAAGCCATCTGAATACTCGACTGATAACTGTTATTGTACGCAAACTCTACTAATGGTAGATGTTTCTCCCATGAGCCCTGAAAATCAATGATACAACACCTCAACATGTCTTCCAAAATCTGAATCACCCATTTTGACTGACCATCCGACTGAGGATGATAAGATGTGTTGAAATTCAAACGAGAATCCAAAGCATTATGCAAACACTCCCAGAATCTAGCTGTAAACCTTGGATCTCTATCAGACACAATCGACTTTGGGACACCATGCAATCTCAAGAATATACAATTCGCCCAATTTATCTAAAGAGTATGTAGTATGTAGTATGAACATGCAAGAAATGAGCACATTTTGTAAATCGATCAACTATTACTCAAACTGAATTCTTCTTAGATGGTGATAAGGGCAAACCTGATACAAAGTCCATGGTGGTTCTTTCCCACTTCCATTCAGGAATCCTCAACGGTTGCAACAAACCTGATGGAACTTGATGTTCCGCTTTCACTCACTGACATACCATGCACTTACTTACAAATTCGACAATGTCCTTCTTCAAACCAATCAAGAAGTACTCATTCCTCAAATCACGATACATCTTTGTACTACTCGGATACATAGTAAACGGATTACAATGTGCTTCAGTCAAAATGGTGTGTCTCATCTCACTATCTTCCGAGACAACTACCTTGCTCTTGAAACACAAAATCCCATCATCACTGAAACGAAAATCAGTCAGTTTACCTTTCGCAATGTCTTATACATGAGCAGCCAAAGATCTATCTCACAACCGTTTCTCCCGAATCAACTGAATTAATAAAGGCTTCACTTGCAATTCAGTCACTAAGCCACCATCCCCTGACACACTTAATCTAGCAAACATAGCTCGCAATTCAACTTCCACTTTTCTGCTCAAAGCATCAGCTACCACATTTGCTTTACATGGATGGTACTCAATGGTAAGATCATAGTCTTTAAGTAATTCTACCCACCTTCGTTGTCTCAAATTCAATTCTTTTTGTGTCATCAAATACTTCAAGCTCTTTTGATCTGTGTAAATTGTGCACTTCTCACCATACAAATAATGTCGCCAAATCTTCAAAGCTAACACAACTGCGACCAACTTTATGTCATGTGTAGGGTAGTTCTTCTCATGCACCTTCAGTTGTCTAGAAGCATAAGTGACAACTCTTCCTTCTTGTATCAGGACACATCCTAAGCCAACATATGAAGCATCATTGTAGATTACAAACTCTTTCCCTGACACTAGCTGAACTAAAACTAGAGCATTAGTCAAAGCTTCTTTCAATTTCTCAAAGGCTTGTTGTCTTGCATCTGCCCACTCAAATCTAACACCCTTTTGCAACAATTTTGTCAATGCGGCAGCCACCCTAGAGAAACCATCTACAAATCTCCTAAAGTAACCAGCTAAACCTAGAAAACTTCGAATTTCAGTTACAAACTTCGGTTGCTTCCATTCCACAATAGCTTATATTTTCTTAGGATCAACTTTAATCCCTTCGGCTGACACAACATGGCCAAGAAATACAACTTCTCTGATCCAAAACTCACATTTGCTCAACTTGGCATAAAGTTGATTACTTAACAACGTCTGTAGCACTAACCGCAAATGCTCATCGTGTTCTTCCTCGGACCGTGAATACACAAGAATGTCATCAATAAACACTACTACAAACCGATCCAAGTACTCATGAAACACCTATTCATCATATCCATGAAATTTGTTGGTGCATTAGTTAACCCAAATGGCATTACCAGAAATTCATAATGTCCATACCTAGTCCTATAGACGATGCCCCTCTCAACTGATCAAATAAATCATTAATACGCGGCAAAGGGTACTTGTTCTTTACTGTTAGTTGATTCAGTTGCCTATAGACGATGCACATCCTCATACTAACATCTTTTTTCTTTACAAACAATACTGGAGCACCCCACGGTGAAATACTAGGCCTAATGAAATCACAGTCTAACAACTCATGTAGTTGATTCTTCAACTCTTTCAGTTCTTTTGGGGTCATATGATACGGAGCAATCGACACATGAGTAGAGTCGGAGATAGTCTCAATAGCAAACTCTACCTCTCTATCAGAATGCAAACCAGACAATTCTTCCGAAAATACCTCTGGAAAATCACAAATTGTCCTAATGTCTTTTGGTCTGACCTCACTCATGTTAGGATTCATCACATAGGCCAAATATGCTTGACAACCAAAATTCATCAACCTATGAGCCTTTAGAGCTAAAATGACATTCGACAAGAACTTAATGTTCTCGCCTACTACAACTACCTCATAGTCATCCGCAAGCTTCAATGTAATCCTTTTTGTCTCAAAATCCACACTAGCTCTATGCTCAACAAGCCAATCCATGCCCAGAATAACTTCAAAAACCATAGAACGATAGCTCTATCATATCAACCGGAAATACAAGACCTTGAATCATCAACGAACACCTCCTATACATCTGTCTAACTACAACAGTCTCACCAAAAGAGCTAGTCACATGCATTCCTACATCTAATATCTCAACAGGGATGTCCAACAATTTCGCATGCTCACTCAGAATATATGAATGTGTAGAACCAGAATCAACCAAGGAAAGCAATAACATAGACTGTAACATGAAATTACCTGCAATAACATCTATGTCGTTCCCGGCCTCTCTCTGTGCATACACTCTAGCTGGTCCACCACCCTCTGGCTGGACTGCAACAACATGAGCTACGTTCCTCAGAGCCTCAATCATCGGCTGGAAGTTACCTCGACCGCGCTCACAGCCTCTCTAATGACCAACTGCTCTAACCTGTTGAGAACAGTTACGCCTCAAATGATAGCGAGATCCACAATTCCAGCATGTATCAGGCACACCCCAACACTCACTCATATGATGTCTCCCGCATCTAGCACATTCTGAAGTACGAGCAACAACTCCATGGCCCTGATGGCCACAGCCTGGGTTACCACCCCCACGTCTATGATCATAATGATGTCTATTATCCTTGTGCCTCTTGGCATCACCTCTGTTCCACTGGTTGTGCCTCTTCCCTGAGCTAGAACCACTAGCACGAGAAGACAAACCCAAATTTTGCTAGATGTCTTTGACCCGGCTGACCAAAACATCAAAATCCACGTAGTCGAATGCTAACATATAAGTTTTCACATCCTTTAACAGCCCGTTTCGCAACGTCAAGGTAAAAATGCAAAGTCGTTCCGAAACGCTGGTGCTCGTTTCGAAACACTTGCCTGCAGATTGGCTTTAAAACACTTTTTAGGCACCTCCAAGCTTGCTAATCAAGACTCAACAACACACATACAACAAAGGATCAACATACCATGCATTTATAGGCAAAAGAGCTTAACAAAGCCAAACAAGAGCATAACAACACTTGGATTAAACAAGAACGAGACATAAGATGTTCTACATTTGCATAAGGGGTCAAAACACAAGATAAGCATAAACACAACAAAACAAAACTTCACACGTCATCATAAGGTCATAACAAACTTGTCTCAAACCAAACACCTTCAAAACATCAAGCCCAAACATAATACATAGCATCCCCATTGCTAGTAGTATTATTATAAACTTAAAAATCATACTTGAGCTAAAGTGGAAAAGAAATGGCCTTGCTCCCCTTGTTTGCATGCCGCCCGGAACTCAAAACCAAACAACAACAATGTAGTTTTAAAACTAATTAGAGCTTTGAAAAACAAAACTTTTACCAACCCAAAACGTGCATACATCATCTTACAACAACATTCTAACCCACGAGATCATCTTACCATACACCCATTCTTACAAAAGTACAACTTACTCTTACAAGGCCTTACCAAACATTAACCCAACTTACCATAATTCAACAAAGGTCATACAAAGGAGAAAAGTAGCAAATTGGCATAATTAACAACAATACTCGGATATACAGATTTCATACAATCTTACAGGACGTCGATGAGAGTAAACTCAATCATTATGCCCAAGCTAATCTTACACGTACAAATTTGTCTGACACAGCTGAATTTTCTTACATGTACGAATTTGTCTTACACGCATGCGAGTTTTGTCTTACAAGTCTTACATGTGCACATTAATCCTAGTTGATCGATCAACTATATCCGGTAAAGATTCTAACTTATGCCAATATTCTAACAAATGTCCAACTTACCAAACTTACATAGCTATCAAGCCCATCTTACCACATCTTACTCTTACCAACATTTCCATACCAAGCATGCCTTTTCCAAGACACATATCTTACAATCTTACGAGTACAACATAAGTATGCTCACAACATAACATAAGCATTAAAGGTAGGAAAAACAATAGGCAACAATCACGAGTTTTACCGAAATTTTATAGCACAACACACAATATCAAAATCATAGTGAAATGTAAAACCACTTACTTTTGATTTTAGATTGGCTTATCAAGCCCAATCTAAACCCCCAAAACCATCTTTGAACATTTACAAATGCTTTAAAACAATTCCACTCACCGATAAACTCATTCCAAAAAGCTGAAACCCACAAATAGCTAACGATCACCTGGATTTGCTCCCAAACTAGAATCCCTATTTCTAAACAAGTTAAAACAGACTATTAACACCCAAATAAGCTTCCAAACTTGCAACAACACTGAAATCCAACAAATACTCTCAAATACCCAACAATCCAATATCGAAAATCATCAAAATCACTTCCAAAACGTCTAAAACACAAACCTAACCATTACCCAACATTTCAACCATCAAAAACTCATCTATTAACATCAAACTCAACCACTTAAACATGCAAAAATTACTGATGCCATTAAAAACCCGAAATCAAGCTTAAACTCAAGATTTTCATACCAAACTCCACTCAAACTTCAAGTTTCAGCTTCCTTATGATCCTTCCTTAATATAAACATCATTTAGACACCAAAACATCATTTAAAAACATTCCAAAATCCAGCCTAAGCCCTTTGAATGAAAATCTCCCAAAAACTCATTTTATTTCAAACTTTGAACGTTTAAATCAAAAGGGCTAAACCATTTGATATTGATAGAAAACCAATAAAAACAAGTTTAATTAAAGAAAGGCAAGATAAAATCAAGTTTACCTCCCAAAACCTTGATGGGTAATCCCTTGGATTGAAAATGCTTCAATGGTGGCTTGGTTTTAAGAAACTAACGTGAAAATGGAAATGGGGCTGATTCAAAAGTCATTCTTTTTGTTATGAAACCCTTTTAAAATAGGTTTGGGTTTAACTAAAAACTAGAACCACATTTTTTGATGATTTTGCAAAATGGCCACCAACTTTTGAAAACTTGCGATTTGGTCACTAGACCGAAATCTCAACCTTTTAGAATTAATTTTCCAAAATTGTCTTCACAAAACTCTTATACATAATAAATAGCAATTTTATAAATTCTTCCCAACTTTTTAGGAATACCCGAAGAGGATTTTCCCTGGTCAAAACCCAAAATGCCAAACTAACTCATCGAATATCAAAATCTATATCCGCGACATCTAGCCCCAAAATTGGGGTGTTACACTCTTCAGCCAATCAAAGGTGAATCTGTAGTCCAGCCGCCCTCTCAAGTCTTTGCAACTGGGATCTCGAACTGGAAGAACACCTTGATTGGTCAATTTATTGGGTCGACACCCAATTTTAGCGCCTTGCAACGCATCATCGAATGGCTTTGGGGTAAATCAGTAAAGGTTGGTCTCGCTGGTTCTGGTCTTTATACTTTTCAATTTCCTAATTCTGATGTGAGGAATAAGATATTTGAGAGTGGTCCATTGCATATACAACACAAACCACTGATCCTTCGAAAATACGAACCAAATTTAAAAAACCTAGACTTTGATTTAGTTCATATGCCAATATGAGTTCAATTATTTAATGTCCCTCTAGAATTGTTTTCTAAAGATGGATTGATTTATATTAATAGTGTGATTGGTAAACCTCTCTATATGGATTCTACTACTAGTAAGAAGGAATGTCTTGAATATGCTAAGGTTTGCATTGAGTTACCTGTTGGTAGTGTTTTTACCTAAAACCATTAAGGTTCTTTTGCAAGACGGTATCTTTACTCTCATTCGAGTTGTTGTTCCTTGGATGCCTCATTGCTGCACTAAATACAAAACATATGGCCATGGTAATAAAACATGTCCTACATTACCTCATAAGCAAGTGAAGCAAATCTGGCAGCAGAAGGCTCCTACTTTGTTGCCATGTGAATGTTTTGGTGAGCAGGAGTATGCACTTGCTGTAGCAATTAAGGGATCTGCAGAGCCTGTTAGTAATGTTACTGACTCAGAAATTGAAGAATCTGTTAGTGATGCTTCGGATACAGAAATCTCTGCTCATATTGAGCAGCTAGTTCATTCTGTTGTTACTCAGGAAATTGATTCCCAGGATACTCCTCATGTTAATAGTAGCCATGATAATTCTACTGCCATGAGTTTTGCTGAGAATGAATTTCCAACTCTACAGGATTCTGTGAAAAAGAAAAAGAACCATGGTCGACCTCCCAAGGACAATAGTATTAGTGGATCCATGCTTAAGTTCAACATCATAAATATAATATTAATAAAAATACATTGAATATTAAAATAATAATTAAATATGTGTAACACCATTTAAATATTAAATTAATATTTAATAAAAATATTTAATTAATTTACACCACAAATAATTAATCATCAAATTAAAAATTCAAATAAAGGATCAATATGAACAAAATTCATTAACTTAAGGGCATTACAAAGGGGTAGGAATTGACAAATACCTAAGAAATTGGTGGGAATGACATTTTCACCTTTTGGGGAGAAAAGTGACACTATTAGGAAAAGATTATTATCCCATACAGGGAATGCTCTCAAACCAAACCTGGGAATTTTATTCCGGAAAATATTATTACAAGGGTAATAATATTTTATGCGAACCAAATAGCCCCTGAGAATAAAACCTACAGGTTAACTGTTGTAGTATGTTGGTTAACCATGAACACAACTACTTTAGATGATAATAAGGAATAAGGAATTTGATAAGAGAAGACGAGTGGTTAAGCTAATCTAAACCTAATCATTTTAGATAAGAAAATTGAAGAAAAAAATTCATGAAACATTAAATAACTTAGACTTTTCAAATGAGATTTATGCATTTTGGGCAAAGATGTCTTCTTATCAAATGATCGGCTATTAGTTATCTTTCTAACACATTTTGAAATGCCTCAATCGAACATTGGAAATCAAAATGCATTCATTTAGCAAATACAACACAATCAGAAAATCCATATGAGTCCACTCTGGGATTTTGAAATGATTACAATTTTTTAATATTTTTATTGATTATTTGTAATTTAATTCAACTGAATACCATTTATCATGTATTTTATACGATTTAGAACCATATTTATCATTTATTTTAGCGTAAAGTACATAAATGGTCACTAAACTATCCCAAAAATATAAAATGGTCACACTACTTTCAAAAGTTATATAATGACCATTAAACTTTAATTTTTGTTACAAAGGGTTACTGAATCGTTAAATGTCGTTAAATTGGTGACTTGATTGTTACGGAAATTTGTATAATAGCACATTTAACCCTTCATTTTTACACATTCAATCAATTTAGTTCTAATTCGAAAGCGTTGAAAATTTGAGAGACTAACTCCCTAGTTTTTCCATTTTGTCTTAAAACTTTTCTCCTCCACCCAGAGAAAACCATAAACTTCTCTTTTGTTGGCAGTCACCACTCCCCTTAACAAAAAGGATCCCTCTGATCGTCACAACAGAGCTGCGGCTGAACATTCCCTTCAATATTCACTTTTACAAGTTTTTATAAGAAAACACAAGCACCAATAACAACCATTTGCTTCCTTCTTTTCTTATATTTTTTTAGATAAAATGTTTTGTATTATTATACAAGAAGTACCTCAAGCTATACAATCAACAAAACCTATGATAGGGATCTCATCTATATATTACATGATCCCCAAGCATTACATAAGTGTTCATTTACAATAAATTTTCTATCTCTACATCTGGTATTTAGTTTTATACAAACTGTTTCCTTTATATCCTTAACAAGGTCACCAACTGCTCGAGCAAATCGCCTATGTAGTGTATAACTCCTTTCTCTCTAAACAAAATATAGGAAAACTACATATTTAGTACCCTAACTATGCATGCGTTACTGTTTTGGTACCCCAACTATTATTTTAGACATAATATCAAAAAATGCCCCTAACGTTTAATGGAACAGTCATTTTGGCCATTCTTCTTTTTTTGTCCAATTTCATTGTAACCCCCTAGACCCGCCTATGTAATACACCTAAATCTAGGAGCTCACATTAGGGTCACATGAGCGACCCACAGTAAAATCCACATGAAAATGTTTTTCTTTAAATACAATAAAACCTATAAAACAAACTTCTATTCAAAATACAATTTCAGAAAATCATTTAAACATGTAACAACGGTTCAGAAAGTGTTTTACAAACACTGCCATAAAACAATACACAACATACATACCCACTGGCTATACCAATATTGTACTCCACAAGCAAAGTCGATGGAACTCCATTACTGATGTTGACACTACATCCTGATCAAATTCTTTTAACATGCGAAGGTAAAAACAACGTGAGCTCCCGAAAGCTCACTAATACAGAACTATCAAGAGATGCTAAAGGCAGAAGAAGATATATGGCAAGCATAACACTGTCATGACATTTCGAGTAACAAAAGACTCCAATTATAATTCGACATTCGTAAAAATGATTCACTTGAAGGTAGCAGGGTTGTTCTTATTGAATCATCTGAGTACTGATAAAAAGCCTATAGCTCGATTAATCAAAAAAGATATAGATTACAAAAGTCGAACTAGGATGTTTAGTGTTTTATTAAGCGCAAATTGGGAGCACACAGAGAGTTCAGACTTTAGTAAATTAATTCAGTAAAGTAGGATTATAGAAAGGAACATAAAGTTTTATTTTAATTATCTGACTACCCTCCAACCATACACTAATATGCAATATCTGATAACAATATCCAGAAAGGCTTACCCAAGACCCATTGGGCGTAGGATCTTACGGAAAGGCTTACCCTAGGCCCATTGGACGTAGGAACTTAGGTACAGAAGGACTTGCCAGCACTGAGCGTACATAACTTTAATAGAATTCCAGATAGTATACCCCCGAAAGAATCAGTTTTATCTAGTAAATGGTAATGTCAGAAAACATGTATCAAATATATTTTCTATTAGAATACATAAGCCAAGAAATGTGCTTTCAATACGGATAACAAAGTCACATTTTAATTTAGAGCAAATAGTTTTGGTTTAAAACAGAGAAAATATTTACGGGCATATGGAACACTCTATATGGTTCAATTTATTCCCCGTAGTTGGTAATTATCAGAGAGAGAACATTGAACATCTGACAAGTTTGGACTAATTTAGAATGAAGTCCCTATAAAAAGGGGGTTCGGTACTAACGGCACAATCCAGACATTCAAAAGTTGATACATCAGGATCATTGAGATTTCAGATATATCGTGAGTGATCCAATCATTAGAGCCTACGAGCGCATTATGATCATTCTAACCTTCATGAATAAGTTGGTAATTTAAGCCTATAAGATATAAACGGTGACGTACAGAATTCGAAAATTATTGTTGCTCATCAGGTTTCCGCGTCCCTAGAAACTAATCGCAACACACCAATAAAATGTTTATTATTTAACCGAGTAGGTAAACCTTAAGCATTCATTCCTCAAAATTGACTACAACGTAAAACAAAATGGTTCACCTTCACCAATCAACCACTGAACGTACTACGAGAAATTGATCATATATTCAAACGGTATTTTCCAAGTATTCAAACATGTGCATTGCAATCGAACTCAACCCATAGCATCGAATGTACCTTTGACGAAAAGGTTGCTCTTACTATTAACTATGCATCCTCTCCAAAATCGAACATGTCTTTATATGGTATTCTTCCAAAATCACAATAGTATCAAGAATGACCAACAAACACGGGTCGTGTTTTACCACTTTCAGCCATCACATTTGTTTGGATTTATTGGTTTTTCATATTCCAAGTTTTAGAGGTATTTTCAGTTATTCTAGTATTCAAAGGTATTTCAGACACTTTGACGCCCGAAGGTGTTTCAATAATTCTGAGCATTTTGGTCCTTCCAACTATTCATTAATTTCGATCTCGAGGGTATATCCATCATTTCGGTTAATTTGGAAATTAGTGTCTGAGGGTATCTCAGCCTTTTTGGTCATTACGTCATTTCAATAAATTCACACTTATAAAAATTTTCAATACTTTTAGTTGTTTCAGTCAATTCGATAATTTGCACCACTTTGATAGTTCCGAACATACGAATAATTTCTTGTAAATTTACTTTCGGAGATTATTCAAAATTTAGGAATCCAAGTATTTCGTTAAATCAAAGGCTAGAATCATGTTACTAGAATTTTCCACTTGGATCAAATTTTAGATGCATTCAATTGCTCTATCAGATCAAAAATAGATTTCTAGATCATTTCTTTGTCAAGGGTAACTTTGTAATCCTTACACATCAAGGGTATTTTTGTAATTCTATAACCAAATATTTCAGACGTTGAGTCCTGAAACACTATCGACCGGTTTGGAGATTAATTTCCTTAATAGTTATTTATCGAATCACATCCTCTTTCGATTTATTAGCCATCTTATTTGAGTATTACGACTTTAACCAGATTCATTCTTATTTCCAAAATTGGTTTGATTTTCGTGAAAATAATAGTACTCATATCATATTCACAATTGTATTAACCAAATATTTCAATCTTATCCAAATTAACATACTTATTTTTCGTATCTGAATTGACTTAAGCAGAGTTAACAGTTCACTTCATCATAACTATGCATGCATCAACCAATTACCAATATATCCATAAAAGCAAACATGATGTAGTAATGCATTACCTTGAATCTTTGTTATATCGGTCAACCCTTGAAACAACATTGGAACACTCTCCAACCTGATTTCGATGTCCTCTACCTTTCAAATACAAAGATATATGAATACCTTCAACTAAACAAGGTCCATAATCAATCCTTAACTTGATAACAAAATTCTTAAACTGAAAAACTAAACACAAGTATTCTCGGGTTCATGGTCAAATTCGGAGGCTTTCAGGTCAAAATTTTGCAAAACATACTTCGAAAACGAACTCAGGACGTCTAAAAACATTGCATAGAAGTTTTCTGAAAAAGTTGACTTTTTGGTTAACGGTTAAAGCCAACACTGACGTCATGTTGACGTTAGTAGTCAACTAATTAAAGGTCAACCAAGTTGACTCGAGCAAGCTGACTAATTGACCTGAATCGATCAGGCTAACTCCCTGAGCTGACTCGGACAGGTTGACCCACTAAGCTGACTAGGATAGGTTCAAACTCAGGTCGGGTTGGTCGGGTTAGACTCGATCAGGCACGGGATCGGGTTGGGTCAAAGGGAAATGGGTCGAGTTTAGGCCGAATATAACCCGACCCACTTACCCAAATTAGACTCATCAGAATCTCGCCGAAAATTTCACCGGCAACTCCCAAAGCACTCACTTTTGCCGAAAAAGAATGAGAAATAACTCAATAATTCAACCATTTACATCCACAAATCAAATTCAAGTTGAAAACTTACCAAATCTTACCAAAACAAGGGGAACACAACCGAAATTGGTGTAGCTCCGACGAGCCCTTATCGGTGAAGAAACAGAGACTGATGGCCTGGGTTTTGCTCGCGTACCGACAAGGATCGCACCGGCAAGAGCGGTCTCATACACATGCGACGATAAGAGGCTGAACGGCGGCGCAAAGATCGGGAAAAGATGAACTTAAGGTTCGACGAACCTTCAAAGCTTCCTCTACGGTGGATGACATGACTTCGACGCGAGTGGTCGCCTAAGTTGAGACCAGGGTGAGGCGGTGAAATTTTCGGCAACGGCAGTGACATGTACGGCGCGGCGGTGGAATAGATCGGACGACTAACAGAGGTAAAGACCCCCTCTCTCTCATGATGATGGTGAAAACAATAAAGATGGTAGGTGAGGAGTCAATTAGGATATTAAATCATATTTAATATACTTCTCAAACTTAATTCAAATGTAGTTCAAGGCAACACTTGACAGAAATGAGCTCTTGGCTCAATGGTTTAGCACCCATGGGAGAAGGAAATGGGTGAGGTCGTGGGTTCAAGCCCCATCAGACCTATTCAATATTCACACATTTTTTTTGCATCCTTATTTTATAACTTTAATTAAATAATATTAGGGTGTTACAACTCTCTCACCCTATAAGAAATTTTGACCTCGAAATTTACTAGAGTTGGATCAATGCAGAAATTGTAATTCCATTTATTCACCTAGTGAAACTTGTCCATCAGAGTATGCATATTCCTCTTGTCTCATAGACGGTCACAGATTAATCTGGCAATGTCCTCGGACACTCGGAGTAACGTTAAAACCAAATTCATCCCATGATACATCTCAGACTAGTTTATCAGAATACGGTATTTACACCCATATGAAACCTTAAACGGTTCCAAGCAAACACTTGTTTCATAACTTTTATTATAAACAAACTCGGTCGGGGTTAGAAAATCTTCCCTACTATAACAGAAGTCACTCATACGACCCAGATGTGTATCTTCTAGTATAAGCATAACTCTTACAGATTAACTATCAGTTTGCGGATGAACGACTATAATTGTAGTTCAGACAAGTACTCAAGGCCTCCAATAGGGTCTTCTAGAATCAAGGTGTAAAAATCATATTTCCATCAGTAGGATGCACATGACGGTACACCATGCCATTTTTTCCAACTGTCTTTCTTCAATCCGTTTAAATATAACCAAGGTTTTAAACAGATGTCACGTACCTTCAGCGTAATATTTAGACAATTGTTTCCTTCGTGTATAACAGAATCACCACATAATCTATACTTTCATCAATCTCACAAACACCTCTCTTTTAAATTCATAATATTTTTATCAAATTTTCATCAGAATACTCTCAAACACAATAATTATCACCGAGCTACCTTACATGTAATCTTATATTGATTACCTTAAATGATCAAACATATATTCTTAATTTGATTTAGATATTCAATTTCAAATGCATAAACCATCTCAGATTCTTTATCCAGAATCAAATCTGTCAATTTAATCCAAATCGCAGACAAACGTTATAGACATTTTTGCCAGTGCTGGTCGAGCCATAATGGTCAGAATGGTTGAATGCATTGGCTCGGAGGAGTACAGTTATGATCTAGGAGCATGTATAGACTAGACACTCTATAAAAGAAGATCAACCGATCTACCCAGAAAGACGCAAATCTAAGCTCTAATATCACTAAATGCAACCCCCTAGACCCGCCTATGTGATACACCTAAATCTGGGATGTCACATTAGGGTCACATAAGCGACCCACAGTAAAATCCACATGAAAATGTTTTTCTTTAAATACAATAAAATCTGTAAAACAAACTTCTATTCAAAATACAATTTTAAAAAATCATTTAAACATATAACAATAGTTCAGAAAGTATTTTATAGACACTAACATAAAACAATATACGACATACATGCCCACTGACTATACCAGTACCGTACTCCACAAGCAAAGTCGATGGAACTCCATTACCGATGTTGACACTACACCCTGATCAAATTTTTTTAACTTTCGATGGTAAAACAACGTGAGCTTCAGAAAGCTCACTAATGCGAAGAGATGCTAAAGGCGTAAGAAGATATATGGCAAGCATAACACTATCATGACATTCCGAGTAACAATAGACTCCAATTATAATTCGATATTCGTAGAAACGGTTCACTTGAAGGTAGCAGAGTTGTTCTTATCGAATCACTCAAGTACTGATAAAAAGCCTACAGCTCGGTTCATCAAAAGAGAGGTAGATTACGAAAGTCAAACTAGGATGTTTAGTGTTTTATTAAGCGCAGATTGGGAGTACATGGAGGGTTCAGACTTTAGTAAATTAATTTAGTAAAGTAGGATTATAGAAAGGGATAGAAAGTTTTATTTTAATTATCTGACTACCCTTCAACCATACACCGATATGCAATATCTCATAACAATATCTAGAAAGGCTTACCCTAGGCCCGTTGGGAGTAGGAGCTTAGGTCCAGAAGGACTTACCAGTATTGAGCCTACATAACTTTAATCAAATTCTAGATAGTATACTCCAGATAGAATCAGTTATATCTAGTAACAATAATGTCGGAAAACATGTATCAGATATATTTTGTATCAGAAGAGAGAAGCCAAGAATTGAGCTTTCATTACAGATAACAAAGTCATATTTTAATTCAGAACAGATAGTTTTAGTTTAAAATAGAGAAAATATTCACAGACACATGGAACACTCTATATGGTCCAATTTATTCCACGTAGTTGGTAATTATCAGAGAGAACACTGAACATCCGACAAGTTTGGACTAATTTTAGAATGAGGTCCCCATGAAAAGGGGGTTCAGTACTAATGGCTCAAACCAGACATTTAGAAGTTGATACATCAGGATCATTGAGATTTCAGATATATCGTGAGTGCTCTAATCACTAAAGCCTACGAGCGCATTATGATCATTATAACCTTCATGGATAAGTTAGTAATTTAAGCCTACAAGATATAAACAGTGACGTACAGAATTCAAAAATTCTTGTTGCCCATCAGGTTTTGGAGTCCCTTGAAACTAATCGCAACAAATCAATATAGTGTTTATTATTTAACCGGGTAGGTACACCTTAAACATTCATTCCTCAAAACTGACTACATTGTAAAACAAAATGGTTCGCCTTCACCAATCAACCACTGAACGTACTACGAGAAATCGATCATATATTCAAACGGTATTTTCCAAGTATTCGAACATGTGTATTGCACCCGAACTCAACCCATAGCATCGAATGTACTCTTACTATTAACTATGTATCCTCTCCAATAAATCGAACATGTTTTTATATGGTATTCTTCCAAAATCACATTAGTATCAGGAATGACCAACAAACACATGTCGTGTTTTACCACTTTCAGAGCCATCACATTTGTTTGCCTTTATTGGTATTTCACATTCCAGGTTTTAGAGGTATTTTCAATTATTTTAGTATTCGAAGGTATTTCAGACACTTTGATGCCTGAAGGTGTTTCAATAATTTTGAGTCTTTCGATCCTTCCAATTATTCATTCATTTTCGATCTCGAGGGTATATCCATCATTCCGGTTAATTTGACAATTAGTGCTCGAGGGTATTTAAGCCTTTTTTATCATTACACCATTTCGATCAATTCAGCCTTATCAATATTTTCAATACTTTTAGTTATTTCAGTCGTTTCAGTTAATTCAATAATTTGCACCACTTTGATAGTTTTGAACATATGAATAATTTCTTGTAAATTTACCTTCAAAGATTCTTCAGAATTCAGGAATCCAAGTATTTCGTCAAATCACAGGCTTGAATCACGTTACTAGAATACCCTTACACATCAAGGGTATTTTTGTAATTCCATAACCAAATATTTTAGACGTTAAGTCCTGAAACACTATCGACCGGGTTTGGAGATTAATTTCCTTAATAATTATATATTGAATCACATCCTTTTTCGATTTATTAACCATCTGATTTGAGGATTACGACTTTAACCAGATTCATTCTTATTTCCAAAATTGGTTTGATTTTCGTGGAAATAATAGTACTCTTATCATATTCACAACTGTATTAACCAAATATTTCAATCTTATCCAAATTATCATACTTATTTTTCGTATATGAATTGACTTAAGCAGATTTAACAATTCACTTCATCATAACTATGCATGCATCAACCAAATACCAATATATCCATGAAACAAACATGAAGTAGTAATGTATTACCTTGAATCCTTGCTATATCGGTCAACCCTTGAAATCAATTTCGAACAGTCTTCAACTTGATTTCGACCGTCCTCTACCTCTCAAATACGAAGATATATGAATACCTTCAATTAAACAAGGTCCGTAAACAATCCTTAGCTTGATTACATAATTCTTAAAGTGAAAAACTAAACACAAGTATTCTTTGGTTCATGGACAGATTCGGAGGCTTACAGGTCAAAATTTTGCAAAACAGACTCAGGACGCCGAAAAACATAAAATTGGAGTTTTTAGGAAAAAAAGTTGACATTTTGGTCAATGGTCAAAGTCAACACTAATGTCATGCTGACGTTAGTAGTCAACTAATTAAAGGTCAATCGAGTTAACTCGAGCGAGCTGACTCACTAACCTAACTCGGTCGTGCTAACACACTAAGCTGACTCGGACGGGTTCAAACTTAGGTCGGGTTGGTCAGGTCTGACTCGATCGGGCACGGGCTCGGGTTGGGTCAAAGAGAAATGGGTCAGGTTTGGGTTGAATATAACCTGACCCACTTACCTAAAACAGACTCAACGGTATCTCGCCAGAAATTTCACCGACGACCCCCAAAGCACTTGTTTTTTTGCCGAAAAAGAACGAGAAATAACTCAATAATTCAACCATTTACATCCACAAATCAAATTCAAGTTGAAAATTTACCAAATCTTACCAAAGCAAGAGGAACATGACTGAACTCAGTGTAGCTCCGATGAGCCCTTATCAGTGAAGAAACAGAGACTGATGGCCTGGGTTTTGCTCGCGTACCGACAAGGATCACACTGACGAGGGCGGCGTCGTACACAGGCGACGATAAGAGGATGAACAGCGGCGCAAAGATCGGGAAAAGGTGAACTTAAGGTTCGACGAACCTTCAAAGCTTCCTCTACGATGGACGACAGGACTTCAACGTGAGTGGTCGACTGGGTTGTGACCGGGGTGAGGCGGTGAACACTCCGACAACGGTAGTGACGCGCACGATGCGGCAGTGGTATAGATTGAACGACTAACAGATGTAAAGACCCCCTCTCTCTCTTACGATGACGGTGAAAACAATAAAGACAGTAGGTGAAGAGTCAATTAGAATATTAAATTAGATTTAATATACTTCTCAAACTTAATTCAAATGTAGTTAAAGGCAACACTTAATAAAAATGAGCTCTTGGCTTAATGGTTCAGCACCCATGGGAGAAGAAAATGGGTGTGGTCGTGGGTTTAAGCCCCATCAGACCTATTCAATATTCACACATTTTTCATCCTTCATTTGTTTTTGCATCATTATTTTATAACTTTAATTAAATAATATTAGGGTGTTACATTCACCCCTAACATTTCATTTTGAGTCAAAATACTTCGTGGATGAAAACCGTTAATTGACTAACGCTCAACATAGAATGATCATGTGGCATGTTGAGTTGTCTTGGGACGCCGATGTGACACTTTGCCACGTTAGCAAAAAAAATTTAAAATTTTTTGATTTTTTCTTTAAAAAAATAATTTTTATTTTTTAAAAAATAATTTATTTTATTTATTTTAAAAAGTAAATTTTCTTCATTTTTAAAAATAATAAGTTAAATAAATTATTATTTCTTATTTATAGAAAATTAAAAAAATTATTTAATTTCATATTTGTTAAAAATATTAAATAATAATTTATTTAATTTGCTAATTTTAAAAAGATAATAATGATAATAATAAATTAAATTAAATATTATTTATTATTTTAAAAAATTAAAAACATTAATTTTTTTAAAAATAATAAATCAAATAAGTTTTTATTTATTTTTTTAAAAAATAAAAAGAATAAATTAAATTATTTTTTATTTTTATAAAAACTAAATATATTTTTTTTAAAAATTGCTGACATGGAACTATGCACCATCAGCGTCCCAAGCCAAGTCAACATTGCACATCATCATCCCGCATTGACTATTAGTTAACTAACAGTTTCCATCCACGATGCGCTATTTTGACCCAAAAAATACGTCAGGGTGAATGTGGACCAAAAAATGAATAAGGGCCAAAATGGGCATTCCATGAAACGTTAGGTTTATTTTTTGGCATTATGCCTTTGGTAAAATGGTACCTAACGTTACGCTTTTGTTCTGTTTTTGTACTTCTACCGTTTAAAATTAACGGAAATGGTACCAAGCTAACTTGAGGACGAGTACAAGTAAGGATTTACCCATTGACCAGTGTAACTCCTGTTGCCATAACCCAATCACTTGCTCAGAAATGCTTCCTACTCTTCCTTTGAATAGTGAGGTTTATTGGCAGTGGATTAATAGCTCAGCCCTTTAAAGATATACTGGGTCAATCAGGCCAACCAAGAGTAAAAGACACGCTGTATACTCATCTGGGCTTGGACTTTTATCATTACTCTCATTTTTAATCTCCCCAACTTCACTGCCTAAACCATACTGCACCAAGTTTTGTAAGGCATCCCTTAACTCTCTAATAAGCTTTGAGAAGAAAGAAATCAATAGCATCCATGCAAGTTTTGTAAATCATGAATAAAGCTTTTTATATCACAAGCTATGATTAATGAGCGAAATCAAAGCAAAAAATGGCATAAGCTATATGATGTAGACAAGAAAAGAGAAGCAGACATATCAATCTAATAATATATATATTATTTATTTTGAATAATCCCCACTTAAGATTATGTGGTTTCTGATATTGTCCTTTGGGAATCCACCAAAATCTTATATCACCAATTTTTTTATTTATTCTTATCCAACTTATTGCTCCATACTCTAATGTCGACGGTCCAGATATGAGATACAAAGAACAATATACCATTTGCAATTTGCTTGGTGGTTGCAATAGTGATTCATGCCTTTTTCTTAAAAAAAACAATTTCGTTTCACAGTTTTCGTTGTTATCATAATATATTTTGAGAGCTATTTGTATTCTATTGTTTTTTTAATTTAAATAATTTAATTTTTTTATTTCAAATCAAATTTAAAAATTAAAAATTAAATTCCAAAGATTGAATTCTAAATTGAGTTGAAACTCAAACCTTTTATCTTAGTTGGGTCCAATTATTCCCTAAAGCATTGACTTTTTTTTAGTTCGGTGAATACCTTTTACGGCATTTAAATATGTATTCGAGGTTATTTATTATTAATATCTGCATTTTAGCTCAGTTAACTTGAATTGGAATATTAATGACACCTTAAAGAATGTTTTTAGTCCCATAATTAGTAGAATGTGTTTCAAATAAGAGATCTATACGTAAACGATTATGTACCAATTACCAATTTAGTGAAATAAATGTTAATTCCCGGCGCAGAAATAAAGGTTTAAATTAGGATGGTGTAAATGAAATTGAGTTTAAAAATGGTCTTTATAATATTTGGTCTTGAATGATTTATTAAACTTTAATTGTTCACATTTACAGCCGGGCACAAAGCTCAAATTTCTAGTGAACGGAGCAATCTTTGGTCAATTCCAAACATGTTTGGTTGAAAGATTAACATAATTTGATTTCAAGCTAATTCGGCGATTGAAAATGATAGATCAAACAATTTTAATATTTACTTTCAATTGAGATTTAAAAAAATTGAAAGTTTTCGAAGAGCTTGAATTGATGTAAAGGAAAAGAAGAGGAAATTGAGTAGTTTGATGATCTTTTTAACAAGAAAAATCTTCAATCGACGATAGAATGAGACGACAATTCAATAAAAATTAAATGTTAAAATATTTTACCCGCCACGGTTAACTCAAATGAAGCATTTCCCCATTAAAATTGACTAGTTGAGCATTCAACGTGGATGTTTTCTGATATTGATCATAATAAAAATGAATTAAAAGTTTAATAAGTTTATTCATATATAGTTTAATCTTATAACAATTTGAATGGATAATGTTATTATAATAGTAATATAGTAGTAAATATGATGCAGAATTGTAGCTGTCGTGGAAGTAGTAAACGAGGACCCTTTTTCTGCGCCACCTTGCCTTCTCTTTACTTTTCCTTTTCCCTCTCCTTTATGCTCTCTAAATAATCTTAAAAAATATGCCCTGTGGCTGTGATTGTGAATAAACAGATTTATAAACTCAGGCTTGCATTCAAAATAAATTAATAAATAAATTTTCTGCAATGGCCGACGAGGTGAGATGTTCTTTTTGGATTTCGTGGCTCTTAGATTCTCTTCTGTTTCTGTTATGAATCTGAAGCTGTTTTTGGGAAATTTTGCTTCTAATTTTGGATTAAAATTTAAACATAAAGTAAGTTCCTTTGCTTCTTTTTGAGCAGAAAGAATCTTTGCTAGAGCCTAGATGCGTAGCTTCAATAAATAATGGAGGAATTTTACACTTCTAATCTGTTTCCTGTTTCTTCGGAATTACCTTGTAACTGTATATGGTTGGCTGAAATTCCATGGCTGTTATGATCTAGTTTATTATCTTTCATTGCTTTCTCCATTCGCGAAACATAAATTCTTGTTCGGTAGCTGCGAAAATGTAGGGAATGGAAGATAGTTTGCCTTCAATTCTTGCATTCTCTTTTTTTTTGGGTTGGGGTGGGGGTTGGGAATGGTATAAGCTTTGCCTTTAATTTCTTATCAAATGGATTTGCTTTAATTTTTTTGGACTTCTTTTTACTATGGCAATGGAAACCTAGATTTTTTTCCATTGCCGAATTCCTTTCTACGATTCTAATTATTTTGATTTCTTTTCTTCAATTGATGCGTAGAAATTCATCTCTGCAGATTAGCAAATTGTATATAGATTTTCCTTTTACATTCTAATGGTAAACTTCCATCACCATGAATCTGAAGATGAATAGAGCAAATCTGCCTTGAATTAGAATGGAATTTAAAAGAACATAAATCTCATATTTAAATGAAATTACAAGTGTTTTTCTTATTTGTTATGTCATCTTTATCGAAGTTTGTTTTGCAAGCGCTTTAATTTTAACACAGTTACTTCCAGGGAAAACCGTTCTTATCAGGGATGGTTGGAAGCACAAATGTACCCGTTAACATTTCGTGTTTTGAGTTGATTAAGCCAAGCTTTGATGAGACCAACCAGCATTGTTCTCTCGGTAAGGATATTCGTGATAGATATGGTATTTAATTGCATGACCTCGGTTTGATATTAAGCTTGTACAATGAAATCCTTTTCTTGAAATTTCAGATGTCTTGCCTATTGTAATAGAGGAGACTTCATTTCCAGTGAGAGAAAAATGCAGCTTAAACACTTTGCATGTAAGTTCATGTCAGACCATGTGTTGAGTACTTCAAATTCTTTGCCAACAAGATTGGTTGCTCTGTTTGAATTCCTTTCTTCTCGTCTCATAGTATCTTTTTTGACTTCTATTCTTGTTATTTTCTAAAACAGTATTTTTGGTCCCATTATCTCTGCTTAAAAGCTGGTTCTAACTTTTGTTTTCTCTTACTGATAAATTATCTTAAAACGAGAATTCAGTAATCGATTGACTTGCTTTTCATTGTTTCTATGTTGCTATTTATTTTCAATCTCTTTGTGCAGGACCAGGATGTCTATAGCATTTCTGTGTTGCCGGAGGAAGGAAACACAAATCCGAAATGTACACCACAGTTAACTTTTTTGAGCCTCTTAGAACTTCCTTTTTCATCTAAAAACCAGATGCGTTTGGATGCTCAATTGAGTTGTCACAACTGCATCGATTTGAAAGTGGATAGTGAAGATGCTTATTCATCTTGCATTCTGGACATAAACATCGAGAAGGAGATTCCTGACATACTTACATCAAGAGATGAGATTTTTGGAAATTCAAAAAGTGAAGGTGTACTAACGGTAAGTTTGACATTCCTATCTTTATAGCATGAGTTTTAAAGCACACTTCTCCATTTTAGTGGGCATATTCAGTGAAGTACAGATCATACATTTAGTATGGAATATACAAAATTTAATTATTTAGTCATCGGATGGTTTTCCTTGGTTCTTGCTACTTCTTTTTCTCTTTCACCCTTGATACTGATGATAGATCTCAATGAAACAGCATTTGCAGAAGGTGCTGCAGAGACAATCAAGCTTAAATATAGGTGAGCGTTCATGCAGCTTTGAACTGTTAATGTTTTAATTTGCAGGTCTGTAAGCATATTCTAATACCTATTTGGAATGATAGTGTCCCTATCTTCCTCATAATTGATGGAATAATGTTCCATTTCCTTGATGTGGTCGGTTATTGCTTTATTTTGCATAAGAGTTGCTAGTTTCTTTTAAACAAGAAAACATCCAAAAGTATGGAATATTATGTTAACCAAGCTGTTATAAAACAGTTCAGGTTTCTAATGTTTCATGCACATCATTTGATGTGGTGGTTCAACATTTGAACTTTCACCTTTCAATGAGAATTACAGTAACTAACAGAAAACAGAAGTTCTCATGGTGATTCACAATGATTGCTCTTAGAGTTCTAAAACATGCTAATCTTCTTGTAGCTTGCCACAGGCCTAAACATTCACCCTAAGAAGATTGAAGTTGGAAAAGAGCTTGATTTGACATATGTTATTCCGGTAAACTGATCATTGAGAACAAATAAACCAAACTCCTATAGTGAATTGGCCTAGTGATGGTTCCATTTGTTTAACTATTACTTCAAAGGGTTTCAAATAATTCAACGATTGAACTTTATTTAATCATTTCTCCTGATCAGTGAACTTTTTTAGCTACACGAGTGTTTTTGGAATCATATGTTACCTTTTATCTTCAGTATTTTTTAGTTTTAAATGTAGGAGTTGTCCATGTCTTTTGGTTATGCATATTGCATGTTTGATTCTTCATTCCTTTGGAACATAAACGCCGAGCTTGATTTCAACAGAAAAATCATCGACCGAGAGGGTTCAAGATGCACCAATGAACAGATGGAGAAGATATAGACGAGCTGCATCATTTGATTCAAGGAAAATAGTTCTCCTATTCTCAATCCTGTAAGCGTTCGAATTCCTAGCAAACAGGCAGTTTATTTGTAAACTACATATTTTTCATAAGTTGTTCAGTATAAGCATCTTTGAAAATAACCCAATTGGTAATCAAATTCCATGGTTCTACCGTGATTGAGGAGTGACAATGTATTACTAATGACTATTTGGAACCAGTAGATACCCAGAACTGAAAATATTTAAGAATTAGTTGACCACTACGGAGAAAAGTTTTTACTTAGAACTAGTAGGCTTGGGATGTTTGGGAGATCGAACTCAAACTCAAGTACTCAATTATAAGTAATCGAGTTTGAAGCCGAGCATGAGAATAGAGCTAATTTTTACTAGTTAAATGAGCTTCGTCGAGCGTAATTGATCAAGTTCGAGCTATTTGATTTTTGTGTCTTGAATTTTTACTAGAAAAAATTTCCTAGTACTAGCAGTAATCAGAACAGTGCATTCCAATCAATGACATTGTTTTCTTTCTTTGGTTCAGGTCAAGTCTGGGGACATTGATATTGATTTATCTGACACTGAGAGTTAAGGCAAGCTATTAATGGGTTCAATCTATGTTAGTCAGGTCTTTGGATGTGAGCATCGGATACGGTCGTGTTCATATTTTTCATAGATTTTCATGTTGATCATATCCTGTACTCATGTCTACTGCCTTTTAGTTTATGCTGCTTTTGAGCATTTTTTTCTCTTGAAATCTCTGGAGAACTTTTGTGTTTTGAGAACAGCTGCTTTAAGTTTAGCTTTTAAATGCCAATATTTTTTTCCATAATTTTTTACTATAAATATGATTAGCTTAAGTATAAAGTTGTACTTTTATCATTTGCCCAAAAGAGAGTTACAATTCTGGAGGTCGAAAACTTGTGCTTTGAACCAGAGATGATAAGTTTGAAGGACACTACCTGTTAAATAAATACTAAAAAAAACCAAAAAAAAAAGTAGAATAAACATGTTTTCTTCATAGCCAGTGATCCGATTTATGAGATCTATCTGTTCATAGATAATTTTAATCCTTTGACAATGCACACACTTTGTAGACAAGGCGAATGAATTCGAGTCTCATCTTAAAGGCAATCAAATCCGGGTCTTTTAAGATGAACATTATTTGCTTTTTCATTGGGATCATTTGTTGGGTTCAAATGTTTTTCTTTTGCTTTTATGGCATTTGTTGTATTTTGCGTGTTGAAGCTTGAAGGAGTATAATGTTACGTTTGCTGGGTTTCTTGTACTGAAACAGTATTTTTAGTAGTAATAAAAGTGATTTTGTGTACTATCTTTTTACTTTGCATAGCTTAAGGTTGCCTTTCCAACGGTCATTGTCAAGTCGATGAACCGACACAATATATTGTTTGTAAGGATTTAAAATGCAAACACAGTCAAAATCATTGTAATATATTGCAATTCAATTTTTAGTAGAGAAAACTCCTAGTTTTATAATCTGTCCTTTTGTCTTCATTTCCTTTTGTTTGGTTAAAGAGAAAATTTGGTAAAAAAATAAAACTTCAATTGAAATTTTCCCATTTTCATTAAATTTTAGATGATTGAATTGATATAATGTGTCACGAGACATAGATTTAACACCAATACAAAAGAGTATCAGATTAGACGAGGCACCCTTCAACTCAACATTCATCACTCTTGTATGGTTTGGTTGGTTTTAATTAAAAAATATATTTAGTGTAACACTCCTAAATTCAGTCTAGAAGATAGAAACAAATATTGAAGTTTTCATTAATCACCCTAGTATTCCGAAAAACAGTTACTTGGTTTTTTTTTTTGAATAGTTTAGAGGTAATTACAAAATAGTATATGTTTATACATATTTTTAACTTTTTGACAACGCATATATACTTTGCAGATAAACCGATTGAACTCGTGTCTCCTAAGATGAACATCATCCGTATTTCCACCTAGACCACTTGTTGAGTTCTTATAAACATAAATTCAATCCATTCGAAATGATAAAATGTAGAAAATACAAAATGTATTAAAACATATTAAAGTCCCCAAGCCACAATTTAAAAACAGTTGAAAAGGAAGCAAGTTTATTGTTTTTTTAATTTTTTTAAAAAAGAATTATGTATTTTAAATTTTACGTATTCGTTTTTAGTTGTTGGCGTATCATCAATTTATTTCACATCATATATATTAATATTGTGATAAGGTTGATAGTTGATACAATAATATGCTCCCTTGGCCTCTTGTACAAATATTAACTATGTTTTTTTACCTCAAATAAAACAAAAGCAAACCATAAATATTGGTGATTTCTTTGCTCGTTTAAGCCAAATAAATGACACCAAGGAATTATTAATATTTTATGTCTTTAGACACGCTTTTATTTTTTATTTGATTATTTTTTCTTATTTTTTATTAGGGTTGAATTTAACGTCGCCACGACTGATCAAGATGATGTTATTTAATTATCATGTTGATCTCTCTATTTTGGACTCTCGAACTAAATTCAGATACGAGGTCACAATTACCGTTCTTGTTCGTGATTAAGGTGTGGTAATGATATTGTTGTCAACGTGTCTTATTATTGTAATATGCATTTTTTAATGCCGATATTGTTGTTTTTTTCATTGTCGAGCGATTGTGATGTTTGTATCTATTTTGTTTTGAATCTTTGATTTAGTGTTTTACCCTTTATTTGTATGGTCTTATTTATGATCTAAAGACATTAATTTTCATGTTTTTAAGAATATGACCGGATCAAATTTATTTACCTGATTTTAAACTCTCATTGTATTTTAATTTTTCTCTCTTTTAATAAACTAGTGTAGTCACGTTAAAAGAAATTAAAACTTTGTTCCAAATCATAATTAGACTTTGCCCCACCTATAAAATCCAAGAAAGACACTATTCGTAGATATGTAAAATCGGGTACTCGGCCGAGTTTCAGATCGGGTCAGATCATATTCGAGTTAAGTCGAATCAAGTTAGTGGTTTGACTTGAGTCGGGTTGGGTCTGGGTCGACTCGTGTTCGGGTCAATGTCGGGTTGATCCCAACTCAGACTCAGGTCGAGTCAAATTTAGGTCGGGTCAATACCAAGTTCAGTTCAAAACGGATCGAGTCCAAGCGATTAATTATCGGGTTAATTTGGATTCAGGTGGAATTTAGGTCGGGTCATTCCAGATATCAAGTCAAGTTAAAGTCGAGTCACTTTGGCTTCAGATGAAATTTGGGCCGGGTTAATTCGATTTTGAATGGACTTCAAATCGGTTTAATTTACATTAGTTTCAGATCAAATTTAATGAGTATATATATAATTATATTAAAAATTTTAAAAATATATGAATAATCTTTAAAAAATATTAAATAACATTACACAGTTTTAAAGAAAATTATGAATAATCTTTAAAATTATATATATATATAGGGATAGGATCAAGTTACAGGATGTGAAACTCATTGAGTTTTACACTAATTCATGGCCATTGGAATAGTGTAAAAGTAATTGAAATTTACACAGTGTAAGTTGATCATAACCCATATATATGAATAATTTTTAAAAATTATTAAATAACATCACAAATTTTTAAAAATTATATGAATAATCATTAAAAATCTTAAAATTTAAAATCTTAATTCAATGAGTTTATATAAAAAAATCTTTAAAAATTATTAAATAACATTATAATCTTTAAAATTTTAAAATCTCAATACAATATATATATATATTAAAATTTTTAAAAAATAAAAATCATATGAATAACCTTTAAAAATTATCAAATAACATAAAAAATATTTAAAAATTATATGAATTTTTTTAAAGGTTTTAAATTTTAAAATTCAATGAGTATATATAAATAATATTTAAAAATTATTAAATAAAATTACAAATCTTTAAAAATTTAAAAATATTAAAATTGAAATTCCTAATTCAAATAGTATATATAAAAATTATGTTAAAATTAATTTTTTTAAAAATATTTGAATAATCTTTAAAAATAATTTTAAAAATTTTAAAATTTTAAATCCTAATTTTATGAGTATATATACAAATATTCTTTATAAAAATTACAAAAATAATCTTTTAAAATTATTAAATAACATTACAGATCTTAAAAAAATTATATGACTCCTACAGTGGAAGAACGGAGTATTTAAACATATTTTCTCATTTTCTTGCAAACCAAACTTTCCACGGTGAAAGTTCCGCTTAATGTACTTAACATTATTATAATTGGTTGTATAGTTTTAAACCGAAGAAAAGGGATGAGAGAATCTTCGCGTGGTTAAAGATTCTTTAGTTTTTAATTTAATAGAATAATCACTTTTAGTTTAATTGTTGATAGTTTAGTATGTGCTCTTTTTATATATTTACTTCAATATTTATTGATATTGGTTGTTGACTAACGTTTTAGATTGTTTGCTCGTTACTGAATTTTTTATTTGATTTTTTGAATTTATTTGTTGGTCTATTGATTTGTTTTATGTGTTCTAGTTATTTTGTTTAACTTTGCATGTTGTTCCTTAGAGAACTGAGATGATATTAGGTTAGGTATGTAACATGTCGGGTCAAATCGGATCTCAGGTCGTTTCAAGTCGGGTTATATTAAATATTTGCCAAGTTAATTTCGGGTTCGGGTTCATATCAGGTCAGGTTCGATTATTAAATTATTGGGTTCAATTTCATGTTCGAGTCATTCTCAGGTCGGATACAGTTCGGATCCAAAATTATCAGTTCCAACTCAGGCCTGGTAAATATCAGGTCGAACTCGGTTGAGTTCAGGTCATCACCACCTCTAGTTGGTTGTTTAGACTCGGGTCGATCTCAGTCAGATTTCCAAGTCGAGTCAGTATTTTACTCCCCTAACTCTTGTGTCTTCCTTTGATAGTGCCATGTAAGCAAAAACATGTCCAATTATCTGTACCTTTCATGAGTTTCAGCAGTCCGTGGACCGTGAGCAAAGACTCGACTAATCATATGCACATTTCCATAAATAATTTTGTTTGGATACCAAATTGATAAATAATAATAAAAATTACTATTTTAGTAAAAATTCTCCGCTGTAACATAGCAGTTGAAGATTCGCTGCATGTTGCATGAGACTAGAGTTTTGCATGGGTGTGAAAATTTTGCCCTAGGTTGTACAACAGGGTTCCAAAATTTGTTGTCGTTAGAAGTCCATTAGGAATGTTCATGGATCGAATTTTTTGTTGATCCACATTCGACTTGAAAATTTAATACCTCCAACCGACCCGACTAACATTTTATAATGCTCCACCAATCCGGCCCGATATAAATAAAAATATATTTTCTTAATTTCATTTGATAAAATAAAGAGTTAATTAAAAAATAAAAATAGAAAGTGAACATTAAATAATTATTTTATTTTTATTAGACAGAATATGAAGACAATTTAAAAAGTATATATATAAAGAGATGAGCATTATATTTAAATATTTAGAATAAAATAAATTCATTATTTTAAGTTGGGTCGGATATTCATTATCCAAAAATCAAACCCGACCCGAACTCAAAATTTTCCTAAAAACCCGACCATATAAGGTTGGGTCGGGTCGATACCCATTGTTCTAGGTCAAATGACCCTCCTTAAATTCATGTACAAACAAACGGGTAAAAATACCTTGTCTCCTTTTAGTGTCCCTACTTATGCCCAAAACTAAAAAACACTACAAAATTAAATTTTAAACCCTAACCCAAAATTCTAAATCTTAAACCCTACACCCAGGGCCGGTCCTGGATTTTTGGTGGCCCAGGGCGAATATAAAATATAGGCCCCAAATTAAAAATTTAAATTGTGATTTCCGTCGTATTTACAGTCATGTTAGGTTTTATTGTGGTTACGGGCATTATAGATGCTATTTCGGTCACTACAAATATCGTGGTTGTGAAATCTCTTAATAACATATGTTATTGTGGACATAAAAATTGCAAGTAACGCGGTTTTAGATGGTGCCGCTACCCATGAGCGGATGTAGCATATAAATTGGGGGTGCAACTGACTCTACTTGATTTGTTGGGGCATAAAACTTTTAAGGAGGTAATATAGATTTTTCATATGAAATATTAGATTTGACCCCACTTAATTTGTTTGGAGTATGCGGTCAACAATGCTTATTCTAGTGGTATAGAAATCCTCAATACATCATACTTCACTCATGACCTCATTATAAGAAAATTCTAGCTCTGCCACTACCACTATCGTCATGTAACAGTCGTTGTTGCGGTTACATACTATTATTTAAATCTATGTCCCTAATAGCAAGTAATGAAAAAATTAATAATTTTCAGAGTAGGTCCATAATAACAAGTATTGAAAAATTGGGCCCCTAATAACAATAATTGAAAAAAAAATGAATTTTAAAAGTATGCCCAAAATAACAAATATTAAAAATAACGGGCCCCTAATAACAAATATTAGAAAAAGTTAAATTTTAAGAGTAGACCCTTAATAATAAATGTTGGAAAAAATTAAATTTCTATTAACAAATATTGAAAAAATTGGGCCCCTAATAACAAGTATTAAAAAAATTAGACTATTAAAAATAAATATAATTCGAATAAAATTATAAACATATAACTTACTTAAGTTGTGGGCCCTGGGCGGGCGCCCTTTCTACCCCTGCCCAGGGCCGGGCCTGCCTACACCCTATACCCTAAAAATACATCCTACCCTAAATTTCCTAAAACTCTAAACCCTAAACCTAATTTTGAGTGTAGGCATAAATATGAGCACCGAAAATTAAGTTTAGGGTTTATGGTTTAGGATTTTAGTTTAGGGTTTAAGATTTTAGGTTAGGATTTATGGTTAGGTTTTATGAAATTTAGAGTATAGTGTATTTTTTAGGGTAAATGATGTAAAGTTTAAGATTTAAAATTTAGGGTTAGGGCTTGAAATTTAATTTTGGAGCATAAATAAGTGCAACAAAGGCTGTACATATGAGTTTTATCCCTTTAACTACCATATAGTAATAACAAACAAATACAAATTAAAGAGAAAAATAGTACTCCATATCCCTAATACTTTGGCTACTGTTTTACATTACAGCAGTCCTTCCATGGCAGCTGCAATTGCAAATATTCCGTAATCTGCAGCACAGTTGCACCCTCCGTCAATGCCTTGGCATCCACACCCATCCCAATTGTTCTTCATCCTCTTCTGATTCTCTATTTCTGCCATCGCCAGACCTCGAACCAATTTCATCGATATACGTATCGAAGGCGGCTCGAGACCAGTTTCAACATCCCCATCATTCATTGACACCAATGTAAGACAACAGTTATCAATCTCCATGTTTGGTGATTGAAAAACAGCTTTCCATGGCATTTCGGCTCTGCCCAAAACCACCGATTTCCCCAGTTTCCTCCGCCGCCGGAGCTCGAAAACAAGAGTCTGTTGCTTAAGGTAGTTGACTGATTCTTCAGATGCTGAGAACTCCAAAGAGAAGGACTCGTTCCACATGATCATTTGAGATGACTTTGTGGAGATTTGTTTGGTGTTTAGTGGGATTGTGTTGTTGTTTCCAGCAGGGAGATAGTATCTGATAAAAAGGTTTCCATGGGACTTCAGTTGTATGTTTTTGGCTTCCAAGATTCTCAGTTCACAACAAAGAGAGGAAACCAAATGATCTGAAACTCCCATTGAAGACAAAGAAATTTCTTAATATTCTGTGAGGTTTGGTTGTGTTTAACGAGACTCATGGATTATATATTTATAGGGGTGAAGAGAAGTGGAAATAAAGGTTGTGTCTAACATATGGCTGGTTACGGTGTGGCACCGGCAGAAAATATTATAAAATTTGGAACACTGAACTAAAAATGTTACACTGTTTGATAATATTTTCGGTTGGTGATAAGTATCGAAACTTAAATCACTTCTGATAACATTTTAAGTTTTTGTAAGTACCAAAAATGTTATCAAACAATATAACATTTTTAATTTTATATTTCAAATCTTATAACATTTTCAGTTGGTGCCGCACCGTAACCTGTTATACCGTAGAACTACCCGGAAATAAAGTGGCATAGCGATTAATATTTATCCACACAGAATCAGCTCGAATACACTGATTGGTATATACAATGTAGTGGAAGAAAGTGCATTAGCCACCATAATTTATATTGTAATTTACTTCTATGGTTCTAAGTGTTTTGCTTTTATGTTGGAGATTGTGTAGATAACATCTAGAATAGAATAAAGGACTTTTTTTTTTACATATTAATAAAGGGCTCTTATTGTTCATGAATGGCCGGAAAATCTTAATCTGACCCTTGCACATGCAAAATCACAATAAATCAAATCCTAAGTCAAAAGAATTGACTTGCATTGGCCCTCGTTGTTACATGTTAGCATTTATAATCTTGGCTTCTGTCCCATTCTTTGGAGCCTTTCGATCTCTAACTTTGCTGCGGAGAATCCGAAACTTCTGGGGAAAAAACGATAATGAAATTTGAGAGAAGTTAAGTCAAGTTTAATTGTTCTAATTTTTGTTCGAATATAATTATAAATATTTATTATTATATGATACTAGTTGGTTCCAATTTAAACTACTTTTTATATAATATATATTTCTTCATATTGTTTCTATATAATTATAAGTTGAGAGGGTCGATTCAAATTTAAAAACTGATCCATTAATTATTAAAAGTTTGAGTTATTCGAAATTCTATTTTATAACTCAAATTTTATTTAAAAATATTTAAATTAAATTTATTATATTACGATTCAAGTCAAATCAAATCAATTTTTTTAAATCAAATAAAAATTTTCATTTTTTAAAGTCCTGTCAAATTTTACTTAACTCCTACCGATATATACAAGAACCTTAGAGAAACTGCCGATTTCATTTGACCATTATTTGTCTAAATAGAGCATTGAATTTTTAATTTCGATTGTAGAAAACCAATCCCATGACATTCTCCTGTAAGATTAAAATATTGTAGGCAAAATTATAAAATTAACTCTCAACGTTTGGCTTTTTTCCACTTGCACCCTTTTAAATTTAGGATTCATGGATTTAAGTTAGGGTTTAAGGTTTAAAAGTTTAGGTTATAAAGTGTATAATTTAAGGTTATGGTTAGAGTTTAGAGTTTAGGATTTAGGTTGTTAGAATTAGGAATTTAAGTTTTAAAATTTATAATTTAAATATGAATGGTTGTGTAAATTTATTTCTAGTGTATCAATATATATATATATATGATCCACTTACACTACCTAAAATTCAACTAGTTTTACTCGAATTCATGGCCATTAGATGGGTAAAATGGATGGATGAGATTAACTCATTATTTTTTCCAAGTGATAATCTTCACGGATGTGTCTAACATACGACAGTCTACGGTCCCAACTGAAAATGTTATAAGATTTGAAACATGAAACTCAAAATGTTATATTGTCTGATAACATTTTCGATTGGTGGTAAGTGTCGAAAGTTTAACTTCGAGTACTGAAACTTTCATCGCTTCTGATAACATTTTAAGTTTTTGTAAATACCGAAAATGTTATCAAACAATATAACATTTCCAGTTCCATGTTTCAAATCTTATAGCATTTTCAGTTGGTGTCGCACCGTAGCCTGTTGTACCGCAGAACTACCCAATCTTCACATATCCTACTTCTAATCTCATTCATCCAATGGTTATGGATTAGTGTAAAATTAGTTGAGTTTTACATAGTGTAACTAGATCCCATATATATATAATGTCAACATATAGTTTCATACTAGTTGGTAAGAATTTGTGTAACTATAAGAATTCTTACCAACTGGTAAGAATTTGTGTAGACTTTGCATTAAGTAAGATTTTGTGTAATTACACAAATTCTTATGTTATAACCTAAATTCTTACCATTTGGATATGAATTTGTCTAGATTTCACCTTAGATAAGAATTTGTGTAATTAGAGGTGAGCGTTCGATCGAGTCGAGTCGAGTCAAAAAATTTCAAGTTATTCGAGTTGATGCGTCATATTTTACAACTCAAATTTTATTTAAAATTTTTTCGAATCGAGTCGAGTCGAGTTTTTAAGTTCCTATACAAATTTAATTGTAATTATTTGTCATGTTATAGTACAACTTGATTTTAATTTAAACGACTTTCTATAATCATATAAGATATGCTTATATATTTCTTCGTATTTTTTCATATGTGGCATATATTTCTTCATATTATATACATAAAAGGAAAAATTAAGAGACTCGATTCAAACTTGAAAACCAATCCATTAATTACTAAAAATTGCGTGTTATTCGAGTTATTCCATCATTTTACAACTCAAACTTTATTTTAAAAAATTTCGAGTGAAATTTCTATTCGAGTCAAGACGAGTCGAGTCAATTTTTTTTAATTTTTTCGAATCGAATCGAATTTTATTCACCCTTTTATATAACTACACAAATTCTTACCAAAATGAATAATTTTTTTTAAAAATCCACTTAATTTTAACTACACCATAGGGCCTCACTCACCCTAGAACTACCCCTCAATTTTCTTCAAATAACCCTTTTATGATCAACATATGGTAAACTATTTTGAAGGCGTGAACTGACACCTCATTTTGTTACGTCATCGTCAATATACAGTTACTTCTTACATTTTAAGCTTAATGCACATTTTCTCCTCTAATATTTATTATTATTTTTTTAATTTAGTACTTAACGTATCTTTTAAGTTTTTCTGCCCCTTAACGTTTAAGTCAATACCTAAATTACCAAAAATACTATCACCGTTAAATAAAAAAATTATTTACCAATAATATGACGCCACGTCAACATATCTATCTTTTTGAATAAAATAAAATAAAAATATTAAAATATTTATTTAATTTAATTTAATTTATTTTTCCAAATTTACCCCTTTCCCTCCCATACTCTCCTTCCACCCCCACCGCCACCCAAACACCAGCGATTACTCTCCTCCCACCACCACCTCCCTTTCCTTTGATTCATTTAATCAAAAGCAATAAACTTGTAATTTCGTTCAGTCTCCAAAACTCTTTCGACCCTTTCTTTAAGCGTTCAACATCTCCATTTTTAATTATCTTTCTCCAGATAGCTAGATTTAGGTGTTTGGATACAGACCATATTCACCATGGAAATTTCAGTTATCAACAGAATAAGCGATTTTTAATTATCTTTCCTTTCCCAAGTTTACGCCCTTTCTGGGATTCAAAAGCTCTACCAAGCTTGTATTTTTTGGAAATGGGAAGCTTTGATTCTTGCCCTTCTAGCCTCTCTATCTACCATAATCAATAGACTCAAGATTTTCATCATCAGATTCCGACGAAACCATTCTTTGTCGATCAAACCTCTTTTTTACAGCACAGATTTCGATAATGCCTTCGACAGTTTTTCTTATTCATTGTCTGACGACAAAGGCGAACATGAGAAGTCATCAACTTCTCAAAACTGGCGATGTGTGGACGAGGATTTTCGGGTCATTTCTTTGGCCGAGGAGCTAACCAGCGGCAAAAGCTTGGTGAAGCTATGGGATAATCTTGAGTTAGGGTTTCGTTTGGACGTCGATGAAAGCGACAACATTTTGAATGTTTACGACGTTAACAATGAAATCGAAATCGAGTCGAATTTCCGGGGGATGGGGAAGAGATTTTTAGGCGATTTCGGCGGCGGCGTCTTTGTCGCCTACGGTTGTTGTATCCGCAGGACGAATTTTGAGTATTTTAAAAGAAGACGATGGGAAAGAAGATGGGGGCATTTTGAATATTTTGAAAAATATAATTAAATTAATAAACATTTTAATATATTTATTTTTTTTCATTTCATTTTATTTTAAATTTTTTTAAAAAATAATGTGGCGTGTTCTGATTGATCAGAACGAATTTTTTTAATGGTGTTAGTTTTGAGGGTGAAATGAGTAACGTCGTAAACATTAGAAGGCACTTTGTCCTAAAAAAAATTTAGGTACCGAATTGAAAAAATGAGTACAGTTTAGGGGACAAAAATATATTAATCCTACATTTTACTATTTTATCTTATAACTAACCATTTTAATTGGTTAATAACTTACAAATGAGTTTTCTTATATCGGATTAAAAACAATTAAATAATTATATTTGCATGTATCAAGATATAATTATTTTACAAACAATTGTTGGTGCATTGGCAAGGCGCATACACTCCTAAGAAGATGACGTGAGTTTAAACCGTAAAAATGATATTGTTGGGAGGGACAATTACGCACCCTAAACATGAACAGTAAGACATACATACATATTACCAAAAAATATATATAATTGTTTTGCTACGTTGGGGTTAAAAAAACTATAAATTATTTGATTTTGTTCGTTTTAATTACATTTTTTTAATAATTCTATCATTATGTTGATTATTTAAAATTTATTACTACTTTTATTTCGAAATTACACGTTTTAAAACTCCATAATATATATTTCTTCTTCTTCTTTATCCAAACTCTAATATATGTTTTGGTTTAATAGGAATCGGTCAATGTTGGATCTTCTTTAATTCTTTATATTGTTTTGGCACCATATGTTCCACAGCTACCAACTCAGACAGTGGCGTAACTTGAAGTGAAAGTTTGAGGGGGCTGACTTGAATTTAAAAAAAAATTAAAGGATTGAACGAAATTTTTTTTAAAAAAAATGAGGGTTTAGCTAAAAAATTTAATAATTTAAAGAGATTTAACAAAAAAAATTTAAAAATCTGAAAGAGAATTTAATTAAAAATATTCAAAATTTTGAAGTTTAATATGAATTTTTAAAAAATTTGAGCGGGCTATATTAAAATTTTTAAAAAATTTAAGGGCAAAATCGAATTTTCCAAAATTTTAAGGGAGCCGTAACCCTCACCGGTCTCTTAAAGCTTCCGCCGCTGCACTCAGAGCACATATATCACAATAAACCTAATTTAAATAAGTAGATTCAGTTAATAAAAATTAATGCTGATAGCTACTAAATTCACGTTAAGCACAAATGGATGTCAAATTTTGGACATATCTAATGGTAATTGTTTTGGTACTATTTTGTAGTACTGAATAGTAAATATGAACGGAGCTAGATAAAAGATGGGGTCAAATGACATTTCAAAAAATTTAGGATTCTTTTTATATACTCCATATGAAATATATATGTATATATAAATTGACAACACAATTTAAATTTTTTAGTTTCACGACTGTTATTTAAGTTTAGAATACTTTAACTATGTGGGATAGGCTAATTGGTAAGCAACTTGACATGGTTTAAGAAAATCTCAAGTTTTAAACTTTGTGTATACAGAAAATCAACTGAAAGATTCACCCACCAAAACCATATATGCGACACGAATCGGTTAGAATTAGTCAGGGCGAAATCCTGAAAAAACGAAAAGACAACAATAAAAAATCTAGAATACTTTACAGCTGAGGAAAATAAAAAAAAATGATCATGGAGAAGACACTTCTCCTTTCAAGATATTACGATAATTCATTAACATGTGTCGTATTGTATTATAATCTTTTTTATCAATAGGAATTGATTATTATAAAAAAATTATTAAGGAAAGATATATATATATATATATATATTAAGATTTTAACTTATAAAATATAAAATAATATAAATATCTTTAACCACTTAATTCAATGTTCAATAGGAATTGATTATTGTAGAAACTTTTTCAAATTCAATGGCTTAAAGGGTGTCTAAGTTATTGGCCATTTTACAACATTTTTGTCAACATTATTTGTCATTTTATTTAGGAGTGTTCAATCGGTCAGTTCGGTTAATTAACCGAACTGAACTACCAAAAATCTATTAACTGTTAAATGAATAGAAATTTTTTCGAAAATTTTTAACCAAACCGAAAAAAACTTCGGTTAATTTGGCCGATTTTTGAATTAACCAAAAAAAATTATAAATTTTTGGGGAAATTTCTCAAATGGTCACTAATCTATGTTAAAATGATATTTTTAGTAACTAAAATTTCATAAGTTATAAAACAACCATGAAACTTATCAAACAATTACAAAATAGTCATTGATTCATTGCACGTTATAAATTATTGAAAAATATTGAAAAGTTTAATGATATTTTTTAATAATTCAATAAATTTAATGACCATTTTGTGTAATTTGGTAAAGTTTTTTGAAATAAACTAGATTATATTAAAAGTGATAGGATTACAAAGGATCACACCCAAACATTGAAAATTCAATGTATAAAGATAAATACAATAAAACCTATGGATATGAAAGACATTAAAGAACAAACCTATCACTTTCAGAAGAACTTGAAGCAACTTCTGAAAAAAAAATCCAGAAAACTATAGCTTTAACCAGAGTGCTCTTTGAAGACAACAAATTCTTTCGCTACTTGTTCTTGGCATATCGGCACAACCACAACAGGGAATCATAAACATTTATAGATCGGCCTCCTTCGCTGAAAACGCTCGCTGAAATTTCGTCACTCGAACGCTATACTGTCAAAAGACAGAATAAAACTGCCATAAAAACATACGAAGAAACTGCCATAAAAGCAGACAAAAGAACTGCTATGAAAGCAGATTTGATATGAAACTGGCAAAGCAAAAGAAAAAAAACAAGAAAAACATAAAATTAAAGCATTCATCACTAAAGATGAAAGTTATTTATATACAAAACCAGCAAAACGGCCAAAGGCCGTTGCCGGCGAAGAAGAAGATCAACGAAGAAGATGAAGAACTTGTAAATTTCTTGTAACCGCTGCAGAGAAAATGGGGGAGTGATTTTTATTATTAACGTAAAATATTAAAAAAAATTAAAAAAATTAAAAAAATTTAAAAAAAAATTTAAAAAAATTTAAAAAAATTAAAAAATATAATTTGGTAAAGTTTAATCACCATTTTATAATATATAAAAATTTCGGTTCATTAGGTTAATTAACCGATTTTGAACTGAAATAACCGATAACCAAAATTTAAAAAATCATTAATCGACCGATTAATTCGGTTAAAACTAAAGTTTGAACACTCCTAATTTTATCGACAAAACCAATAGAATATTCAACTAATTGATGTAGTTTTTTTTAATATGCTGGTGTGATGCATCAAGGGTAGCATTTGTTCAACTTTCTTAGTTTTTTTAAAGACGGCACACACAGCATGCATTACTGGTGCTTGAACTCGGGTCCCAAGAGATGATGAACATCTACCACTACACCAGGCTTGTTCTTTCGTGGCGTTTTTTAGCCTATTGCGGCATTTTTTAGCGCCGCTAAAAAGTCTCCCGGCGCTAAGAAAAATGCCGCCAAAAACGCCGTTGTTACTTGCGCCGCAAACGTTCGCGGCGTTTTTAGTGAACAAACGCCACCATAGATCTCGTTCTTTAGCGGCGTTTTGTTTTACAAACGCCGCAAAAAGGTCACACTCTGTAGCGGCGTTTGACTGGTAAAACGCCGTAATATTCTGTTCTTTAGCGGCGTTTTTCAAGAAAAACGCCGGGATTACTTCATCTATGGCGACGTTTTATTGACAAACGCCGCAATTTTATCGTGGCTTTTAGTGGCGGTTTTTTATAAAAATGCCGCAATAGAGTATGTATTTGCGGCGTTTTTAGGTGCAAACGCCGCAAATCTTACTGCCCATTGAAAGTTCGATTTGCATTATATTTACTACCCAAATTTAACCTGTGACATATCCAATCAAAGAAATAATAATAGAAATTAAGAAACAAATACTTAACAACAAGAAAATAAGTTCAAGTCTATAACATTAAAGTGCAAATGTAATTCAACATTGTAGTTCAAAGTAAAAATAAAATGTATTTAAACTTTCGTTTAGTAGAATAAACATGACCAAACCTAAGAAATCAACTAAGATGGAGGATTCTGCGGTTGGTTCTGCTTGAACATGGCCATCAGTTCTTGAAATTTATTTTCGAGATTCTTATATGATGCTTCTCTCTCCGCCTCTCTCGCTGCTCTCTCCGCTTCCATCGTTGCTCTCTCTGCTTCCCTCGCTTCTACTTCAGCTTTAAATTAAGTTAATTGTTGTTGTAAATGATTAACTTCTGCCTGGGAAGACCGGCTCTGTGATGGCATGTACTGCGACGATTGAGCACCAAAATATTTTGTTGGGGTAACGAATGATCCTTGACATCGAACTCGACCATATCGTTCAGGACCCAAAACATCAGCAATAACTTGGTTGTCGATGTCATCCAAATTAGCAGAACCATTAGTTGAAGATGTAGCTTCAAACTCTATCTTTTTGTCCTTCATTTTGGTCTAATAATCAATGAAGAAAATAAATTCAAATATTATTTCATATAAAAATGTGATTATGTTGATATAAATAATAACATAATATTAGATTTTGCATCAAATAAATATACCATAATTTCTGCAGCTTCAGGAGTAATAGCAGAGCCATCTTTCTTTGTGTGCGTGATGTCGAAGAGTTGTACTCGTCCAACACTACTTCCAGACTTAAGTTCCTACAATGAATAATAAAAATACTTATGAAAAAAGTATTAGATGAAAACATAATGAATAATGTCTAAAAAACAATACCTCCTCATTAGCAATACGGGCAAAGCTCTTCGACCCGGTAGTGTGAGTATACTTCTGTTTCTGTCTACTAGCAACGCCAACACGCTCTCGTTCCTAAAATTGCATATACACATATATAACCAATTTTGTAATGACATAATAATATTCTTTAAAAAGTGTAGCGGTCATACCTCTCCTTTCGTTGAACTCCAGAACCTGACTGCATCTTCCCATTGATACTGGAGCAATCCAGGTAGGACATTTTGCATCTTCTCTTGAAGGCTGGGACTATTCTTGAAATATTTCTTTTTCAAGAAGCTCTTATGGTCTCTCCATTTCTTTCCTAACGCATGCTTCACATAATCGTCTGAGACTTCTAAAGAAAATCTCTCCTACAAATTATACAATCAAAGTATATAAATTAATATCAATCTATAATAGATTATCTATTACAATGACATTATAGTACCTTAATATGATCCACAGCCTGGTTCTTGTTAGCATTCGGCATCTCACGCCATGACTCATAATTGATCGGTAAAAGTGCTCCATTACGTGCAGTCATGCCTATGACATTGGCCAGAACACCTGCTTCTGCCCCAATAGGTTGACCAGCATCATTTCTCGAAACTTGTACACGTTCCCCAGGAGGAAGATTGTACAACCCCGTCAACGTCGTGCGTCCTCTACTCTTGCACCTTTGACCAACTTCAACTATATAAGAAATAATTTGGTAAAATTATTAAAATCAAGTCAATAAAAAAACATATACCAATTAAATATAATTTTGAACATTACCTTGGGTTTCTTCAACTGTTTCCGGAACTTGTGAAGATCCAACACCGGACACTCCCTCATTATTTGAAACTTCCTCTTCTCGAGGAACTTGAACGATCCGCAGGTCACTTAATTTCCTTCTAGGCATAATATCTGTAACAAACAAACAACAAGTTTAGTAACTAGTAACTAATAACAATATTACTATCAATATATGTATTCGATAGCAAGTTAGAGTTAGAACATCTTACTACATAATATGCCATCAATTTTCATTAAAATCTACATCCATGTCCTCCCGAGCCCATTGAAATTGTGAACTAGAACTAGTGCTTGTTCCATCTAAGTTTTGAGCTGCAAAAGGTAAAGTTTCTGATCTTCTTTCAATGTCATCAGAATTTCCATCCCCTATGTCTATCAAGTCTCTAGGAGTGTTGCGGAGGACAACATACCAACTCTTATTCATTGGATCATGGCAGTAAAAAACTTGTTTCACTTGAGAAGAAAATACATATGGTTCGTCCATCAATTGTTGACCAGTATGAATTAATCGAGAGAAGTTCACCACTGTAAAACCAAATTGATCTCTTTTAATACCTCGAGTTGTATTAACATCAGCCCAGTCACAACGAAATAACACAACCTTTCCTCTGCCATAATAATCCAACTCAATAATATCTGTAAGAACTCCAAAATATTCTACATCTCCCTCTACAGGATGATTGTCCCTAGCACTAGCATAACTTGTAATTGAAGAAGTAACAACTACTCCACAATTTTGGGTCCTTCACAATCTTTCACGAGATTTTGTGTGGAACCTGAACCCATTAATGAGGAAGGCGTTATATCTTTTTACAATTCTATCCGGACCTTGAGAAAGCCATTTAACCTCCTCACTAACTTCTCTTCTATTCCAAACCTATTATGCGTAAAAGGTGAAAACGTTAGCATTTATATAAAGTATTACAACTATACATTAGTTACGTGCCGTACAAATTACTCACCGTTCGCCGTAACCATTCATAAAAAGTTTCTGTGAACAACTTTTGAATCTCTCGTTGATGTAATCTTCGAGAGCGTACACGATATTGTAACTCTTCTTTATACTCACTGTAAAGTAGGTTACGTGGTTAAAGATTGAAAAATATATAAAATAAAGTAAATACACCATCATTTATATTGTAAAACTTACGTGCGTAAGGAATCTAATGAATTGTGGTGGAAAAGAACATAGCGATGTGCTTGGATCCAAGATTTGTCATCGAATTGCGCAATTTCAACTTTGCCGAGTGGTTCATCATAACTTCCAAACAAATAAGTCTCAGCTGAGTTATTAGAACTACACACTTCATTTCTATTTGGTCTATTAAATCTCGTTTCAACATCTTCCATATATCTAGAGCAAAATGTCAGACACTCCTCTGCTAAATACCCTTCAGCAATCGATCCTTCTGGATAACGCTTATTACGACAGTAAGACTTTAACTTGCACAAGAACCTGGACGTGAAATAAACACAACATTATTTTATAAAGTTATCGAAGAGTTAAATTTTCAATACTAATTGAATACATATTAGACAATTCATACCTCTCAATAGGATACATCCACCGATAAAAAACTGGTCCACCAACTTTAGCTTCGTAAGGAAGATGAACCAACAAGTGCACCATAATTGTGAAGAATGATGGTGGAAATATCTTCTCCAAGTTGCATAAGGTTAAGGCGACTCGATCTTGCAATTTCTCAAGTTCTTCGACCATCAGAACTTTCCCACAAATTACTTTCATTATATTGGAAAGTTCAATTATACAAGATGTCACCTCATTTGACATACAATTGCGTAATGCAACTGGCATTAAATCTTGCATCAATATGTGATAATCATGTGACTTTAGAGAATAAAGTCTTCGATCTTTAACACTGACACATCGAGATATATTTGATGCATACCCATCTGGGACCTTTATATCTTTCAACACAGTGCAAAACACTTCTTTTTCTTTCTTCGACATCGCAAAAATAGAAGGCGGCAACGAAGTCTTTCCATTAGCAAGTTGCTGAGGATGAAGATCGTGTCGAATTCCCATGTCAACTAAGTCAAGTCGGCTCTTTAGATTGTCTTTAGATTTTCCATCGACATTGAGAATGGTCCCAATCTCCTATCCATTTTGTATTTCTGTAATAATAAAAAAATTTAAATACAATCTAACAGCCTTGGTTTCTCATGCATTCATGTAAATAATCAAATCAGTTCATGTACATGTTTAAATATAGCCGAACAACCTTTAACATTTTAAACACCTTCAACCCAGCCCTTAGACTATATGGCAGTCCTTATAAATGTGTATATACTCACCAAAACAGTCTCAAATTCATACATATATATACTCACATATAATTCGATCGAATAAACATTTATAATTAAGCAAGGCAGTCCCAAACTCATGTATTTTATAAACATTGAAACAATCCAATATAGCTTTGTTTACATAGTTTTAATAATTAAGCAAGGCAGTCCTTATATTGCAAGACAACATATGCTGGTATCATTAAACATTACCAATTAAGTAAAAGTCAAGTTAAATATATAAACTACCTACCAACCAAACATGAAAGTTCAAGAGAAAGTAACCTGTTGGGGAAGAGCACTGATTCACAACACAGAATTATCCACAACTTTGAAGGATGAACAGAAATGTGGAATCGCTCTCAACCTATTTTTTAAACATATTAAAAATAAATAATTAATATAGTTTGCATACGAAACAAAGTTTAAGCAATAGGCACATGATAAATTATCTATACTATTATTTTAGTTTGTTTGAAAAATATCAATGTGAAAGTAATGCATTTATTATATCCACATTACTATGATAGATAGAAAGAAAGAAGAAACCAGAGTCAACACCAGTGCTATCATTTCAATCCATTTTTATATATAGGCACAGTGAAGGTAAGATGTGTAAAAGCTGAATTGCTTACCACTAGGATCACTACAACAAACCTCCACCTTCGAAAGATGCTTCAGCTTGTATAACTCAGCGGCCTGCATAATTTCAAAAAAAATTCATATGTAATGATCTCAAAAAATCCCACTTCAATTTTAATTAATTGTGCTTGAAAGTTAACCGAACATAAAAGATTAAAACCAACCAATTTGTTATATCCAACAATAAATAGAAACCAACCAAAAAAATTAATGGACAAACAATTCAACCAAAAAAATTAATGGACAAACAAAGATTGAATGTGCCCCTCTTTTCTATATGTAGAAATAGAATAACCTGTCTATAGAAAATGGTAAAGGGTACCCTATACTATCATCGATCATAGAAAAAAATAAAAAAATGAAAGATATTTTAATTCTTACAAGGTATTTATGATAGAACGGGCGAATCTTTGTAAAACCCCTACCCGACCGCCCTGAAAACTTATTTGAGAAGGTGATGTTACATTCGGATTCTAAAACAGTTCAAGTTCGAAACTGATTAGAATATGTGTAGTTCAAAGATTTAAATGACCATTGTTAGAAGCAACAATTTTAAACGCAGAAGAGCTTTTTATCTTAATTACAAGTGTTTACATGGATGGATCGCCATCTAATTTTTTCAATTTTCTCAGGGTCAAATCATCTCATTAACCTATTAGTTACATTATTATAAAATAAAATGATAATTATTAAAGTAAAACAAAATATGTTTTTATTATTAATCAAAGATATTGTTAGTGAATGTTTGCAAGCATGTGAGGAATTTGAGTGGGTTGCACAGTATGTGCCAAGAGAATCCAATGCTACAGCCGACTCTTAGAGGAAAAAAATAAAGGAATTTCTCGACCAAAGAAAATCAAATGAAAAAAAAACTACCGAGGAAAAATAACTAAAATCTGCAGTTTGGGAAAATTAAATGAAAAATCAAATTAAGGAAGAACTTGCATGGGGAACGATTGACGGCGAGGAGGAGTTCCGGCGAGGAGGAGCAACGGTGAGGAGGACAACGGTGAGGAGAAGTGCTGGTGAGGAGGAACGGCAGTGAGGAGCAGAGATGATAGACTTAGGGATTTCACGAATGATTTGGGGATCGATATTAGTCTTTAGATAATAAAACGCTGAGTTTAATCTATAGCGGCGTTTTGAACCCAAACGCCACTAAAGGTGGAATACTGCGGCGCACACCAAAAAAACGCCACTACAGGATGAAAATTGCGGCGTTTATTCCAAAACGCCACTATAAACATATTTTTAGAGTCGATCAATAGCGCCACTATAAATATATTTTTACCAAAAACGCCGCAAAAGGAGATATACTGCGGCGTTTCCTTCTTAAACGCCACTAGAGACGATACATACAATAAGCCTATGGCGGCGTTTGAGTTTAAAACGCCGCTCTTGGTTTATCTTTACCGGCGTTTAATATAAAAACGCCACAATAGTTGTCAAGTTGCAGCGTTTCTCCTACAAACGCCGTGATAGGTTTATTGTTGGCGGCGTTTGATCAATAAACGCCGCAAAATGTGCCGCAATAGAACAAGTCTGTTGTAGTGTACTTTTGCCACCAGGACACAAGAGGATGAGTTCCCATTGTTGTAATTGACTACGCTAAAGAGTATTCTCTCCAACATTTATTAATCACGTTTATTTGCCCCGTAATAATTGTGAGAAGTGATTTATGGATGTATACAACAACTGGATAATTAGAAAAGGATGTATTCAGTTTAGTTATTAGTTATGGAGTTATAAAATGGTTTTCATGATGTTACGGTTTAAAAGTAAAGATTATTGCAGTTTGTGTCCTATATTGTTATACCAATACAGAATAATTCAATCAACATATTTTAGAGTTTAAATTTTAGAACTTTATGGAGTTTATGAGAATATTAGTACACGAGTATTAAACTACTAAATAATTTTTCAAATACGATTGGGTAATTGTAATATTGTATTGTAATTAAAAATTATAAGTAAAATGAATTTCACGGGAAAAAATTACTACAATAACTTTTACTGACAACTTTATTTGAAAAAATTTATTGTAGGTTAATTGTACTGTTTAGCTTAAACAATTAATTAACTATTACAATAATTATTGAATTGTAACACAACAGTTGAAAAACGGTGTGCAATACCAGAGTTTTCGAGATATTATAATAATTCATTGACTTGTGCAGTATTGTATTATAATCTTTTTGCTCAATAAGAATAGAGCATTGTAAAAATTGAGAATTTTTAACCAGTTGCTCTAGAGGTTGTTGACAAAATAATTAAATCTCTATAAATATACATATATATTTATACATTGACGTGATTGTTTTTATATTGACGTGATTATTAATAATATTGATAAGTAAATTCCTTTCTCAAGCAATTGAATATTAGGTTAAAGATGGTTAATTGATATCACGTGTTAAAAGTTTTGATTAAAATCCATATTTTCCCCCACCCTAACTTAACTCAGTATAGGCCTGTTGGAACTTGGCGGAAACCAGTAGTCAACTATTGAAGCCCAAATGAAAAAGGCCCAATGCCTCACCTCTAGGTCTATCTAACGCGCCCAAGTTGACTGAGCCCAAATCAGCTTCCCATGTCTTTAGTCTAATATGGATCAAATGTGTAATTATACAAATTTACTTTAACTGTCACATCACCTCTCCGTTAGATTTTAACGGTTGGTGGTTAAAATAAATCTAATTAAATAATTAAATTTTATATTTTTATAGTTCGATTGTCAAAATAGGTTAGACTCTCAAAATTTACTTCACTTCTTTCCTTTGTCAGCCTTATGCTGAGCCCAAAACCCAAGTATTGGATTTGGAGGGCCTATACAGGAACCATTATCAAGATTCAACAACTTAAATCGCGGCCTGCAACTTGGTATTAGTATCTTCCTTATCTTATATATAAGGGTTATGTATAGACTTTGTTGGTAAATTAGGTGATAATTGATAGCAGAGTATATTAACTTATAGTAGATTATAGTAATTTACTGTATAAAACTATTTGATAAAATTAAGTGATAGTTGTTTAATTATTTGAACAAACAAAATAACATATAAAGACATAATTTTATTCAGTACTTGTTTGACTAATTTATTTTTTTTTATCCGACGTTTGACTAATTTATTGGTTATCAATATTTTGTATCTAGTAATATTAATTAGATTATAAAAATTAATTTTTTTGATTACATTGAGATGTATTACATTTCTAAAGCAAATGTCGAGATTTGAACCCATACAAGATGGTAGGGGTGTGCATTCGATTAATTCGGTTGGTAGCCGAACCAAACTAGCCAAAACTAGATTAATCGAATTTTTCCTCTTTAACAGTTAACCAAACTGGATATTTTTAAACTTATTAACCGAACCGAATACATTTCGGTTAGTTCGGTCGATTTTCGAATTAACAAAAAATTATTATAAATTTTTAGATAAATTACACAAATAGTCACTAAATTATGCTAAAATGAGGTTAATGTATTAAAATATATCCATTTAAAAATTTAATTAGATACATAACCCCAATACAAAATATTTTAAATAAATATCCCCTTTTAGATCACCTAAGGTAAAATCGTGCCACATTAGCCGTGACTTCAATGTATTGAATTACGAAAAATGAAAGAAAAAATAAACTATTAAGAATCCAATTTGTGTCTTCTATGTATTGAAGGGTGAAAACGATAAAAAAAACTATTAGTAACTAACTTTGATATTTAGCTCGATGAAATGCAAAAGTGATATGAGCATTAGTTTACTTAGGCATAATTAGAGTGTTGGCTTTTGTTTATTTTTAATGTGGGATGAACATCATCCTCTTTTTCATTTGAGCCACTCATTAAATTCTTCATGAGTTAAAATCTAGTGGCAAAAGTGATATTGACATTAGTTTATATAAGAATAGTTAGAGTGTTAGCTTTTGTTTATTATCAACGTGGGATGAACATCAACCTCTTTTCTATGGGTGCTTATCGAGCGAGTCGATCGCGAGTTGAGTAGTGCTCGACTCATGCTCATTAAAAAAATCTCATTACTCGACTCGACTCATTGCTCGTTAAGCTCGATAAAATTCTGCTAGACTCATGCTCATTAAAATAATTTGTTGCTCGACTCGTTCCTCGCTAAGCTCGCCAATTTTTTTACCTTGTTTCTTAAATATAGATAAAATCTAGTGATACTATTAGAGCTTAATATAAACATATAAATTCAGGGGGAAACGTGAAGGCTGAGGAGATAAATAAACGAACTTGTCATGTCCGAGTTAGAGATGAAGTCGATATTCGAGTATAAGACTTTTTTTTTTGTTTCTCAATAATCTTTGATGAACAACAAATGAGAAAATACCTTAAAGATTTCGGTGTTTTGACTTTTAATCGTATTGTTTTATAAAGGGACTGAAGACTTTTCTGATTTTCTACTTTTATATCTAAAGTAATAATAAAAAAAAGAAAGACTTTAGTAAAAAATGAAAAATTAATTATTATAATTTAATTTCTTATTAGTACAAATTAACTTTTTGAATTCGCGGGAATATAAAATATTTTGGAAATTTGAAACTAAATATTTTACTGGTATATCACCTAGAAAGTCACTAAACTTTTTTAGAATTTTATAACTAGCATTTAAATTTTTTGGAATGTAATTTTTTCAAGATAGCCATAAAAATTATAAAAATTATATAAAAAAATAACGAGCTGCTCGCGAACTTATCGAGTCGAGCCTTGCTGGACTCGTTAAGATCTCGAGTTGAGCTCGAGTTCGAGTTGAGTCATCTCGAGTCGAGCGTTGATCGAGTCGAGCTCGAGTTCGAGTCGAGTCGTCTTGAGTTGAGCTCGAGTTTGAGTCAAGTCATCTCAATTCGAGCGTTGATCGAGTTCTGACCGAGTCGAGCTCGAGTTGTTTGCGAGCTGCTCAACTCAATTAGCATCCGTACTCTTTTCCAATAAATCCCAAATTGATAATAAACAAAGGTTAACCCGCCAACTATGTTTATATAAACCAAAGTACATATCACTTTTGCATTTTATGAAGCTAAATCATAAAGTTGGTTCCTAATAATTTTTTTTTTCGCTCTTCAATACATAGAAGAAGCGAGTTCGGTTCTTAATAATTTTTTTTTTGTTTTTTTTTTCCTTCAGTACATTGAAGTAGCAGTTGAAGTGGCGCGATTTTCAAAAGCACGACTAGGATAGCACAATTTCTAAAATCACGATTGATGTGGCGTGATTTTGTTCTACGCGATCTGAAAAAGATATTTAATTTTGTATTGGAATATTTCTAATTAAATTTAAATCGATATATGTGAATAAAGTAACTTAAAAAAAATTCGGTTCGATCGGTTAATTTGGTTAAAACCAAATAATCCCCTAAAAGATGTGAGAATATAAAGATGAAACAACATGATCATCCTTAACCACTCGACCAATTAACGAATCTCATGAATATTATTATTTTTAATATAACATTACTAAACATATTTGAAAGATGTATATATTAGATCTTATTCATGAAGTTGTCTTTGAAATATAATTTTATTAATTATTAAGTTTATATTTATATAATAGTTTTTTATTTATGAAAATATATTTTTAATATAGTTTCATTAGTTATTAAATTTAAATGTATATATTATTTTTATTTATGAAATTAGTTTTTTAATTTTATTTGTTTTTCAAGTTTAGATAAAAAAATTGTACTTGTCTAAGACAAAAGAGTCTTTGGTACTCTTATGTCCAATCCTCGACACAAAAAGCTCCAAGAACTTTCAACTTGAGAGGTTTCATCCAATCGATTGTTACATCCTTTGTTCACCAAATATTTAAATTAACGGATTTGACTAGTCAAACCTCTAAAAATGATTCAAACTTTTTATTTTAGATCAAAAAATTATTTATCAAACATGACCTATATATATAAGGATGGTTCGAGAGGTGTTGAGTGGCAGTGATAGTTTTGAAAATTTTAATTTTTTATATAATTTAGGTATTTTTTATATTTTTATTCATGATCTATTTTTACAAAATTATGTAATTTCACCCATTAACTTTCTAATATAACTTTATATATATATTTCCGCCATCTATCATAAAATTCTACCTCCTTCCTATATGTATACAATTTATATAATAAAAAAATGACACATTGTAGAAAATAACACACAAAAAAAAACACGTTGAAACGTCAAGTTTGAGCATATATTTTGCGAAAGTAATAGTATTGTGAATGGTATGACTAAATTGTTCCCTCAAAACAGTTATGATGCTCAAGTATTTTTTGTTTCTCCAGATGCGATTCTAAAGTTTTGGCATAGCTATTGTAATCGTTAGTGTCTTGTTCACCTAGCGTTTTTTTATTATTTTTCTAACTCCTAATATAAAAAAAAAAGAATAACGAGAAAAAATTGTAAGGTGGTTTTGAGAGTAGAATAAATGGGAGAAATTTAATAAAAAAAAACCGTTAAATGAAACTAAAATGAGGCGTGTACATAATTTTTTATAAAAAAATATAAGAATTTATATATATGTACTGAAAATTTTAAAAAATAGTAAAAAATTTGATATATACATAAATGCTTATCACTTTTGTAAGAATTTATGTACATATACATAAATCCTTACAAAAATGGTAAAACTTAAGGTATATACGTAAATATTTACAACTTTTATAAAAATTTCGGTATGTACATAAAAGTAATAAGCATTATGTATATACCAAATTTTTTATTATTTTTTATAAAAATTTCGATACATAAATCATAAGAATTTATGTACACGACTCATCTTATTCTATTTTAATAAGTTTTCCGCTAAAACTTCCCAATAAATGGTCCCAGAGGGAGAGTAGGAAAGCAGGGAATTAGAAAAGAAGCTGTCGAATGCAATGATAAATAATTGATGGGATGCGGACATCACTGTCCTCAGATCAGCCCCCATCCATCGTCACACCTCCTGCTCATCTCATCCTTATGTCAGCAGCACGTCTTCTTCTTTCTTTTTTGTTTTCACCTAAATATCATCATTAAATTTTGGCTAAAGTACAAAGATGGTCACTAAACTATCCCCAAAAATACAAAATGATCACTCAACTTTTAAAAGTTGCATAATATGCATTAAACTTTAGTTTTTATTATATAATAGTCACTGATCCGTACAATTACAAAATTTTAAATAACAACACATTTAATCATCCATATTTACACATTTAATCATCTAAATTGATTGAATGTGTAAATATTGAGAATTAAATGTGCTATTATAAAAAAAATTTAACTGCAATGTCACCCAGTTAACAACAGTTAATGGCCCAGTGACTATTTTGTAACAAAAACTAAAGTTTAATGACCATTATGTAACTTTCGGAAGTTTGGTAACCATTTTGTATTTGGTGGATAGTTTAGTGACCATTTGTATACTTTACCCTTATTTTAAAAAAAATAATATATTTTTTTCCATAATATACAATTCATTTAAGGTTTTATATACGCACAGTGTCCAAATTATACATCTTTTTAGCTGTAAGTGTTAATTTTTTTGTAAAAATAGGTGTAACGTTTCACTTCGTTAATTTTAGGTGTGTGGCCATTAACGGTTGTTTAAAAAATTCATTAACCAATCAAAACATGTGGAATGTTTTCTTTTCTTTACAAAAGATTCACAATTTTTAAAAATCTAATTTTTTTTAAATTTTCTAAAATAGTTCCCAAATCCTTAAATCCTCAAAGCCCTAAGTCCTAAAATCTTGATCTCAGACATTGTCGGCACCAATCACTAACGGCGTGCCCACCACTTCTTTCGTCGGACCCCCACAACCAATTACCCTATCTTCCCATCATCGAAAGTCGACGAACAAGGTGCCTAACATCGAAGGAATGCCATTCACGAAAGGAGCGACGAATGAGGACCTCCCAAAAGACAAATGACGTGCAGATCTTGCGACGAGAGGATGAGGCTTCATTTTATCGTTGACAATGTGATGAACAAAGACAGAAATGGTCGAATTCGGGGGTTATTTTGTGAATTTTAGGGTTTTTTAAAATTAAATTAGAAGAAAAAATCAAAAAGAAATTAAAATTGAAGCCATGTGTCATGCTTTGATTGAAAAACATTATTTTCTAAATAACCATTAACTGTTAGACACCTAAAATTAACGAAATAAAACGTTAGTCACCTATTTTTATTAAAAAGACTTTAGACACTTAAAACTAAAGAATGTATAGTTTGAATATTTATTTTTATATTAGATAAGAGTTCATCGGGGGATAGAAAACCAGTTCAAGGGACAACTGATTTTCGTGAATGACTTCATTACCCAATCCGATTGATTTCTAAAATAAAATTTTATTTTCTATATGACACTTAAATTAACAGTGTGCCCCATCATGCGGAAATGGTTTTTTCTCCAATTTAAGTGAAGACTCAATCGAAGTGCAAAGATCATATGGATTTCAAGCTGTGTTGAATATAATTTTTATCATAAGGTTAACTATGAAGGGCTCATTCATTGTGGGGAAGATTTCAAAGGTTTCATTTGTCGATCTTGCTTAAAATTTGGTAATCCGTCTGAGTCTGATTGATGCTAAAGAGTTAGGATATCATAATTTAATTTTGAAATCGGACAATGAAGGCCTCATCAAACGAATCAATTTCGGTAGCCATTCGTATCAGATTATATATTTAGTTTCTATTATTAGGTAGTTTTATACAACTGTCATTTTCTTTATTTTCTTTATTATTATATAAAAATACTTTTCTAAAACTAATTATTCATTAATTCAGAATATCAAAAGTTTATCTTTTCTCTCTCATCATCTTTCTTCAGCACTAAATTCATCTTTCATCGTCTTCCCAAAACCCCTTTATCGTTTTTTCAACCTTTCATTGAATCAAGATTTCGATTCTATCATGGTATCAGTAGATTCTGCTTCCCATTCTCGTTCTTCCGATGACACTCAGTCCTCTTTTCGCAATGACGATCCCAATGGAGATTTCTACATCCACCCTAATGAGAACCCTGCCCTAGTTCTCACTAAATCTTTGCTCGATGGCTCAAATTATCACATCTGGGCTCGCTCTATGAAGATGAGTCTCATCTCCAAAAACAAATTCGGCTTTGTGGATGAGTCTATCAAAGAACCTCGACAAAGCGATCCCAAGTTTAGCGCATGGGTTAAATGTAATAACCTAGTTCTCTCTTGGCTTCAGCGAGTAATTTCTCCAGAGATCGGTCAGAGTGTTCTATGGGTCGATAGAGCGTCCGATTTGTGGATGGATCTTTACGATCGTTTTCATCAAGGAGACTTGGTCCGCTTCTCCAATTTGACGCAAGAATTTTTTTCTTTGCAGCATGGTACCCTTTTTGTAACTAGCTTTCATACGCAATTAAAAGTCATTTGGGATGAGTTGCGTAATCTAAGGCCTTTATCGGATTGTGAATGTTCTGCCGTTAAATATCGAAGACAAGATTTTGTAATTAGGTTTTTGCGTGGTTTGGATGATAATTTTGTTGTCCCTAAATCACAATTGCTAATGATGAAGCCCTTTCCTAAAATTAATGAGGTTTTTGCCGTGGTTCTTCAACATGAGAGGTCTATTGCTTCTGTTATTCATAATGATTCGAATTTCTTGCTTGTAGACAAGTTTTGAAATAGTTTTGATGGTTCTAAGCAAGATAATAGGTATAGTGGTTTTGGTGCTAAGAAATTTTTTGCTAATGGTTTTGTCAATAAACGACCTCTATGTGTATATTGTGGCTTAGTTGGACACACAATCGACAAATGTTACAGAAAGCATGGTTTTCCACCAGGCTATAGGCATAGAAATCAAATTACTAGGGCTAATTGTGTTGGGGCCTCTAATGTTGATTCTTTTGGTTTTGTTTATGGTGTTTTTAATGAGAATCATGTTAATGTTCCTATTGGTCATGGTTCTGGTTCTACTGGCCATGGTTCTATCAGTTTTATTAAAGAATAGTATGATAGTATTCTTAGTCTTTTGCAAGAAAGGAATAAAATTGTTCAGTCTGCACCTGAGTCCAAGGTGAACTTGCTTACTGCATCTTTTGAAACTGTCCAGCCTGCTGTAACAGGTACAATTCTGAATTCTGTTCTTAAATGTTCTAATTATGTGACAGCAGTAAAGCATGGTTTTAATTCATGGATTATTGACTCTGGTGCAACAGACCATATTGCACATTCACTAGATTTGTTTTGTAATTTTCGTGTTATTAAGGGCAAATATGTTAAGTTGTCTAATAATGAAACTGTGCAGGTTTCTCATATTGGTACTGTCAAAATAAATTCTTTTTTGACTTTGAACAATGTATTACATATTCCTGATTTTGGTTTTAATCTTATTTATGTATCTCAGTTAACTAAGTCATCTTCTTTATGTCTAATTTTTAATTCTGGCTCTTGTTGTATACAAGATGTCCATCTCTCGAGGACGATTGGTACAATTAGAGAAATACAAGGCTTATATGAGCTTGAAGTTCCAGGTGTTTCTCCTCATGTTTTTAATTCTGTTTGCAACAGTAGTGTTTCATCTTCTTTAGCCCTTTGGCACTCTAGATTAGGACATCCATCCTCTCAAAGGATGAAATGTTTCTCTCTTTTACATTCTTTGATACCTACTGAAAATATGTCTGATTGTTATATATGTCATTTGGCCATACATAAAAGATTGCCTTTTCTAATTAGTGATTCTGTTTCTAAATACATATTTGATCTTGTTCATATGAATGTGTGGGGACCATTTCCTGTAAAGAGCATTTATGGTCATTATTTTTTCCTTACCATTGTTAATGACAAGAGTCGTTTTGTTTGAGTTTATCCTATGATTTCTAAGTCAGAAGTTAGATCCTTAGTTGAAGGTTTTTGTAATATGATAGAAAGATAATTTTTAAAAAATATAAAGTGCATTCGAACTGATAATGCAAAGGAGTTTGATATGACTGTTTCCTTTGCAAATAAAGGCATTGTTCATCAAATTCATGCACTTATACACCGCATCAGAATAGTATAGTTGAACGAAAACACCAACATATTCTAACTGTTGCTAGAGCTTTAAGGATTCAAGTTAACTTGCCTTTATCTTTTTGGGTTGACTTTGTTTTACATTCTGTTTTTCTAATTAATATAACTCTTACTCCCATTCTTCAAGGAAATACATCATTTGAGATTTTGTTTGCTAAACAACCACAATTTGATAACTTGAAAGTTTTTGGTTGTCTTGCTTATGTATTAATTTTACCAAAACTTAAAATAAAGATGCATTCTAGAGCTACTAAGTGTGTTTTCCTTGCTTTACCCAAAAACATTAAAGGTTACAGACTTTTTGATCTAGGGAAAAAACATGTCTTTGTTTCTCGGGATGTTACTTTTTCCAAAAATATTTTTTTTTTGAGCATTCTGATTTTTCTTTTAGTTTTGCCAGAGTTCTCCCTATTTGTGATAATAATCACTTAAGTGACCCTTTATTATCCTCTACACAACCAGTGAGTACTTGTAATAAAAGAAATAATGGTTCTACCTATGCTTCTAATCAAGTTAATGATTATGCTCATACTAATGTCTCTTCTGATAATTCTATGCATAATTCAGAATTAGAACATATGGTTGAATCTGTTCCTAATCATAATTCTGTGCATAATAATGTCTCTTCTGATAATGCTATTGGTTCTTATCTTGTTCTTCCAACAGAACAAGAAGTTAATTCTGATCTTCTGCACATCAATGATTCTGATATCAATAATTTCGATCATGTTGGTGTTTCCAGAAATGTTCCTAATTCTGATCATACTCGGTATCCTCTTCATAATTATGGTCATTTTAGGAATGTTGTTCATAATTCTGATTTTTTATCTACGCCAACTAAAAATGTTTGAATGCCACATATATAAAGACTATCAGGTTTCTCTGCCCAAACCTAGGACATCTTCTCACACTATTGCTTAAGTGTTTTCTTACGATAATGTTTCTTCCAAACATCAAACTTACATTAATAATGTTGATGTTTTAAAAGAGCCAAAGACTTATAAACAAGTCATTTTACATGATTGCTGAAAACATGCCATGAATGAGAAAATTAATGCTCTTGAAAACAATTACAGTTGAGATCTTGTTTCTCTTTCTTCTGAAAAGCAAGCTATAGGTTGTAAATAGGTATACAAGACTAAGCTTAGGAATGATGGATCTTTAGAAAGGTATAAGGCTAGGCTTGTAGAAAAGGGATATACTTAGCAACCTGAAGTTGATTTTCTTGATACTTTTAGTCTTGTAGCTAAACTTACAACTATTAGAACTTTAATTGTTGTCTCTGCTACTAAAAATTGGGCTTTACAATAATTGAACATTAACAATGCTTTTCTGCATGGTTTTTTTAGATGAAGATGTCTATATGCAATTACTTTCTAGTTTTAGTAGTCCTAAACTTGATTTAGTTTGTAAACTTAACACGAGTTTATATGGATTAAAACATGCAAGTAAGCAATGAAATGACAGGTTAACTATTTCTTTGTTAGAGAGGGGTTTTAAACAAGCAACTTCTAATAATTCTCTTTTTGTTAACGGTCAGAATGATAATTTCATTGCTCTGGCTGTTTATGTAGATGACATTGTGCTTGCTAGTCCTAGTATTTCTGAGATAAATACTGTAAATTTTTTTCTTCATAATACTTTTAAAATAAAAGATTTGGGTGATTTGAAAATTTTCCTTGGTCTTGATATTGCACGATCTTCTAAGGAGTCAATCTTTGCCAAAGAAAATACACTTTAGACTTGTTAACTAATTCTGATTTCCTTGAATTCAAACTTGATCCCACACCTATTGTTTCTAACACTAAAATTTTTAAATTCGAAGGCACCCCTTTAGATGACGTTATATCTCACTCATAATAGGCATGATATTGCCTTTGCTGTTCAACAATTGTCTCAATATGTTTCTGCTCCTACAGATGTGCATCTAAATGTTGTTCATCGTGTTCTTAGGTATTTGAAGGAAACACCAGGACATGGTCTTTTCTTTTCTGCCTCTAAAACTTTTGATTTAAATGCTTTTTCTGACTTTGACTGGGCATCTTGCCCTGATTTTAGGAAATCCACTACTGGATTCTGTGTTTTTTAAAGAAAAAGCTCTAATATCTTGGAAGTCTAAAAAGTAACCGACCATTTCTCGGTCTTCAAGTGAGGCAGAGTATAGAGCTTTGACCTCAGTCACTTGTGAATTACAATAGCTGCATTTCTTCCCTTTTGATTTGCAAATACATTCATCTGTTGCCAATGTGTTTTGTGACAATTTGTCTGCAATTAAAATTGTAGAAAATTCAATTTTTCATGAAAGGACTAAGCATATAGAGATTGACTGTCACCTTGTTCGAGAGAAAGTTCAAAGAGGGTTCATCCAACTTCTACCAGTCTCCGGTCACAATCAACTTGCTGATTACTTTACAAAGGCTCTCTATCCTTCTTTTTTGGATTCAATATCCAATTTGGGCATTCAAAATGTGTATGCTCCAACTTGAGGGGCTATCAAATTATATATTTAGTTTTTGTTATTAGGTAGTTTTATACATGTGTCATTTTTTTTTATTATTATATAAAGATACTTTGTAAAACTAATTATTCATTAATTCAGAATATTAAAAGTTTATCTTTTCTCTCTCATCATCTTTACCGAAATCTTAAGCCCTAAATCCCTCTTTCATCGTCTTCCCAAAATCCTTCTATTGTTTCTTCAATCTTTCATTGAATCAAGATTTCAATTCTATCAACTCGTTACAGGAATTTGCTGTTGTCAAAAGAGATATTGGCTCTTGAGTATGTTCCTTTGAGAGTGTTTCCTTTTAATTTTAAGGTGAAGTATCGAAATTTTAAAATTTTTACTGGGATTTCTGAATTTTTATTCCGCTTTTATTTTGGTTCTTTTCGTTACCTATCGTTAAAAAATGATATGGTCTGTTGGTTTTCTTTTTCTTTAAGGGTATATTATATAAATGGTCACCGAACTTTTAAGGCGCTTTCATTTTGGTCATCGAATTTTTAAAACTTTCATTGGGGTTACCTAACTTTTATTTTATTTTCACGCTGACATGGCCAATTTGTTTTCTTTTTCTTCAATAAAATAATATATTTTAAATCTCACTTTCAACTGATTAAAAACATATATTATCCCATGTAATTTTTTTTCTCTTTTTTCTTCTTCTCCAAATTCCATCAACAACAACAGTCTTCTATGCAGAGGCGGACCGTAGTAATAGCCAGTGGGAGCCTTGGCCCCCTCAAAATCTGGAAAATTAGTTTTTAGCCCTTTGAAAGTTTAAATTTTTTTAATTTGGCCCCTTCAAATAATCTAAAATTTATTATTACATTTCAATTTTTTTTTGAATATTTTAACTAAATCCCACCTAAATTTTTTAAAATTTATCACAAGTCTAAAAAATTTTAATTTTTTTATTTAAACTCCTAAATTTTAAACAAAATTTTAAATTAAATCTATCAAATATTTTAAAATTTTAATTTAAGCATTTAAATTTTTTAAAAAATTTGAATAGGCCCCCTCAACTTGTGTTACCAAGATCCGCCCCTGCTTCTATGGTTACTTAAATTTCACAAAATAACTTATCAATCCTACCGATTGATATAATCAATTATATCTTTTTCTTCTTGACTGTCCTTCATGGATTGTTTCTTTTATAGCATAATGTCTCATGCGAGTATAAAAGGGATTTAATGCAATGAAAATTGAAAAGCGTGAAAAAACAGAAGTTTTAGTTTTAGGAGGGTAGATTTGGAATGCGGCATGTTTAGAATGCGGTTAAAAGACGACAAATTTTAAAAATTGTTCTTATATTAAATATTAATTTTTTGATAATATTTTCGGTTATTATTTTAGTTTTTTTGTGAGTATCGATACTTATTTTGTAAGTATCGATACTTACTTATTTTAGATAAATTTTCAATTTGAGATAAAGTATCATTACTTACAAAATAAGTACCGATATTTATAAAAAAAATTAAAAAAATTAACCGAAAATATTATTAAACAGTCTATTTTTTTAATTTAAGAATAAATTTTAAAACTTATTATATCTTAGTTGTACGTTAAACTCGCCCAAAGATCTAGTGCTTTTTTACAGCTGAAAATAAATAGTAGCAGACAAATGAGGCCTTCATGAAAATCACCTTTGACCGCCACTATAGGATAAAGGGGCAATGAGTAGTAAAATGTGAAAAATGTACACACAAAAGGACCTTATTATTAATTCCATATTGTTTAGATGTATAGTATTGGAAAAAACACGAAAAGTTAAAACCTGACTCAATAAAATATACTATAAATTTTTGTCAAAATCAAAGTCAAATAATTTAATATTATTTAAGTAAATTTTAAATATGAATTTTTGTGTATGTAAAAATTTGTCACTGAAAGACTCACCTACTAAAATTAAGTGTATGATCCTTCGATAAAAAAAGTCATTTTCTTCATAAAAAATAAGAGATAAAATCAATAAAGATTTCTTTTTTTGATTCATCCTGGGGTCAGTCTAAATTAATCAGGGTCAAGCCTTCAAAAACCTAAAGCGCATATATATATATATTCTAGAGTTGAAATTTATTTAATTAAATCAATTTTAAATTTTCTTTAATTCGTTTATAAAAGTTTAATTTGATTTAAGATGTCTAATCATGTTTTCATTATCAAAACAATTACAGGCTTTGTCTTAAAGGAAAGTAATTCTCGTTTTTTCGATTTTTTTTCACTTTATTGTTGTCGGGGAAAAAAAGAATTCCTTCTGTTTTTCAACGTTTATTGTACCCTAATGCTCTAGATGGCATCTTCACATGTATTGTAAGAAACGATATCATTTAAATTAAAATTTCGTTGACATCATTCATGTATTCATTGAATGAACAAAAATACGCTAAAATCTCTAATAAAATTTTAAAAAGGCAAAGTACACAATGTCATTAAACTGTTTCCAAAAATATAAAATGTTCACTAAAATTTTAAAAGAATTTTAAAAGTTATATAATGAGAATTAAATTTTAGTTTTTATTACAAATTGGTCACAGAGCCGTTAACGGTCATAAATTGAGTGACGTGACATTTATAGAAATTTAAATAATAAAATATTTAATCTTCCATATTGACACATTCAATCGATTTATTCCTAATTTAGCCCTCATTATTGATGTCTAAATTGTTTTGATGTGTAAATATTGAGGATTAAATATGTTATTATATAAATTTTCGCAATTGCCACGTCTCCCAGTTAACGACAGTTACGGCTCGGTGATCATTTTATGATAAAAAATTTAATGGTCATTATATAATTTTTGAAAGTTTGATGACCATTTTATATTTTTAAAGATAATTTAATGATCGTTTGTATACTCCACCTTTTAAAAAATCAATTAATTTCTATAAGATTCATGCCAAAACGAGTAGATTTTTTTTTGAAGAAACTAAAACGAGTAAAGTTTTACGTCTTGGAGGCTTAATTCGGCTCTATCCACGAACCTAAAACATTATTTTTTTGAAGGTAAAATGACAAAAGATACCCCCAACGTTTGCATATTTTGTCATTTGGCCCCCTATTCTTTTTTTGGGTCCAAATATGCCCCCAACATTTGTTTGTTTTGTCATTTGACCCCCTATTCTTTTTTTGGGTCCAAATATGCCCCAACGTTTCATTAGTAGTCCAAATATGCTCTCAACGTTTTAATTCGATCCAAATATGCACCCGTTAGATGGGAACTGTCAGTCAACTGACGTTCAACAGCTGATGCTGACTGGACTTGCCACATATTAAGATCTGCTGATGCCACGTCAAATTTTTTTATAAGTCGTTGACCGTCAATTGATTGACAGTTTACATCCAACAAGGGCATATTTAGACTATGAATGAAACGTTGGAGGCATATTTGGACCAAAAGAAAGAATAGGAGGCCAAATGACAAAATAAGCAAACGTTGGGGGCATATTTAGACAAAAGAAAAATGGAGGGCCAAATGACAAAACATGCAAACGTTGGGACATCTTTTGTCATTTTGTATTTTTTGAATGGCAAAAACCACGAATGTAAAGCTAGTCTAACCGACCAACATTAATTTTCTAGTACTATTATTTAATTATAAAAAATAAAACTGTAAAGCATGTTATTCGTTTTTTTTTATGAAAACTATAAAACATGTTGGTGCATGTTAGAAAGAATCAAATGTACTCATGAACATGGACGAAGTTAGAATCGAACATTAAAAGGGAAAAGAGTTTATTAAACATTTAAATCTAAAAATTGAAAGAGACAAAAAATTTATTTGACTACCATTTAAATTAAAAAAAACCCTCAAATAATATTATACCAAAAAGTTTTGGAAGGGACAAGAGCCCATCTCAAGTTATACATACCTCCGTTCCTGCTCATGAATCAAGAACATATAAGGTAATGAACTAAAGAATTGAACAAAGAAAGATGATAAACTGAATTAAGAAAACGCAATAATATGTGTAATAGAATTTTTGTTTTCATCTTTTTCACTTCTCTAAAATTTTTTCAACAAAATAGTAAAAATATTTTTTATATTTATAAAATTTCACTGATTATTGTTTTTATTTTAAAAATTATTTTTAAATCTTGTAATCAAACATGTTCTCTTCAACGTTTTCTATTTTCACATTATTATGTATTTTTGAATAGATTAGATTTTAGTCCTCATAAATCTTATTTAATATACTGGTGAAATGAATAGAATAAATGAAACTGAAAACCATCAAATTTGTATGGGTGAATATGTTAGATTTTAGACCTCATAAATATTTGATATATTAAAATTTTAAAATTTATTTATATTTTTCGTACCGCTGACGTACTCGTACCCTGTAATTTTAAAAATTATAGTATTTCATCCCCGTATCCATCCCCGTTTTCGTATCAGTGTAACATAGATAGTAAGCCAGCATAAAAAGTGAAACACAACAAAAGAGCAAATAATGGAATATTACTTGAAGAGTATTGAGAATGAAGAAAATGTATTATTATCCTCAAGAACAAAGTGAATCACAAATAAAGATTACATCACTTATTTATACAATGAGATGGTTCTTGATTGAACCTTGATCTTTGACAGCTAAGCTTATAACTAACTAACAGAATATTGTTTAACAACTTCTAATACAACCTCTAATACACTTCTTATTCTCTGCCTCTTGTTTTAGACCAAAGACTTACATAATCTCTAATATACTTCTTGTCCCTTGTCTTTCTCAACCTCTTATACCTATACTTTTCTTATCATATTTCACTATTTATTCAATCTTCTTGAACTTTTCTGACACAAGATAAATTTGCAGACTATAACCGAAGCTCTTCTGCACAAAACACTTTCAGCTTTTGTCTAAGGCTGAAGAAAGTGGTTTAGTAAGAACATCTGCTATTTGTTCTGAAGTAGGAACATAATTGTGTGAAACATGCCATTTGTGACCTTTTCCCTCACAAAACTGAGATCAAGTTCAACATGCTTCAGTTTGGCATGGTGTACAAGGTTGGAAGAGTGTGCAATTGCACTCGTGATATCACACCATAAAGTTGGAGTAGAGACAAGTTTGATTTTTAATTCAGTAAGTAGGGACTTTATCCAGATTGCTTCACGCATGGCATCTGCAAGACTCATAAACTCAGCTTTGGTGGATGATCTAGACACTACTCCTTGTTTCTTCGAACTCCAGGCCACTAGGTTACCTCCTGAGAAAGTACAATGACCTCTTGTGGAACGTTTACATCGGCACTAGTTCCCCAATCAAAGCCTGCAAATCCAACTAACGTGGTTGGTGAAGCGTGAGTGTTGAAGAACAGTCCATGGTTTATAGTCCATTTTAAGTATTTAAGGACTCTTTTGACTGCTTTCCAATTCTTATCGAGTGGTTATTGCATAAACTGGCTAAACTTATTGATCGAGAATTGAATGTCAGGTCTTGTTTGACAGATGTGTTGCAGAGTGCCTACCACTTGTTTGTACAATGTGGCATCGGGAAAGGGATCACCATCAGTGAGAGTGTGATGTGGTGTTGTGACCATAGATGTGGGTGAGCTACTAGCATCCATCATCTTTGTCTTTTCCAGAAAATTAGAAATGTGTTTCCTTTGATTCAAAATGACTCCATTTTCTACAGCATGAATGTTAATTCAAAGAAAGAAATTCAAACGACATAAATCCTTCAAAGAGAAAGCTTGATTAATATCTCTAATAACTTGATTAACCTCGTCTACATCATTTCCAATAGCAACTATATCATCTACATATACCATGATGTACACTTTGTTGTCTTGATTTTCCTTAAAATAAAGAGAAAGATCTGCTAAAGAATCAGTAAAGCCAAGATTGTCGACTAGATGTGCTCGAAACTTATCAAACCATTCATGTGGAGCTTGCTTAATCCCTTACAAAGATTTCTTTAGCCGAAAAACTAATTTTTTCCCAATAGCATCTTCTTGTTAAAAGCCATATGAATGTAACATATAAACGTCCTTTGATAAATCCCCATTTAAGAATGCATTGTTAAAGTCAATTTGTCTAAGGATCCAACCACTACTAAGGGCAACACTAAGAAAATTTTTGACTGTAACGGGCTTTAACACTGGGCTGAAAGTCTCTGTATAATCGAAATCATCTTGTTGGGAAAACCCCTTGGCAACTAGTTTTTCTTTGTAGCGTGCTACACTCCCATCATGATTTCTTTTGACTTTGAATAACCACTTACAACCTATATGAACACAATCATCGGGTAAAACTGTCAGATCCCATGTACCTTTTTATACCAAGGCATTAACTTCCTTCAAAAAATGGCCTATTTCCAGTGAGAAAACTGCATAGCTTGATGTATATTATCAGGCAATTGAGTTTTTTTAACCTGAAAGACTTTTGGTTTGAAAATCCCAACCTTTGATCTGGTGACCATAGAATGTCCTCCTTTGTTATTGTTGACTGTGGAAAAACATGAAGATGAGGTAGATATTGTAGGTGACTCATGACCAGTAGTTGGAACAACCTCATTAGCCAAATCCCTATGAACCACATCATTGAGCACAGAGCCTTGATCTGCATGAATTAAAACCTCTGGAACTAGAATTTCTGAACATGGAATAACAGTTCCTTGATATGCAGAAGTTGAAACCTCTGAAACTTCTGAAACTGGAATTTCTGAACCTGAAACCACATTTCTTTGATCTGCAGAAGTTGGAACATTTGGAACTGGAAGTCCATGTCTTTAAACTATGGTTGGTATAGAAGAGAATGTAGAAGTTGAAGAGCTATTAGTGAAGCTAGATAGAATGTCTTCATTCAAGAAATCACCATGTGAGGAAACAAAACTTGACTACTATAAAGAAGCTGCTTCACCATTGGAATTACAGTTCATTGGTCCAGTATATTTAGCCTTGAGAAAATATTGTTGTTCAATCTGTTTAGGACCTTGAAAACCATTAGTAGAATCTTTTGAAATAAAAGGAAAACAATGTTCATTAAATTGAACATGCCTAGAGACATATAGTCTCCCATAATAACTTAGACATTTATAACCATGTTGATTGTAAATGTAACCTAAAAAGATATAAGGTTTTGACATGAAATCCAACTTATGTTGATTATAAGGCCTAGTTAAAGGAAAGAATTGACAACAAAAAATTCTTAGAAAACCATAACCATGTCGTTTTTTAAATAGTTTTTCATATGAAGTAGATCCATCTAATACTTTAGTAGGAAGCCTGTTAATTAGATAAACAACTGTATAAAATGTATCAGACCAAAATTTAAAAGGAACACCACTTTGAGCCAGTAAGGTAAGGCCAAGTTCTACAATGTGACGATTCTTACGCTCTATCTTTCCATTCTCTTCAGATGTATGGGGGGCCAGAGTGTCTAAATTCTATTCCTTGCTGAGTAAAGTAACTAGTTAAAGGTTTCAATTCTGAGCCACAATCAGACTGTATAACCTTAAGTTTTAAATCAAGTTGTCATTCCACCATTTTATGATAATTAAGCACAACCTTATAGACATCAGATTTACTTGAAATGAAATAGATTAAAGTATACCTAGCGCATGCATCTATACAACTGATATAGTAACTTGAATTGTTTGAAGTTAAAGGGGCAGGACCCCAAACATCCATTTGCACTAACTGTAAAGAGTAACAGATTTATGAAATGGTAACTTGTGACTTTTACCTAACTTGTATGTTTCACAAAAAGAAATTTTATTAATTCCAAAAATATTACAAACAATGGAAAACTTTACAAGAACATCATTAGAAGGATGTCCAAGCCTTTTATGCCAAAGTTGAGCATTACTAGAGAATCACTTAGCATCTATTCCTAAGGAAGTAGTAAAGGAACAATTAAAAGAAACACCAGAATGACAATTATTAGTTGAGGTAGAAGAACAACTATCAATTAAGGCAGAATGTCTATTAGCAGTAGAATGCCAATTAGCAACAAAATGGCAATTAGCACCAGAAGTAGAACTAGACAACAAACTATCTTGAGCAGGAAAACGCAAACCATCAATAAATCTGTAAAGCCCATCACTTTGCAACCCTTGCAGGATCGTTTGGTGCGTTGTCAAATCCTTCATAAGACAAAAGTTAGGAAAGAATTCGAAAGAGATATTATTATCCTTAGTAAACTTAAACACTGGCAAAAGATTCTTTTTAATCGAAGGTACATGTAACAAATCATTAAGAATTAAAGGTCCAGAAGATGTTTCTAACATGGTTGAACCAACCCTAGAAATAGAAATAGTCACCCTATTGGCGACAGAGACTTTACCAGAACCAAGGTAAGGAACGAAGTTATTGATATTACCTTAATCGAGAGTAAGATGAGCCGTAGCATAAGAATATAGATACCAGGCTGCGTCGCCGTAATGAAATTCATCAGCCACAACAGTTACCGTAGCAAAAACATGTTCATTGAAACCAACATTATACGCACCTTGTTCTTCAGGGAAATCATCAGAAAAAGAACCTTGATTCTTAGAGACAACACTCCCAACACATTCATAGGCTTGATCAAATCTAAAATAGCGACATATGGAAAGATGTCCAATCTTGCCACAAATCTGACATTGAAGATGGGAACGACCGCCAATATTACGACCTCCACGACCTTTGAAAACATCACGATTGGAATTGTAAATAGGAGGATAAAACCCTAGATTTCGTGAACCCCTTTGAGAACCAATTGAACTAGAATACCCAATTGACCCTAAATGCCCAATATTAGAATTATTATTCTAAAATGGGCCTTGTTGATGATAGACCATATCACCTCCTGGCGGGCCATGAACCATATTGACCAAAGAACCCTAACTCGGGAACTTGAGTTATCGTGATTCAGTATCAAGAAGCACACTAGTAACTCCATCAAGTTTGTAAGAAAGTTAACTCGAGGTAATGATAGCCACCACCAGCTCATATTCCGGTGGCAGACCCTAAAGAATTGCAGATATGTGCATCGTTTTTGTGAGAGAATTTCCACATGGCACAAGACTGTCGCAAATACCTTGGATTTGGGCAAGATATTCACGTATGGTTTGATCTCGCTTTCAAATATTCTTCAAAGAACAATGGAGATGCATGATGCGAGTTGTGGAAGTGACAGAGAAATTGTGTTTTACCTTATTCTAAATTTCGAGAGCAGTCTTGCAACTAACAATAGAAGGAGAAATGGAAGGACCAATGGAAGATAATAGCCACGAACATAGAGCACTATCTTGATGTTTGTATCGAACATACTTAGGATTGGACGTCCTAACTCCCTATTTGCCAGCAACGAATTGTTGAGGAACCAGGAGGGTACCATCAATATGATCGGTTAGGGCCAAGCTCTCCATAAAGAACATGACATGTTGCTTCTAAAGAAGGTAATTGGCGTCATCGATATGAATGGAAATCGTCTTGTTTGTAAAAGGCTTAGCAAAAGAGTTTTCTTCCATAGAAACCTCTGATACCATGATGAAATATGACTTGAAGAGTATTGAGAATGAAGGGAATGTATTATTATCCTCGAGAACAACGTGAATTACAAATGAAGATTACATCACTTATTTATACAAAGAGATGGTTCTTGATTGAACCTTGATCTTTGACAGCTAAGCTTATAACTAACTAACTAACAGACTAACAGAATATTGTTTAACAACTTCTAATATAACCTCTAATAGCAAACCAGATTATTAGAAGAAGAGAGAAATGACATCGGCCTTGGTGTTAACGTCAGATATGAAAGTGCCAACTGTCAAGGTTTTTCACCCTTTAATTTAGTCATTACGAATCTTACTCCACCTTTGTTCTTGAGGGTGAAGAGTTAGATGGGTGTATCAGATTTGTGGAAACTAATGTTGAAAGCCCATATACAAAGTTTGAAGCAAAGGATGTTGGTGCAGACGGTTTGTTCCACACCAAAAGTTGCCAAAACAACAAATATTGGGAAAGAAACAAAATACAACACATGGGTTGGATTACAACATCCGCCAAGAAGAAGGCGGAAGATCAATAGAAACCGTCATGCATAATGTTCAAATTTATCTATGTAGACGTTGTTATGAATACAGTTCGGATCGTTCATGTCCAATCTAAAATCTATCTATATTTATCGGTGACAGATCAGCCAACAACAACCAATCATTGTGTAACGCCCTAAACCCGCTTATGTGTTACCACATATCCTAGGAAGTCACATTAGGGTCACAAGAGCAACCCACAGTAAAACCAGTATAAAATTCTTTTCTTAAATACATTAAAACAAACTTCTGTATAAAATATCGTTTCAGAAAATTATGTAAACATAGAACAATAGTTTGAAAAGCATATCACAGACACTAGTATAAAACAATACACGTCATACATGCCCATTAACTATGCCGGTACCGTACTCCAAAAGCAACGTCGAGAGAACTCTAAACACTGATGTTGGTCACCCTACCACGACGAATTTCATCTAACCTGCGATGATAAAATAACATGAGCTTGGGAAAGCTCAATAATACATAAGTACCAAATGATGTTGTAAGCACATACAACTATATGGCATACATTACATTGTCCTAATGTTTCAGGCAATAACGAACTTCATTTAAGATTTGATATTTCAGTGTAACATTATATTTGAAGATAACAGAGTGGTTTCTTATTCAATCATTGAGTATCAGGCGTGAAGACTATAGTCTAGAGAATCAGAAAAGTGATGGATTTAGTTAAGTAAACCAAAGAGTTTAGTGTGTTCCAACAATGCTAAGTTAATACATACAATTATAACTCTGCAGTAAACATTATATTCCACGAGCATATAATTCAAGTAGCAACAAGGTTCATTTTAAATTCTTAACTATCTTCCAGCCGTGCCCTAGTATGCAATTCCCTATAACAGTATCATATATCGGCACTAATAGAGCCCCTTGGGCGTAGGTACCATCCTAAAGAAATACCTTAGGTCCACACGGAATTTACCTAGCCGAAGCTAGGAACCTAATATGGACGTTAACCTAGGCCTAATGGGTGTAGGTACAAACCTAAGGGGTTACCTTAGCCGAAGCTAGGAACCTAGTACGAGCAGAATTACCCTAGCTAAAGCTAGGAACCTAATACGAGCAGAATTATCAGCCTGATCAGGGCTGAACCTAATATCTTCAATAAGTATCCCAATACCCAGTAAAACGATTCTGAATGGTAACAATCAATGCAATATTTAGTAGCAGTATGTTAGGAATTCAAGATACAAACATATATTTAATTAGTAGAAATGAAGTATCATGAACCATGAATCAGGTATACTTATATCAGAAATCATGAACTAGAAGTCATGTTTTTACTCCAGATAAAAGGATCACTTAGGATCAAACTAGATAGATTGGTTTCCAACCATGAAGATGAATCATGTAATCACGGAACACACTAAACGGTCCAATTTATACTCAGGAGTCCTTGCTAATTGCAGAAAGGAGACATTGAATCATAGTCCATTATAGACTGACTTTCGAATCATGAATTATAATTGAAGGAATTCTATAATTACCAACTTCATCTAGGTATACAGGAATTATACTTCAAGACCATTCAATATTACCAGTATATCATGATTATGCATGGATTCATATATATCAAGATATATTTTAAGAATTCAAGTATATCAGGATCAACAAAGATTCCAGATATATCAAGAGAGCTCCAGTAGTTTTGCCTAAAGAGCAATTTGATCAATTTAACACTTGGGGCGCAATTTGGTCATTTTATAGGCATGGGCAATTTCATAATTTAGTTGAATAATGATAAAATAATGATTTGCAACATTAGGATTTCTAATGATTTGTCGAGCCTCTAAATCTATTCGAACTAATATACCCCAACCTTGCAGTACTTACCAAATATTTAAGTATATGCGCTTCACGTGTATCATTTCCAAAAAACGATCGTATCATATATCTGAACTATCGCCTTCATATTTCACCACAAGACTTACCACTGAGTAGTCGAACTTTTATTCAGTGCAAAAAATCTTCCAATCTTATATTAATATCATGAATGATTGAAGTACATGAGTCATGCTTCATAACCCTTAGGGGTATTTCAGTCATTTTAAGTTTTATTGGTATTTCTAGAATTTTATCAAAGTCAAATTACTTATACCAGTCAAGAGGGTATTTCGGTCATTTTGAAGCTCGAGATATATTCGTCATTTCTGCCAATTGAACCATTTATAGTATTTCAATCATTTAAGTACTCGAGGGTGTTTCATTCATTTCGGTGATTCCGATATTTCCAAACAATTCATTCTAGAACTTGAGGGTTATCCATCATTTCCAGTTAACTTAGACATTTTGTCATTACAATCATTCCGATTAATTTAGCCTTAACAATATTTCCAATCCATTTTGTCATTTCAATCAATTCAATGTTTTGAGTCACTTTATTAATTCAGACGCACGAATAGCTTTCCGTAAATTCATATTTGCAAATTTATTCAATATTTAAGGAAACCAAGCACTTAGCAATTTCGAAGGTTTAAATCTTGTTACCATAACTTTCTAAGTAGTTTGAGGTTTTTAGACGAAATAGATTGTTTTACCAGATCTAGTGTAGATTTCTAGATCGCTTTCAATTCTAGAGTATTTTAGTCATTCTTATGCCTTAAGGGCATTTTTGTGATTTCATATCCAAATATTTTTAACGTTGAATCCATTTACCACTATTTATTGGGTTTGAAGATTAACTGCATTATTAACCATTTATTAAACTCCAGATCATTCTGATTATTAATCCTCTCATTCGAGTATTTCGATCTTATCTAAGTTATCATACTTATATTTTTCGTATCATATTTGACTTAAGTAGAGTTAACAGTACACTCCATCTTAATTATGCATAAATTAACCAAATACCAACGTGTTCTTAAAGTAAACAAGAGGTAGTAATGTATTACCTTTAATCCTTGTTATATCGATCAACCATGATACTCCATTCAATTTCACAATTTCCAATTTCAGTCCAATTCTAGTCTTTATTCACATTACTCTTAACTAAATGATTAAATACATAAGCACAATTGGGTTCAATGTCAAATTTGGAGGCTTTCGAGTTAGAATTTTGCAAAATGGGTTTCAAAAACGGACTCAACACTTCAAAAAACAAAAGAAATGTCTTTTCGGAAAAAGTTGAGTTTTTGGTCAAAGTCAACACTGACGTTAGTAGTCAACATTGACTAACGTCAGCGTTGACGACATGCTGACATCATCGATCAATGTTGGCGTCACTGGTTGACTCAGACGGGTTGACTCAATTCAGGTCAGATTCGGGTCAAACACAAGTCGGGTCGGGTCAGGCTTGGATCAAAATAGGCCGGTTCGGTTGGATTTTGAGCCGATTTGAAAGGCTCGGTTAACAGACCACCGTCCAAGGTGGTCGGAATTCGCCCACAACGACGCGTGAAGCCCATGCGCAGCTTAAAACATTCGAAAACGTACCAGAATATTGCTACGACAACCGTAATTCACCCAACACTAGAAATAAAACCAACCAATGCCAATTAAACCTAAACCGAACTAAAAATCCTTACCTAACTTACCCCTATCGGACGAACGTCGGCGACCTCGAATCGATGATCAAAACCATAAAGGACGATATGGGTTTTGCTCAGCTCGGCACCACGAGCACAATAGTGATGGCAGTGACTCACACCGACAAAGGAAATGGCTGGAAAAAGCAAAAACCTGAAAGGATTCATCCCTAAGTTCAACGAACTTAGATCCTTCGATTACCGACGATTGGAGTGGTAAATGCGCGAGTGGCTTGAGGGGTTTTGGTCGGGGCTTGACGGGGAACACAACCGCAGTGGCGGTGGCGGCCACGAGGCGGCGGTGAGAGAGATCGTGCGGTGGCCAGAGTTTGTGTATTTGGGAAGGTGAAAGGTCGGTGAGGGGGGGGGGGGAGGAGATGAAGGTTCTGGTATCCTTCTTTGGGGTAGATAGATCTAATTAATGTGTCATAAAGAAGTGTAGGTAAGATATTTTTATTATTTATATGTTTTACTCTTCAAGATCCACTTAATAGTAAGTGGGTGTAAAATGTAACCAAGAGTTGATTTAGCTCAGATGACTAGGTACACAACTTAGAATGCCAAAGGTTGTGTATTCAACTCTCCCAAACACCACATTTTTATTTTCATTTCTTTTCACTTATTCATTTCATTTATTTTATATAAACTAGGGGTGTTACACGCTGCGTGCCGGCAGATTACAATGTTCATGACCAGCAAGGCCGTGATATTGTTCAACTTATTGATTGGAGTTCGTTGTTGGTTCTACCTAGGTACGAGGCATTCATTGGAGATAACGAAAAGTATTTGTGTCTTCGTTATCAAAACCCAAGCTTGCCATATCATGTTTCCTTGAAGGAAGCATGCCTTTGTGTTTTCTTAGTGAAATGCTGCAAATATAGCCTTGTGGAGTATATCTCTCGTGTACTTTAACGTAAGAATATATAAATCATGTATGTTGTTTTTATGTGGTATTGAGATCAAGATAATTGTACTAATAATTTATGTGGTATGGAGAATACATAATTTATGGTTACAATTACCAACAGTTTCAACTGTCCAAAGGTAATTATACAACAAGCAAGAAACCCTCAAGCCTCACTTAAGCTACTTGCCATGTCTTCTTCACCTCTCTCAGAGGGAATTAGTTACTTATCATGTCTTCTCCATCAATAAGATTTTAAGTTGGCTTAGGGATTAGGCGTAAATCTTTCATCTTAAAGGTCTTTAGTTCGAGCCTCTTTGAGTGCAATATTTTCTTAATTTTTCTTTAAGATAACAACGTTGTTTTGGGCTATTTTAGGCATCAAAGAAACTATACCAAAACGACGACATCATGTCGTTAACTCGGTGACAGCCTAGTGGTATAATTGAACATTTTACTAAAGTTCAGTGTACAACAGTATCTTTTTTAGTCCAGTGACATAATCGTGTCAGAACCTAAAGTTCAGTGGTATTTCGTGTATTTTACCCAAGAAATAATAATAATAATGACTTAATTGCATCGCATCCCCAAATTATGACCCTTATTCTGAAGTGACCCCCAAACTTTTGAAACTTTTAATTTTATCCTCAAACTATCATTTATGCAACATCATATTATTACATAATACATATCAGTGTTTACATAACAGTTAACAATTTTTATTACGATTTTATTAACATGGGATATGATTAGTATATGTTGGTAATTTGAAGATGGAATTAGAGCCTTAAAAAGTTTAGAACTAATTTAGAATGAGTTACATAACAGTTAACAATTTTTATTACGATTTTATTAACATGAGATATGATTAGTATATGTTGATAATTTGAAGATGGAATTAGAACCTTGAAAAGTTTAGAACTAATTTAGAATGAGAGTCATAGTTTGGGGATGGAATTGGGACATTCAAAAGTTTGAGGGCCAATTTAGAGTGAGGGTCATAGTTTGATGATGAATTTGGGATGTTTAAAAGTTAGGAGGCCAATTTAAAATAAAGATCATAGTTTGGAGATGTGTGGTGCAGTTAACTCTAAAAAATAAAAAAATAAAAAAATGGGTTGAGTCACATGCGGGTCCAAACATAGACCCTGTTGTGGGTCGAACCTGACTCGATCTATTAGTAAACAAGTGAAAGTTCCTTTTTAAATCTTTGGTCTTGTTTGATAATTAGCGTATAGTTGATAGCATATTGCATTAGCTGATAGCTGACATAACTAGTTGTTTACATTAGTTGATTATATAAAAATGTTTGGTAAAATTAACTGATAATCGATAGTGTTTGCTTATTTAAACAAAAAAATGACATATAAGACATGATTATATACAATACTTGTTTGAATATTTGGTATACATATATATAAAGAATATTTAAAGAATGCATATATTAATTTCTTATTTATGAAATTATCTTTTTAATACAATGTTATTAATTATTAATTTAGATGTATATATTAATATTTTATTAATGAAATTATCTTTTTAATCTATTTTTATTAATTATTAAATTTGAATGTATATATCACTTTTTATTTATTAAATTTGAACATAAACGACTCGAACACATTTCTACTCATGTTCGTTCGTTTATTAAACGAAAATAAAATTTTTGTCCATACTTATTTATTTAACATAATAACCGAATATAACCGAACGGTTCAAAAACAATTCGTCAAACGCTCTTTTCATTTGCCCCATTATGCATTCCATCATTTGATGTGAATATGATGCTAATTTATTTACTTAAAAGAAAAGTGTTAAGAGTGGACCAAAAGATCATGTGGGTTCCCCCATCTGAGTCAGTGGCCATGATTTCATTGACATGGGCTCAGGGTGATTGCACACCATTAGAGCACAAGTGTGGTGTGGAACCATGATGAAAGCTAAAAAGGAAAGAAAAAGATCTGTCTTTTGATACTTGATCCTTGTTAGGGCAACCCCCACTAATCCCACCCTCTTTGTCTCTTGTTCTTGCACTTTTATCAAATGTCAAATGAGAGCTTTGTTGTGAGAATGCAATCCAATCCATCCGCACACGTTTTTTTAGACAAATTGTGTTTGAGCTTCACAGCTCACTTGCATGCTGCTTTCCATTTTGTGTGTGCTTTTTCTTTTTGGATTTTTTTTATTGATATAGTGTGGTTAATATTTTAATCACAATTAACAATTGGTGTCTATATAATTTTACAAAACAACCCTATAAAATATAATTTCTAATTTCTAATTTCTAATGCTTAAACACAAAAGTCAACTACTAAAACTTTACACATATTTAAATATATTTAATACAACAACAAAAAGGGGAAAAAACATAGTGGTAAACTTTTGTGAAAAGAAAGAAGGGATTTTAAATGAAAGTGGGTAAAGGAGAAAAAGGGAAAACAAAACATTATCACAGAAAAATAAGTTAAAATAAAAGCATCAAAATCTAAATAATATGTAAAAAGGGAGTTATTGATGATATTTAAAGATATTAACTATTGCATTCTGATTGAACTTTTTGATCTATTTAGTATAGAATAATGAATGGGCTTCCTATGAATAATATATCACATTATCATCCATTGAATTGGTTTTTTATAATCATTGGTATTCAATTTATTAGATGATTAATTCGGATCATGTACTATATAAATTTATTATGAGACAACTCTTTCAACTCAATTTGCACCATTCAAAATATTAAAATTTGAATATTTGGTCTTTAGAGACCTAATGTCTCGATCCATCAAACCAATTAATAGTTAGTTCCTTTTTAATATAAAAGAATGTGGTACAAAAAGGTATTAAAATCTTAGATTTATATGTCCATAATTTTTTTTTGACAAAACTTAATTCTAATCCTAATCCTGCCTAGAAGGGAGAGGAATGGGAGATTCCAGGGAGAAGAAAGGGATTCCTAGAGAGTCTATAACCTATGACCTAAGAAAATATGAGGGAAGAAAAAATGAACAGCTTGACCAACCAGCCAAATATACTTGCTCATCATATCCATAATTTTTTAATTAGAAGTAAGATAAATAATGGATATATAAGTAGCCATCACAAAAGTTAAATATTACATGCACAATGATACTAATAATATAATAAGATAATTATTTGATATATCTTCAGTGATTTTTTTCATAAGCAGACTTCTAAAGTTGATATATATTCTTTTTAGGGGTCCTAAACTCTAACTCTTAAATTCTAAACAATAAACTCTAAACCATAAAATTTATTCCTAAACCTTAAAACCTAACTATAAACACTAAAAATTCTGACATTAAACCTTAAAACTTAACCTCTAAACCCTAAAATTTGAACATTGTTTAATAAACTATATATTTAAATCCATAATTAGATGAAAATCAAATACTAAAATTTTGTTATCTCATGTGAGTATAAAAGGGATTTAATGCAATGAAAATTGACAAGTGTGAAAAAGGAGAAGATTTTACTTTTTTATACTAGTGTTTTTTCACAGTTGAAAAATAATTAGTGGCAGACAAATGAGGCCTTCATGAATATCACCTCTGACCCATTATAGGACAGAGGGGCAATGAGTAATAATGTGAAAAATATACACACCAAATTACTTTATTGTTAAGTCCATCTTGTTTAGATATATAATATTGGATAAAGCACGTTTATAAAAATTTAATTCGATTTAAGATGTCTAATCATGTTTTTATTATCAAAACATTTACAGGTTATTTTTTTAGAAAAAGTAATTCTCGTTTTTCGATTTGTGCGAAGGAAACGGGCCTGTGCGAAGGAAATCAGAAGTTGGGTCCCCCCGCCATCAGGCTTCGTCAAAGTGAATTGTGACGCAACTTTCGATAGGAATACCGGTAAGGGCTCCCTCGCGGCAGTTGTCAGGGATAGCTCTGGTTCTGTGCTTGTAGGTTTCTCCGAACCATGTTTGGCGCCGAGTGTGTCTGTGGCGGAAACCTTGGCCATCAGAATGGGGATTTTAATGGCGAAAAGTAAAGGCTACAACAAAATCATTGTTGAAACGGACAATCAAGCCGGAATCTTAAGAATTAACTCAAAGTCTACAGCATGCTGGGAGACTTCTGCGATTGAAGAGGATATCAAGAGGACAGCTCTTTCCTTCTTGCATTGTTGCTTCGAATTTGCTCCTAGAATGTGTAATCAGGCAGCCGATTGGCTTGCAAAGCATGCTAAGAATCAAATGGGTCCAGTAGAGTGGAACCATGATTGTATTCCATCCGAACTTCTTATGTAACCTTCTTCTTCTTAAATACAAGTTTATTTGGTCAAAAAAAAATTCTCGTTTTTCGATTTGTTTTTACTTTATTGTTGTCGGGATAAAAGAGTTGACATTGGCAATGAATTCCTTTTGTTTTTCAACGTTTATTTTGTCCTAATGCTCTACATGGCATCTTAACATGTGAAATACAACACCGTACAGTGATTAGCTCTGCTGGCATTCCCCGACCTCCAAAGGAACCTTCACTTATTTATTTAAATTAAAAAAAATCTATTATTTATACCATTTCGTGCCTTTTGTGTAATGTACCTTAATAATGCACACAACACTTATTATTAATAATTAATGTTTTTTTATTTTATAGAAAATAATATCATTTAAGTTAAAACTTCGTTGATATTATTTATTGGCTTAATATCAAAATAAAGTGTCCAAACTATCTTGTTTTTTCCATTTAGGTGCCTAAACAATTTTTAGCCCTTTTAAGTGCTCAAACTAACTTGTTTTTTTTTTTGCTTAATACAACTTTTTCCCCCTAAACTATACCCGATTTCCCAACTTACCCCCTAAACTTCATTTTGCCCACTTTTTTCCCTTAAACAATTCGCCGTTACCCATTTTGCCCCATTCCGTTACTTTTTTCCGTTTAAAAAAATTTCAGCCTATAACATGCTGCCACGTCATCAACGGGTTGACTAAGTCAATACGTCTGGTTTTATTTAAAGGGTAAATTACATGTCAAGTCTGTCAGGTTTGTTTTTTTGTTCAATTTAGTCACTGAAAAGTCTATTTTTACCTTAAATTGACCCCTATTTGTTTTTAATTTTTATAATTTAGTCAATTATTTGTTATTATTAATAATATTATTTTATTAAAATGTTAATATTTAATAAAAATAAATAAAAACAAATATTTTAATACTAAATTAGTAATTTTTTAGATTCAAATTCCAATTAAATTCTAATTATTAATTCTAATTTCACTATATTTGAATTATAGTTTTTGAGTAAAATTCAAATTATATTCGAATCATGTTCGTATTATATTCGAATCTTATTCAAATTATATTTGAATCATCTTCTAATTATATTTGAATTATTAATTCGAATTTTGCTATATTCGAAATATATTTTTTGAGCAAAATTCAAATTATATTAGAATTATATTTGAACCATGTCTATATTATATTCGAATCATATTAAAATTATTTTCAAAATATAGTTTGAATATGATATTTCGAATGTAATTTGAATATGATTCGAATATAATATGAACATGATTCGAATATAATTCTAATATAATACATGTTTTTTTAACTATTATATTCAAATCATATTCAAATTATATTCAAATCATGTTTAACATGTAATTATATTCGTATCATGTTCGTATTATATTCAAGTCATGCTTATATTATATTCGAATTATATTTAGAATATAATTTGAATATGATTCGAATATAATATGAACATGATACGAATATAATTACATGTTAAACATGATTCGAATATAATTACATGTCAAACATGATTCGAATATAATTACCTGTTAAACATTATTCGAATATAATAGTTGAAAAAACATGTAATTATATTAGAATTATATTCGAATCATGTTCATATCATATTCGAATCATATTCAAATTACATTCGAAATATCATATTCAAATTATATTTCGAAAATAATTTTAATATGATTCGAATATAATATGAACATAATACGAATATAATTACCTGTTAAACATGATTCGAATATAATTACATGTTAAACACGATTCGAATATAGTATGAACATGTTCCGAATATAATAGTTGAAAAACATGTAATTATATTAGAATTATATTCCAATCATGTTCATATTATATTCGAATCATATTCAAATTACATTCGAAATATCATATTCAAATTATATTTCGAAAATAATTTTAATATGATTCGAATATAATATGAACATAATACGAATATAATAACCTGTTAAACATGATTTGAATATAATTACATGTTAAACACGATTCGAATATAGTATGAACATGTTCCGAATATAATAGTTGAAAAAACATGTAATTATATTAGAATTATATTCGAATCATGTTCATATTATATTCGAATCATATTCGAATTACATTCGAAATATCGTATTCAAACTATATTTCAAAAATAATTTGAATATGATTCGAATATAATATAGACATGGTTCAAATATAATTCTAATATAATTTGAATTTTGCTCAAAAAAATATATTTCGAATATAGAAAAATTCGAATATAATTAGAAGATGATTCAAATATAATTTGAATATGATTCGAATATTATACGAACATGATTCGAGTATAATTTAAATTTTACTCAAAAACTATAATTCAAATATAGTGAAATTAGAATTAATAATTAGAATTTAATTGGAATTCGAATCTAAAAAATTACTAATTTAGTATTAAAATATTTGTTTTTATTTATTTTTATTAAATATTAACATTTTAATAAAATAATATTATTAATAATAACAAATAATAGACTAGTTATAAAAATTAGAAACAAATAGGGGTCAATTTAAGGTAAAAATAGACTTTTCAGTGACTAAATTGAACAAAAAAATAAACCTGACAGACTTGACATGTAATTTACCCTTTAAATAAAACCAGACGGATTGACTTAGTCAACCTGTTGATGACGTGGCAGCATGTTATAGGCCGAAAATTTTTTTAACGGAAAAAGATAACGGAATGGGGCAAAATGAGTAACGGCGAATTGTTTAAGGGGAAAAAGTGGGCAAAATGAAGTTTAGGGGGCAAGTTGAGAAATCAGGTATAGTTTAGGGGAAAAAGTTGTATTAAGCCTTTTTTTTGTTCTAGGTGCCTAAATTTTTTTGGCCCCCTTTTAAGTGCCCAAACTATCATTTTGGCTCAAATTAGGTGCCAAAACTATATTTTTTTTTGTCAAAGTATGTGTCTCAGTTTTAAAGGTGGCAAACGGATCAATCGGTTCGGGTCATTTCGGTTTTGGTTATTTTGGGTATGATATCATTCGATTCAGATTCGATTTCGGTTCGATTCGGTTCGGTGCTAGTTCGGTTTTATTGTGCTTCAGGTCATTTCGGTTCAATTGTTTTTTGGTTTGGCTATTTTTGGGTTAATTTCGGGTCCATGTGAGAGTGGTCAGTTTTAATCAAATTTTTAAGTTGGTTAGTTTTTACACCCTACATATGGCTTTATAAAGTCAATATATTTGACTTAGTTTCACCTTAAAATGGGCAAAAATTGATAGTTTGAGCATCTAAAAAGATAAAAAAATTTAGGCACCTAAAAAGAAAAAACAGATAGTTTGAGCACCTAAAAGGTACCAAAAATAGTTTAGACATTTAAAAGTTAAAAACATGATAGTTTAGGCACTTATTTTGACATTAAGCCTTATTTATTTATGTATTTATTGAATGAACAAAAATACAGTAAAATCTAGGGGTGTTCATTGTCGGGTACCCGGTTCATCCGGGTACTTACTTTACTGGCTCGTGTCCCGGCCCGTTATACACGGGTACCCCTGAAACCCGGGTACCATAAAAATTGGGTACCGGGTACTCGGTTTATATTTTTTATTTTTTAATTCTAAAATTTTAAAAAATCACATATTAAACACAAAAATATTTTTAAAAATTTAAACTTAATATTATATAATTTAAACATAGAAATAATTTAAGAATTTAATTTAGTTTTAGAGTAAAAATATTAAGAAACTTAAAATAAAATATAATTTAAAATATAAAAATATATATTAAAAATTATTGGGTCGGGGCCGATAAGGGAAAACTTTCAGCCCGTGTCCTGAAAAAATTACCGGGTCGGGTATCCGGCCCGTTCGAATAATTTTTTAAAAAAATTACCCAATATTTTTAGTTTCGAATCGTCGGGTCGGATTAACCGAGCCGGATATTTTTGAACACCTCTACTAAAATCTCTAAAAATACAAAATGCAATTATTTTCTATAAGATTCATGCCAAAACGAGTAGAAAGGCAATAAAGCAAGGAAAAAGAGATGAATAAGCATGATTACAAATAAGCGCCATCTTGATCATTCATGGTGTCGTTAAATCCAACCATAAAAAATATAGAATAAAAGAGCAGTCAAACGACTTAGAAAGAAGAAAAAACATGCCAGAAGACATAGATAAATGTGCCACAAAGGCAGAGTTATTTTTATTAAAAAACTAAAAATTAAGTAAGGAAAACAGAATAGGCGGTCGGCAACCAGCATCAAAACTGATGCCGCCGCCGGCTAAATAAAAAAAATAAAACTTGCAGCGCTCGATAGATGAAGAAGGTTGCGTTAGAGGAAAAATGGAGAGCGGCTAGGGTTTACACATTATAATTAGGGGTGACCATTTGACTCATACTTGATGGGTTCCGACCTGACCCAAGCTTATAGGGTCAAACTTTTAAAGAGAATTTTGGGTCGGATTCATGTCTGATTTTTTTAGGATAAGGTCGGGTTTGAGTTTAAGGTGAAAAATACCCAACTCGACCCGACCCGAAATAATAATTTAATTTTATTCTAAATATTTAGGTATAATTGCTACAATGCCCCTCTCTTATATATATTTCAATTATCTCCCTATTTTTTCTAATAAAAATGGAATAATTATTATAATGCTTCCTCTTTATTTGTATTTTTCAATTAGTCCTCTATTTTATCGAATAATAATGAAAAATGATTATTTCATTTATGTCGGATCGGTTCAAGTTAGATTTAAATTTTTACTCTAAAATTAGGGCTCGGATTAGGTAGAACATCATAAAATGTCGGGTGCGAATCGGCTAAAACCCCTAGCCATGAACAACCCTAATTATAATGGTGATATTTGAATTCTGATAGCATTACTTAATTATGAACTATGCAGCGTTACTTGAGACTTGGGACATAAAGTACCAACTAGCGTTCCTACATTGCTACTATTTCCCGGGGCATATTGGACATGTTGAAACTTGTGTAGGGATGACCATGAGTCGGGTTGGATCGAGTTTTTGATCGATTTATATTGGATCTGAAAATTTAGCACCTTCATCCAAACTCGGTTCGACCCAGCATTTTTTGATATTTTATCCGAACCCAAATTCTAGAGTAAAAACCCAAACCTGACCCAGCCCGACATAAATAAAAATTATCAATTTTTATTATTATTCGATAAAATATGGAGCTAATTGAAAAAATACAAATATAGATGGAGCATTATAATAATTATTCTATTTTTATTAGAAAAATGGGAGATAATTGAAATATATATATATATATATTAAAGAGGGGTATTGTAGTAATTATACGTAGATATTTAAAATAAAATCAAATTATTATTTCGGGTCGGGTAGAGTATTTCCACCTAAATTTAAATCCGACCCGACTCGACCTTATCCTCAAGAATCAGACCCAAATTTAAAATTTTCTTTTAAAAACTTATTCTTATAGGATTAGGTCGGGTCTAGTTAAAATGGTCATCCCAAAACTTGTGTGATGCCTAATATTTAAACTGACCGATTGATATGCAAAAGTAGATTGTTTATTGAGCCCTAATCTATCTGCCATAGTAGATTGTTTGGCATTTGGTTTTCCTTTGCCTTGCCCAAAATTTCAAGCACTTTAGATCTAATTTAACCCTCTCTCAAGATTTTCCTTTAATGTCAGTTTTATAGTAATGTTACTAAACATCCATATAATAGATCAAACTTGTAAGTGAATGATTAAAAATAAAATGATTGCATTAATATATTAATTGATTATATATTTCGATTGCTTCGCATTAATTTCCATGTCATCCTTATATATATATAAAGCAACATTGAATATATATCAACTAATTAGTTGAGTGGTCAAGAGTATGCCCATGTTGTTTCATTATATATGGGTTTAAATCTCAACATTTACCTTGAGAAATAGTATTTTTACTTAATAAAAAAGTAATAGTGAGCATGGATGGACCCAAAGGGGAATTAGTTGAGTGGTCAAGAATATGTCCATGTTGTTTCTTTATATATGAGTTTAAATCTCGACATTTACCTTGAGAACTTATATTTCTACTTAATAAAAAAGTAATAGTGAGCAGGAATGGACCCAGTGGGGGGCTGGAGGGGAGAGTCATCTCCCCTAAAAATTTGAAATTCATATATGGTTTAAATTTTTTATAGAAATTTTTTATATATTTTACATTGAAAATCTATCATCACCCCTCTTAAAATTTTATAAGTACGCCCCCTAAATTTTATAGGTTTATCCCTCCTAATATAAAATCTTGCTTCGAGTATATGAAAACACAATTAAGAAAATATCCGGCTTTAAATGTACAATTAGTTTAATTAGCTCAAATTTTATAATTTGTATTTGATGTACCGATAATACATATATTTATATATTATTTAAAAATTGATTACATGAGACACGATAACCAACCCCTATATGATTTCTTTAATGGCAAAAACCACGAATTCAAAGCTAGTCTGACAGATAAACATTAATTTTGTTGTACCATTATTTAATTATAAAAGAAAACTATAAAACATGTTGGTGCATAGAGAGCATATAGGTTATATTACACCAAAAACTCATTTTAAATAAATATCTAGAAAAATGGCCCCGTACATTATTATTTAAAAAAATGACTCACAAATCTGTCACGTATGAAGAACTCACGTTTAGGGGATCGTGAGATACGAGCTCGCGCTACACAGAGAGCGAGTTCCGCATACGTGGCAACACTTTTCAAAATAACGAACTTTACGGAAACTCGCGTTCTGCGAAATGCGAGTTCTCCGAGAATTTGAAGAGGCAGTAGAATTTATCGCGGGGAACTCGCTTTCTATAGAAAGCGAGTTCTTTGCATCTCGGGCTGCCAGACCAAGCTTCGATAGGCATGTTCGAGCATTACTTCAGGTTTATTAATCGTATATTTTTTGTAAACATTTAGTCTGGGTTCGTAGTACTGGAGCATGTCTTTCATTTGACACCAATATGGCCTAGTTCGGTCCGTTCTAAACCGATTAAAATTCGCGTCGAAAACGATATCGTAGCTTGTTTTGTGAATGTATGAAAGTATAAGATGGCCTCATAGGCTTTTTCTGCCAAATTTTTGGGGTTTTTAATCAGAGAATTATCATAAATTTTGACCTTGCAGGCGTTGTAGTGGAACTTGTCTTCTATTTCAAACTAATATTGGCATGCACGATATATGGAGAAAGGGTATAAAATATGCCTTGAAAATGGTTCCAAAGCGTGGTTTTCTACAAGAACGACAAGCCGGAAAAGAGAAATTTTAAAATAAATAAGACTAAATTTTAAAACGAATAAGACTTAGTTAATACGAGGGCCCGAGCAATTAGGAAACTTGTTCTTTGTGTGTCTAGGATTTTTACATATACTGCAATGTTTCTTTTGTCCAGTTTCTTCTCCATGTTTGACCAGATCCTCGGCGCAATAAATTCGTGTCGATCGTGGACGTCCTTTTTCTCTTATCAGTGCTGGATCTGGGCGTATGGTCGATTCAACGTCAACGGCAAAAGGATCAATTTCATTTCCTATGAGAGGAAACTCTTTTCCGTAAACCTTGAATACTGTTTCGAGTTAGTATACCGGATCAAGCAGTCTCATGTAGTTAATTCGTTGGTTTGTACAAGCAGCAATGACATGTGCGCACGAGTATTTGAATGTTTGGAATACTCCACAGTCGCAGGTTCTTTGCCTAAGATCTACCACGTACGTGTTGTGTTTTATGCCTTCCAACGGCTTGAAAAATTCTGAAACACGGAACAAATGTCCTTCTCGCGAGAAGAGAGTTGCAGTCATCTCATTTGAATATCGTACATCAATTTGCAATTTTTTGTGAAAGTCGGGTGGACTTTGTGGCCACCTGCCATGTACTCAGTTGCTTGCCTTTCCAAGTATGCGAATAGGGTAGCCAAACGATAGTAGGTCTCTTTGAACACGGAAGTGCCAGGCAAATGTTGCACTCCCTTGAGTGCTGAGTTAACCGCCTCAGCCAAGTTCGTTGTCATGTGACCATATCGTTTACCCCCGTCATATGATCTAAGATATTTTCCCTCGGGATTTTGTCAAGGTAGTCCGCGCCATCTTTATTTCTGGCTCTCAGTTCTTTGAACAGGTCCTCTACCTCCTCTACGTAATGCGAGTTGCATAGGGAATGAAAGTTGAATAGTTAGGGGCGAACAACACATGCAAAGATATCGTAAATGAAAATGACCTAAAAAACGTACCCATTCGAACCACAAGAGCACGTTCATCATGGTCCTTGAACTGCTGCAAGTAGTTCACCGCAATGTCACAAGCAGTAATGGTGGTAAATGTAAGGAGGCTTCCAAGAATCGCCCAAACATTCTATTGCCCACAAGATCGTTGTGCCTCTGTCGGAAATAAGACATATCTCATCTTCTCTTGCCCGCATTACAGGAGAAAGAACATGTTTCCGTAGGTTCTTCACTGTCGAATGAACTGATCGGCGTATGTTGTAGTTTTTAATTGCATCCTCTACCATTTTCTTCGTACTGAATATCATCCCAACTTCTAGTTCACTGTCAGTATCGACATCAGCATCACATGAGTGACTCCCAATAGTTGGTAAATCATCTGCGTTTGCAGCTATTACAATGAAAGTAAATAAAAGAGTGAGTTCAAACTTGAGGCAAAGGGGTCTATTTATAGGGTGTAAATGAACCAATGTAAATGAACCAGTGTTCTTTCAAATTATTGTTTTTATATAAGACAAACATTGAAACACGTAAAATATTACATATGAATTACATGTATAAATTATATTTTTATTTTTCGTATGTTAAAAACAATTGTCACCAACACGATACAAATGCCACCAACACCAGTGTTTTTCCACGATACAAATGTTACCAACACCGTTACATACAGGGGTCTTAACTTGGCTTCGAAAACACCGAAAATGGTAGAAGCTTTGACCCGCATTATCAAATGTAATCGGCACGGGCCACCGGATAAAACCCTAGAGAGGACACCTCAAGTTGCACCCTGCATGATTTCGCACGTGCCATTGATCTACCATGAGCCACTGCATCGTCTTCTTGATTTAGCAAATGTACCCTTACAGTGGCTCGCCATGTAATTTTACCCTGGAAAGAAACATCAAAAGTTACCCGATATTGTGATTTGTCGATCATGTTACACAAACACAGACGATACATTGCACCACTTCTTCTACCCGACATAAATGGTGTGTTTATTGCGACTAGACCAGCAACACGTGTTCGACTACTGGAAGACCACTAATGAGGTAATATTCTTTATATTTTTAATTTATTTTACTTTTCACCTTATTTTTTTATTAATTTATTTCTATTTTTTATTTTTTATTGACTGTTTTATTTTTTTTCAAGCACTACAAATGCGCATTGACGTTATACGTCAATCGTATCACCGTCGCGCTGGATCCAAAGATTATGCCATTCATTGAGGAAGCTGGTTTTGGTCACGTTACGAAAATCGTGGGCGGTACGAAGTTGAATCGTCCTCTGGTTAACGCCTTAATTGATTGATGGAGGCTAGAGATGCACACCTTTCATTTTCCGTGTGGCGATGCGACAATTACACTAGAAGATGTCGAATACCATCTTGGGTTGCCTACAGACGGTGATCTTATTACCGGTATAGCTGATGGTCACTGGCCAACTATGTGTGGTGACCTGTTGGGAGCGGTGCCGAACACGTTCGTCGGTGGCAAAATCTTCATAACTTTTTTAGACAAAGAGTTTTTCAGTCCTCCCCTGATGCGGATGACGAAACAAAATGGGTAAATATTTTTTTATTATATATTTCGTGTTTTTTAATAATTTAAATATTTTTTTATATATTTCGTGCTTTTTTTACTATTATAAATATATTTATTATATATTTTCACAGCAGTTTGCTCGTGCCCACATCCTACACATTATTAGAGGGATTTTGATGCCTGGTAAATCCCACAACAAAGTGCATGTCATGTGGCTGTATCATCTAATTAATTTTGCGGAATCAAGAGCAAAAGTTGGGGAGCAGCGGTCTTGGGCTTTCTGTTCAGGGAGCTTTGCAGAACCGTCGACCCTGACAGACAAGCAATCAGAGGATGTCTTTTGCTCCTTCAGTCTTGGGCTTGATTTTGAATGTCATTTTTAAGCTCGCAGCCTAGACAACCCACCCCTACATATTTCCACTTCTTCGGAGGTACTATTAAAATTATTTAATTGAATCTATTTTTTTGAATAATTTTTTAACGATTTTATTTATTTTCCATTAATGACAGGTGGGGCGGTGCACTCACCCACCAGGGACTGCCAACCAAACAACAAGACTACAAGCTTGTGATCGATAAGAAGCGCCACGATATGGTAATCCGAAAATTTATTTCTAGTTATTCATATTATTTCGATAATTAAATTTCATATAACTAACGTTCAAATAAATTTTCCAGTTCGTGTGGACTCCGTACGCTAGTCTTGCGATTCGCCAGATTACTCTGCCAGACATCGTGTAGTCCTCTCACGTATGGTTGCTGCGAGTGCCACTCATCAACTATGAAATTGTCGAGTGGCATCCTACAGACCGGGTTCTGCGACAATTTGGGTACATCCAAGGGTTTCTGCATTTGCCACCTAATTTGGACGAATTACATCAGTTGACGCAGCAGGGGAAGAAAAAAATTCATTGGGGCCATCATCACACTGACTTGGTCCAGCAATGGATGGAGCGAAATGGCAGTCGACCGCCCATCCTCGCACCCATTGTGGATAAGGCCATGTCCGTCACTTTCGATTATTTTCAATGGTACCTCCATAATGGGAAGCCACATATACTTACTCCAGAGGAGCGTGAGCGAGAAATTGAGGCGCCTCCCCAAAACCGCCCACGCCCCCAACGTTGAGCCAACACGATCCGAGACCGCGAACTGAATCTACATGGGTATCATCTTTTGGAACAACATTTCAGCAGATAAGGCCTCCACCCGAGTTCGACTTCTTAGATGCCTATCGTCCCTCCATGTTGATGAGTGGTTCTCCAGTGATCGATGTTCCACCGTTGGCATCATAGTTCGACTACAACATTGTCCAGCATACACCGCCAGACAGCTTGTTCTCCACCCGCCCCAGTCCCAACAGGAGTCCGCATTTTGAGGAAATCTTTGGAGCCGATGATGATGATGTTGATGCTGCTGATGATGATGAGAACGACTCTGGAGCACATGACATTCAGAGGAATTCGCCACGGGATCGTCGTGCACCACGCTGTGAAACGGGTGGATATAGACATCATTAGGGCCTTTTTTCAAATTTATATTTAATTGTATTTTTATTATATTTATGAAAACAATACTTTTTTATTTTGTAATTGCAGAATTTTAATTTCCTTTAGTATTTTTTATACTTTTTAATTTAGGGTAAATTACTACAGGGGTCACTTTCGTTTCTCGTTTGTACAGATTTAGTCACCACTTTTGAAAAGTGCCAATAAGTGGTCATCTACGTTTTCGATGTGTAAAGACTTGGTCACTCCGACGTTATAGTCCGTTAGTCCCCTAACGATTGCTGATGTGGCAGAATTAATTAACGAAAAAATAAGGGTAAATTACTGCAATAGCCATTAAAATTTATCTCATGTACATTTTTCTCCTCAATTTAAAAAAGTAAACATTATAGTCACTAATAAAAAAAATTCTTTATAATTTCACCCTTAAATTTTTAAAAAATCATTTTTCAATCTTAAAACTTTACAATCAATTAGTACAATAATATTATAAATGCTTTGATGAAAAATAGGTGCCCAAAATATACCCTTTGAAACTTAGGTGCCCAAATTGCTCCTATTTAATAACTCGAACTTAAAAATTTAGTCCACTAACTACTAAAAAATTTGAGTTATTGCTCCTATTTATTTTGAATTTCTACTAAAAAAAAGTTCAATTAACTTTTTCTTTTATAATAATTTCTTACAACTTTTTTCTCCGGAAACCATTTCATTGCAACTTGATTAATCAAAAAATTGTTTCTTATAATTTCCCCAACACCTATTTCATTGAAACCCAGAAAATTGTTTCAAAATCTTAGAACATCCATGGCCCCAATCTCAAGCCATTGCAGTCCCATTGTTGGAGGAACATTTTTTTCTGAACCACTTTGCACCGTAACCAGAACATCGCACAATGCCTTGAGCCCTTATTTATCGGCATGAGGGTTTTTCAAAAGAGAGTATGGAATAACGGTCGCCGATGGTTCTTCCCGTCATCGCCTCCATCTCCGGTACCGACGTCGGAGACGACGGAGTACTGCAAACGTCAGTTCTCCACCCACGTTTTGGCGGCGTTTTCATCACCCAACAACAACCCTGTCAATGTGAGCTATTTGTTCATCGACCCAATTTCCATTCAACTTCAATTTTTTGAATTAGAATGCTAATTTGATAGTTTTGTTGAATTTGCAATCCGGGTTCTTGTTATTAATTGTTAATTTAATTTGATTTTTAATTTGTAGCTGAAATTTCCATATATGGAAAATAAATTCAAGTTTTTTTCGAGTCATGCTGTGGCTGATCTTCCTACGATTGGAATCGTTGATGTGCCATTGGCCCAAACTGGTGAAGGAATTGCTGAATGTGAACTTCTTAAGTGGTTCGTTCATGTGGTGAGTTAGGGTTGAAATATTTGTGTTTCTTTTTTATGATTTCGATTTTCGACTTAATTTTGTTCAATGTTTGATGGTTGATCTTTTGTTTTTGTTAGGGGATGAAGTTGATGAGTTTCAACCCCTTTGTGAAGTTCAAAGCGACAAAGCAACCATCGAAATTACCAGTCGTTACAAAGGGAGAGTTGCTCAAGTTCTTCATGATCCTGGAAGCATCGTAAAGGTGAGAATCGCCTGCTAGTTTCGAGCTCGTTTGTTGGATATTTTTGTTGATTATGATGGTAGTCTGTTATGTGATTCGCTCGGTTCTTGAAGAATCAGATGCCTTATTGAATGTAAATGGTTTATGCCGACGGCATAATAGGCTTCAAATACATGGTTCCATTGAGCATTCAGATTTTCTCAAGATTCGATAGTGAGATAGAGAATTAGAGATGAAAGTGTTAGTGAAGAACATAAAAATTGAATTAGTGACTATAATGTTTACTTTTTTAAATTGAGGAGAAAAAATGTACATGAGATAAATTTTAATGGCTATTTTAGTAATTTACCCTTATTTTTTGTTAATTAATTCCGCCACATCAGCAATCCGTTAGGGGACTAACGGACTATAACGTCGGAGTGACCAAGTCTTTACACATCGAAAACGTAGATGACCACTTATTGGCACTTTTCAAAAGTGGTGACTAAATCTGTACAAACGAGAAATGAAAGTGACCCCTGCAGTAGTTTACCCTTTAATTTATAGTTAATTTAGCTTTTTGATTAATAAACCAAGCTTATCACGTCTTTTTAAAGGCAAATTCATTCAAAAAACAAACTAGGATACCGTTTTCTAAGCGAATTAAGGTCGGTTTAGAATGGACGAAAATTGCCCATGTTGGTGCCATATGAAAGAGAATTTCCAATACTACGAACCCAAACTGAATGTTTACTAAAAATATACGATTAATAAGCCTGAAATATTGCTCGAACATGTCTATCGACGCTTGTTCTTCCACCCAGAACGTGCCTCTTCAAATTCTCGGGGAACTCGCGTTTCGCAGAACGCAAGTTTCCGTAAAGTTCGTTATTCTGAAAAGTGTTGTCACGTATGTGGAACTTGCTCTCTGCGTAGCGCGAGGTCGTGTCTCGCGATCCCCAAAACGCGAGTTCTTCATAGGTGACAGATTTGGGGGTCATTTTTCTAAATAATAGTCTGTAGGGGTCATTTTTCTAGATATTTATTTGAAATAAGTTTTTGGTGTAATATAGACGAGCATATACAATCCTTTCCATTCCGACCTACGATAGGTTAATTTTATTTCTCACAAGTCATGAGACCACACCCAAAAGTGTAGCACTAATATGGGAAAAATAGATTACTCAAGCAACCATTCTGATTTAGTTGCTCCTAATATGGGAAAAATGGATCACTATAAAGAGGTGAAAGTACCACAACAGAGCATGTATTAGGTGGTAGATTACATTTTTGGTCCCTCTATTGAAAAATGGACAAACCAGTTACTATACAATTTGTGCTTAGCAAAATAGTCCATTTGTTTGAATTTTTTCATTCCTGACGTGTAATTCCGTTTGATTCCTGAAAATTGTTTTCTATTTTCATTTTCAAAAAACAATTTTTAATTTCAATTTTTCAAAAATAAAGAAACATGTTTGGTTAATATAAATGAAAACAATGAAAATGTGTTTGATATCTAAAGATTTAAAATGAATATAAACAAATAATTAAATTAAAATATAATTATAAAAATTATTATTATAATGAATAAATATAATTAATCATATTAAAATTTTAAATTCATTAAAAAGAAAATAATGTTTATTCTTTACAAAGAACAATATAAATTGTGTTTCATAAGAAATAATTATTATCAGTTACTAATGACTACTTTTTTTTATTTCAACTCTGCACTATCTATAATGGTGTAGCAATTCCGTCTATAACTTCATTTCAGCAGTTTTGTGGCATATTAAATGTGATATGCTCCTCGTTTGAACTAGAAGAAGTTGTTTTTCTGTCATCCAGTTCTTGTTCATTTTCTCTTTCACCCTCTTCAAATAATTCATCATTTTCAGCTTCCAACCTAATAAAATTACGCACAGTACAACAAGCTTCTGGTATGTATCGTTGTTTTCTAAGAGGATAGTTGGGCATATCTCTTAGTATAGCAAATCTTTTTTTTCAACACACCAATACTTCGCTCAATCACATTACGAAAAGAAGAATGCATCATATTAAATAATTCTTCTTTCCCCCTTGGTTGATGTCTACCTATAAAGTCACGTGTATGGTATCTTTGTCTCCTAAATGGTGCTAAAAATCCTAGTATATTTGGATATTCAACATGTACCACATAATATTTACCTACAATTTCAACATGAAACACTTATAAATAAAACTATAGAAAATACACAATATTAATTAATTCTCTAATATAAAAATAACAAAGCTATTAATATATACCAATACTTGGCATTGGAAACGAAAATTGTTCGATACTATTACTTAATATCGCATTAACAAATATTCTAGTATCAGGAGTCGTTCTTTCCCATCCAGCACACACAAATATAAATATGTTGAGTGGATCAAAGGATTGATCAAATCCAAGAAGGGTGAATTGAGTTTTTAAAATTTTGGAAGTTAAGTGGAATGAATAAAAATGAAGAACAAGGCAATTATAGTGGTTCAAGTTCCAAATGAACTCTACATCCACTACCTTAGCTCCCACTAAGGATTTTTCAACAATTCCACTAATTGATCTTCCCCTTTTCTAGGCTTAGGAGGAAACTTTTACAAAACCGGCCAATTTTCTACCCAAAATTGACCAAACCCTCACTTGGTTACAAAGAAGAAATTGAAGGCAATAAGAATATCTCTCAATACAAAATTTTCCCTTTGAATACAAGCACTCAACCCAAATTGAAATACCAATACAATTTGGGATTTTTACAAGAATGAGAATTTAGGCACTTAAAACATGATTTGGAAATTTTGAATCCTCAAAACCCGGTGGTTGTTCTACATACACTTCTTCATTTATAAAACCATTTAAAAATGCACTTTTTACATCCATTTGAAAAAGCATGAAATCATGATAACATGCATATGCAAGCAACATCCTAATAACTTCCATTCTAGCTACGGGTGCATAGGTTTCATCAAAATCCATTCCCTCTTCTTGAGTGTAACCTTGAGCAACTAGCCTAGCTTTGTTTCTCATTATGTTACCACTATCATCTAGTTTATTCCTAAATACCCATTTACTTCCTATAGTAGATTGATTACTAGGCCTTTCAACTAATGTCCATACATTACTCCTCTCAAATTTGTTTAATTTTTCTTGCATAGCCAAAATCCAAAATCCATCTTTTAATGCTTCTTTGATATTCTTAGGCTCAAAGCATGAGATAAAAGCAACATGATTCATTAATTTGAGAGAGGATCTAGTAGTTACCCCCTTGAATGGATCACCCAAGATTTCACCACCTTTGACATAATTGAACTCCCTTGGGTAAGATACTTCATTTTCCTCAAGAGCAAGTCATTCAAGGCTTCAAGAGGTGGATCTTGTGCATCTTCTTCTTTAGTTGGAATCTCATCCACCTTTGATGATTCTCCACCATCATTAGCTTCAATGATCCCTACATCATCATCATCACAAGAATCCTTCATTAGAAGGAGGTTATCATCGAAAACAATATGTATAGACTCTTCTACTACTAAAGTTCTTTTATTAAATACACAATAGGCTTTAGAGTTTAAAGAATTCCCTAAGAAAATAGCTTCATCACTTTTAGCATCAAATTTTGTAATCCCCCTCGTCCCGGTCTGGCCGGATGACCGGTCCGAGTAGGCCACACGGGGAAAACCGAAGCGAAACCCGTTAAGGTTCCCTCTCGGTTAGCAACCCTAATTTTTTTTCTTTTAATTTAATTACTTCATTTTACAGGCCGTTTCGAAACACCATTGAGGCGTATCGAAACGCCCTTGACCATGTCAACTGCCCCCAGCCATACGGGGAGGCCGTATCGAAACGGAGGTCAACCGTTCCGAAACACCCTCAACGGTCAACTTCTCGTGGTCAACGAGATTTTGACCGTTTCGAAACCGTTAGATCCGTTTCGAAACGCTTTCATCTCGTCATTTTCTCAGATTTCCAGTAGCCAAAACGTTCCGAAACCCGTATCGAAACAGGGGCTCTCTGAGGCCAAACCGTATCGAAACACGTTCCGATACGGGGTCCCTGAAGCCTTACCCGTTCCGAAATGGCCCAGCTCGTTTCGAAACGCGGGTTGTCTGCAACCTTTGAAAACCAGACTTAGGCGTTTTTCAACAAATCTAAAGGTCCCAAACGACCTCTAAAGGCACTCAATACAAGCAAACAAGGCCTAGAGGCATATAACCTATGTCAAGCATGCTCGAACACACACAAGGTATAGATTGGAACATTCATTCATGGCATTTACACATTAGCAACATTTCATTATAAGGCATGCTTAAAGACATTAAATGCCAAAAGGCACAATACATTTCAAATAGATATTCATGTCATTCAAAAGCAAATTAAACATCCATAAGGCATACCATCACACAAGCATTTGGCAAGTCATCACAAGTTTACAATCAAGTCAATCCTTAAACAACAACACATGTAAGAGTCATACATAGCTCATACAAAAATACACTCTTGCCACATTGCTAAACTACTACATTAATTGTTAAACCATACTTGAGCAACAAAAACTTGGAAAGCCCCTTACGCCTTGCTCCGAGCTAACACCGCGCTAATGATCTACATTGTTGAAAATGAGAGCGTAAGCTATAAGCTTAGTGAGGATGCTCTAAAATCGAAAACATCAACAATGCAGGGTTCAAGCATGTATTCCCTAATCCTTATATACAACATACATAGGTAAATCAACAAGTAGACCTAGCTAGTCTTTCAAGAGTCATAATATGGCATCTCACATCATACTAAGCTCAAACATCACATATCAATATCATGCATCGCAATTATAAGAACAAATTCAATTGGCCACTATTAGTTTACCCGGATGTGCGGATTAAATCTCAACAATCACTTTACCTCGGTGGGATTACACTCATCACTGGACCTTGCATGGGCGGGATTCCACTCATCACCACATGCCCTACGGATGGGATTCCACTCATCATCCCGTAGAATATAAATAAATTTCTGGTGGAATGTTACATCACCGTACTCCTCCTTGATGACTCAACGCCATCAAGGCCACGTACGTTTTGACTCAATTTGTGTGCACACTAATCCTAATGATCGATCATTTACACCCGGTAAGTTAATTAGTGCCAATTTCATTTACCACATCACACATCCACCATTTACATCACATGCTCATCATATACATATGTCAAGATATACATACTCATATCAAACCACATTTCACAATGGCAATTAGGCAAAGCATAAATAGTATTTAATGGAATCAAAGAGCTAAGTTACCAATTTAACTCCACATAGAAATGGCCTACCAAGCACATTCCAACTCATACACTACACACACTTGAACCAACTTTAAAACACATTTAAAGTCACTCACCACCCTTCCTTAGCAACCAAAGCAAGCCTCCTACAAGCCCGGATTCGATCCCGATGCCTCTCCAATGCCTCCTCTTGCTTCTAGCCAATCAAAAACACATTCATTACTCTCAATCAATTCTAAGACTCAGTCATCAACTCAACTCTTAAGCCCAAGCCAAACTTCAACAATTTCCAATCAAATTAATCCCCAAAAAATGTCCATTTTCTTGCTCCTTCAAAACCTAGCTGAAAATCCTATTTTCAAACACCCAAATGACACCCAAATGGTCCCAAAACACCCTCCTAACATACTTAAACTATCAGCCCTCCAATTTACCCTAAAACTCACCAAAAACCAAGTTTTTGACACTTTGAAATTGGCTACAAGAACCCATTTCGGGTTTTCACCCAAACCTAACCATTTTAACATATTATATGTATTCTAAGGTGGCTAAAACAAAACCCAACCTAATATTTCAAAACAAGTTGAAAAACTCCATAAAAACCCAAACTTTCATTAAACCCTAAAACTCCAAAAGATGATAGTTTTAGATTTTTCAACTATGTAAAGGTAGAGGATGAAGAGGAGAGTGAGAAAACACAATTACCTTTGAAAAATGACCTTGGGTTGAAGAGGAAGTCAATGGAATAGTGATTTTGTGTTGGGAGAGTCTTAAAAGGGGTTTCACGTTTTGGGTGGGGAGATGAGGAGGAGAGAAGACCACATTTTTGTTCTTTTTTTTAACTTTTTAAAAGTTGTCTTCCTTTTTAAAACATTTGGGTTAAATCACCAAAGTGGTCCCTCATCTTTATTTTAAATTTCAATTAGGTCAAACCTAGGCCATATTGATTAAAATTAATTTTACCGACTCGGACCTACGAACCCGACTAACTCCTAACCCCAAAACACGGGTGTTACAAATTTACCTAAGTTGTCTTTTCCATTGTTTAAAACAAAACACTTGCAACCAAATGGATGAAAATAGCTAATGCTAGGCTTCTTAGATTTTAAAATCTCATATGGTGTTTTCTTTAAAATTGGTCTAATAATTAACCGATTTACAATGTAGCAAGCGGTATTTGTGGCTTCCGCCCAAAAGTATTTAGGTAAATTGTTTTCACAAAGCATGGTTCTAGCCATTTCTTGTAAAGTCCTATTTTTCCTCTCAACTACCCCATTTTGTTGAGGAGTTCGAGGTGCCGAAAATTTGTGGCTAATACCATTTTCATTTAAAAACTCTTAAAAACCTAGATTTTGAAACTCGGTTCCATGATCACTTCTAATGTGAGAAATCTTAAGCTCAAGATCATTTTGAGTTAATTTCGAAAATGTGATGAATTTTTCTAAAGCCTCATCTTTTGTACTTAAGAATAGAACCCAAGTAAACCTAGAATAATCATCAACAGGTACAAAAGCATACGATTTATCACCCAAGATCATAGTTCTAATAGGCCCAAAAAGATCCATATGAATCAATTGTAAACATCTACTAGTAGAGACATCATTATTGGATTTAAAGGATGGTCTATGTTGTTTACCCTTAGAGCACACATCACATATTTTATCATTTGAGGACATAATCTTGGGTAAACCTCTAACAAGATTTAGGGAAACTAATTTTTCTAAAACACTAATGCTAGCATGTCCTAGTTTCCTATACCATAACCATGCATCATTTTCATTTTGTGCAACAAAACATGCATATGATGTGTGAATGTCATCTAAATGCACCATATATATGTTTCCTATGCGGTGACCAATGAGCATTGTTTTATTAGATTTAATGTCAACAATTTTACACCCATTTTTATCAAATAAGATATTAAACCCTTTATCACACAATTGACTAATGCTCAATAAGTTATGTTTTAAACCATTGACATACAACACATTTTCAATGAGTATGGTAGAGTGATTACCTATAGAGCCAATACCTTCAATGTGGCCTTTGGAGTTGTCACCAAATGTCATTACTCCTCCACTTTTTGGCTTTAATTCCATAAATCGACTCTTGTCTCCAGTCATGTGCCTCGAGCATCCACTATCAAGGTACCATGAGTTTTGGCTTCGTGTTTTGGCCTTGTAGCAATGCTCCCCCTACAAACAAAGAATTTAGGCTTTGATTTTTGGTACCCAAATCATTTTGGGTCCACGAGTGTTAGCTCCCAAAAGCTTGGTTCCCTTAGGAATCCAAGGTGACATGACATCAACATTATTAGATTTAACAAGTTCCTTAGGAACCCATACACTTCTAATTCTTTTAGTTTTAGTATGCCTATAGGAGCCACTTTGTTTGTAGTTAAAATTCTTTCTCTTAGGTTGGTTTGTTCTAGATGATTCACCTATTTCATTTTTCAAAATACCAACACTCTTGAAAGACTTTTTGAGCTCATTGAGCTCGTCTAACACCTTTTGGTGTTCAATGTTACATTGAGAAATAAGATTATTTAAATCTACATTTTTCTTTTGAGAGTATTCAAGTTCATCTTGTAGACCTAAAATCTTTTTCTCAAATTCCAAGTTAGCTTAAGAAATTAAATCATTTTTAGCATTCAAATCCGAAATGACTTTTTTATTTTTTTCAAAACGGACTCTTAATACTTCTCAACTAACTCATCATACACCTCTTGTAACTCATCATACGCTTCGTGCAATTCATCATAGGTAAAATCAAAAGTAGATGAGTTAGAGGTTACCTTAGAATCCTCCTCAATAGCCATGAGGCAAAGGTTGGCCACTTCTTGTTCCTCATCCTCGGATGATTCCATATCACTCTAAGTAGCAAGCTTGAATTTGAGCTTCTTCTTCTTCTCAAAGCCCTTCTTCTTGAGTTGAGGACACTCGGAACTGATATGACCCGGTTTCTTGCACTCATAGCATATGATCGGATCATTTTCTTCTTCTTTGTTCTTGGTCTTGAAGTCCATCTTTCTTTGAAACTTTCTACCTCAGTTGGACCTCATAAACCGTGAGAATCTCTTGGCTATCATAGCCAATTCTTCAAGATCTTCCTCCTCACTAGAAGTGCTCTCCTCATGTAGAGAAGCTTTGAGAGCCACTCCTAGTTTCTTCTTCTTGTCTACCTCAAGCTTCTTCACTATTCTTTCTTATTTCTTCTTTTCATCTTCCCTTCCTTGCTTCGTGATTTTATGAGTTAGGAGAGAACCAACTAGCTCATCAAGCTTTAGTGTCTTCAAGTTCTTTGCCTCGATGATAGCGGTTCTTTTCTCATCCCATCACTTGGGAAGAGAGTAGAGTAGCTTCTGGAATAGCTTGTCCTCCGAGATGATATCTCTATAACCTTTTAGCTCATTGACAATAGTTGAAAAACGATCAAACATCTTCGATACGGTTTTGTCGGGCTCCATCTTGAAATTCTCATAGCTAAGATTGAGAATTCCAATCTTTATTTCCTTCACATCGCTTGTCTCTTCGTAGGTTGTCTCAAGTGTATCCCACACTTCTTTAGCACTTTCGATGGAAGAAACTTTGGAGTAGATATCCGGTCCAAAAGCACAAAATAGCATGTGAAGAGCTTTGCTGTTGATTTGAAGCTTCTTTTGATCATCTTCACTCATTTCTCCTTTTTTCTCGACACAAGTCTTCCTTCATCGGAATGATGGGACCATCCTCTATAGCATCCCAAACAAGGTAATCACTTGACTTTATGAAGAGACGCATCTGATTCTTCCAAAAAGGATAGTTGTCACTGTTGAAGAAAGGCGGTTTGGTGATCGATTAAGACTCATACATGCTAGAGTCGAAGGTAGATGACATGGCTTGCTTTAATGATGATCACACTCTTCCTAGAATCTCCTCTTTCGGTTGTTAATCCTTCAAAGAGGTAGGCTCTGATACCAATTGTTGAGTGGATCAAAGGATTGATCAAAGACAAGAGGGGGTGAATTGGGTTTTTAAAATTTTGGAAGTGAAGTGGAATGAATAAAAATGAAGAACAAGGCAATTATATTGGTTCAAGTTCCAAATGAACTCTACATCCACTACCTTAGCTCCCACTAAGGATTTTTCAACAATTCCACTAATTGATCTTTCCTTTTTCTAGGCTTAGGAGGAAACCTTTACAAAATCGGTCAATTTTCTACCCGAAATTGACCAAACCCTTACTTGGTTACAAAGAAGAAATTGAAGGCAATAAGAATATCTCTCAATACAAATTTTCCCCTTTGAATACAAGCACTCAACCCTAATTGAAATACAAGATAAGAATTACACTCAATACAATTTGGGATTTTTACAAGAATGAAAATTTAGGCACTTGAGCTTGGATTTTGTGTATGGGTGTTTCTCTAGGATTCAATAGTTGTTGTTGGTCTTCAATAGGCTTGTTTTTATACCTTCTCCATTAATTCTAACCGTTTGAGTGGTTAGGGAATTGATTATAGCCGTTGGAACCCTCTCTTTCCACCATAAATGCACCTCTGCAGCCTACTGTATCGGTACTCGAGGAAGCGTATTGATACATGTCTCAAAAAAGAAAGAGCTGTTGCACAATTATAAGAGATGCGTGCCGATACGCGTTCAGGCGTATCGGTACGGGTTAGGGAACCGTTTCGATACGGGCAAGACCGCATTGATGCAATTTTTCCAACATAGCTCACTGGAAGAATTCGTATCGATATGAGTTATAGCGTATCGATACTCATTAACCACCACTTTAAAATTTGGTTACCTACCAACTGACAAGGCAACGGTCGAAATAATTAAAGCTCTGAAATTTTAAAACATATTAAACCGTATTGATACAGGTGAAACCGTATCGGTACTCGATTCAAACTCCTTGAGATTTTATAGAGAGAGCGTATCGATACAGATGAAATCCATTTTGATACCCTGTTTCGATACGGTAAGAAGCGTATCGAAACGTTTGTCTCCGGTAGCCAAGTTTGTAAAAAAGGTATCGATACGGTGAGAAGCGTATCGATATGCATAGACGTTTTTGGGCAATTTGGCCTTGGAACACTTAGAAAATATTTTGGAGTTTGAGTTTTTCAAGCTAGAGCAAAGCCTTGTTGATTTGAAACCTTTTGAGGGACTTAAAAATTTATTTTAAGTTTTACAATTTGGTCCTTAAAACACTTTGTTATATCAAAATCAAACATAGGTTTTACAAAATAACATGTCATGGTAACAATGAATACATATATTTTCAAATAATAATTATAAATTTGAGAAATAAAATTAGATTCAGTTGTTTACCTGACAAAAGAAAAAGAACTCAAAATTTAATGAGATAGGAAAGTGAAGAGTTGATGTTTGAAGACTAAAAAAACTGATATTTAAAGGATGAAATAGCTTTAAAAAGACGTCAAAAAACGACATTAGTAGGATTTAAACTCGGGCTAAATAAAGTTCAAATTTAAAAAGAAAAATTATTTTCACATTTTTTACTTTTCCAAAACATTTTCAATGAAAATAGTGAAAACATCTTTTAATGTTTTCAAAATTTTACTATTTTGTTTTCACTTTTTAAAAATTATTTTTTATTTTTATAAATAAACACATTTTCTTCATTATTTTTTTATTTTTTAAGAAAAATAAAAATAAAAACAACCTCTATTCTCTAAAACCAAATGTAACATAAGTTTTCATAAATTAATAACGACTTGTATTACTGATTTGAACTCAGATTCCGTCTTTTAGAATGTAGTGCGTTTGTTGGGCTAATCTTTTAGAAAACTATGTATGTTATTACTTATACAAGGTCAGCCCTCGGAGTTCCATTAGTTTGGGATAACCTTATATGATAATAAATTCATAATGCCAAAAAAAAAATTATTTCTAATGTTTAACTTAATAGTTATTTTGACCTCTATTATTTTTTAAATAATTTAATTCTCAACGTTTTATTTTCAGTCAAAATAGTTTATCTGTAGATAAAAATTGTTAGTTAACCAACGGTAAACAACTTGAAATGACTATTATATTTTATAAGGTTTGTCACGTCATTTCAAATCATTTACCGTTAGTTTACTAACAGTTTTAATCTGCTGAAGGGTCATTTAGAACCAAAATAAAACGTTGAGGGTTAAATTAATTTAACAAAATAATATGAGCTAAATTGACTATTCAACCAAATGTTAGAGGGGTATTTTCTTGACTTTATACCGATAATATATAACATACAATTATTACTTATACACATATTTGACACATAGTTTGTTTTATAATTGGATTCAAATTAACCTTAATCGTATTAGATCACAATTAATTTGGCTAACCATGTATGATTGTAAATAACATATAATCATTACTTATTATTATTATATATAAACACACTTGATCACCTTATACCATATATCACCTAATCTTATAAGCTCAAAACTTTACTACCAAAACCAAAAGATATTTCAAACAATCTCATTTATCAATTATGTTAATTATATACAACCAATGCAACTTTCTCTACCTATACTGTAGCTAACAGAGGCGGATGGTGGGAGCTTGTGGGGCCAGGCTCCCAAATTTTTGGGTAATTCACATTTAGCCCGTTAATTTTAAATTTTTATAATTTGGTCCCTTCAAAAAATTTAAATCTATTTAAATATTAATTGTTTCTAAATATTTTGAATTAAGACCCTTTTTAGTTTTTAAAACATTTCTCATTAAGTCTCAATTTTTTTAAAAATAGTTAGACTTCCAAAATTTTAAATTAAATCTTTCAAAAAAATTAAAATTTTAGTTTACATTAGTTTACACTTATAATTTTTTTTTTAATTTCAAATAGACCCCCTCAACTTGTTTTGTCAAAATCCGCCTTGGTAGCTAAATCCATCCCTAATCACATATAATAGAACAATCAAATGACATTGATCATGTATGAATATGTAGCATGGACATTCTTCCATGCAATGTGATCTTAATATTTTTTTCAACTAGTTCTCCTTAGACCATATAAAGATCAAACTTTATTGAAATTAGAATATGGATAAACCAAAAGAAACTTTATTTCTATAGAAAATAAACTTAAAGGTAAACAAGTCCAAGGTCACTAAACTATTGTCCTGATTCTCTTTTGACCACTAAACTAGAGTTTTTTCAATTAGGCCACTGAATTATAAAATTGCTTCCAATCAAACCAACAACCGTTAAAAAAACTAGCAGTGAGACTGACGTGGAAGTTTTAAAATTTGTTTAATAACACATTCAGTCCCATCACTTACACATGCTATCAATTTAGTCTTAAAATTAAATAAATTATTAAATTTAACCCTCTAAATTTAAAATTAGACCACTTTAATCCTCATTACTTACGCATTCTATCATTATTATTATTATTATTATTATTCATCCTTTTGTTTTTGTCATTTAATTAAATAAATAAATTTGACCCGTGCATATAGCATGGATCATAAACTAATTTAAATGAAAAGAATTGCGTAAAAGAAGTTAGCTTACTTTAAACAAACAATGACATACGTGCTAGAGAATATGATAAAATTATTCTATAAATACGATAGCTTTAGCTTTTTTGAATGCATGGGGGAATGGAGGGAAATGGTGGCAGCCTTTGCTTGATGGAGAATGGAGATGCCATAAAGTTGTGTATCTTTTCGAGCTCAAATTTGTAGGTGGGGGGTTAAGAGTAAAAAATACATGCCTTTGTTTTGCCTGTTGCCATAATTTATAGTATTTATTTTGATATTAATGAATATTTGATTTATATTTTTATGGGTTTGGATATTCATATTAAGATATTTTGATCCGGATATTTTAATTATTGTTCACGGAGTATATTTAGAGTTGATGTGAATCAATAGTGTTTTGGGCATGTTCAATAAGTGCGATAGTACAAGACTCTTAAAAAAAGAGTCCAGAGAGCGTTTTCACGTGTGTGTATATATATAACATTTTTCTTAAAAAGAGTCCATAAGTGATCCAATTTCATTAATTTTGTTTTAACAGCTAGAGTAAAAGTAGAATGTGACATTTAAAAGTTTAACAATAAAAGATATGGAATATAATTGCTCAAGTCATATGATAAAGTTTTTTACTTCTTGTTTCATTCTAATAAACTGTATTTATTGGGTGACGTTAATCTCAATCTCATTGTAAGAAATTTAAAAATACTCTTAGGAAATGTGATTATATAATGTTGTTGTAAATAAGCTATTTGTTGAGTTGAAATTACTTATAGAGCTCTTACTCAAAGAAAAAAAAAAGAGCAATGGACTTATTAAAAATTTTAAAAGTTTTTAATTGTTTTCCAAATGCGAAAATTGGATAGTCTTATTGAGTATTCTTATTACTTTTGGTTCTACGAAATAAAACTTTTCAAAATTGAAGTTTGTAAAATCATACTTACGAACAACTATGTTGCAAGAAAGTCTAAATGAACTTGTTTTGACAGCAATCAAGAGTTATCTTTTGGAAGAAGTTAATATTGAAAGCGTTGTAGATGATTTTGCTTCGAAATATGCAAGAACAACAGCACTTTTAAGTTAAAATATTATATTTCTAGATGTTTGTAACTAATTTTTATGTTGCTTGAGAGAGATGTAACATTTTTTTATTAAGAGGATTTTTTTGAAAAAAAAATACCTCTTTCATATTATAAATTAAGGGCCTCATTTTAGTAAAATTACGCAAAGCTCCTTAAATTTTTGAACCACCCTTGTTGCGATATAAAGCTTTTGAAATTCATTAGTTGGATTCATTTTTTAACATAAATTAGTTGGATTCATTTCATTTTTATGAATAATTAATTTTGATATCTGTATTCACTATTCGAATCTACATTTTAAACCTTTTATTTTACTCATTAAATCTGAAAAAAAATTAATTTAATAAGATATCGTTAATAATAACCTAATTTAGTATAAAAAATAAATTTCAAAAATAATTGTAACCACCTAAAGTAGCCTATGCAGATTGACCAAGTCTAGCAAGGCACATCTTAATTTAAAATCCAAGTCGAAAGCAAGTAGAAAAATTAAACGTCTAAATTGAATATAAAATTACGTAACTAGCTGTAAAACGATCAAACTATATATATAATAACATATCAAGTGATAGTTACAAAATAAGTTATATTGAATAAAGCAGCAAAATACTCATGACGTAAAAATCCATACATCCCAAAATATAGTCACATGTCATCTTGAAAGAACAAAATGGTGAATAGAAACATTACATTCTAAACAGAATGTAACCCCCTCGTCCCGGTCTGGCCGGATGACCGGTCCGAGTGGGCCACACGGGGAAAACCGAAGCGAAATCCAAAGGGTTCCCCCTCGGTTAGCAACCCTATAAATTTTTTCTTTCAATAATCTTACCACATTCGAACCCCAAACCACATGCAAACAGCCAAATTTTAATCTTGACTAAAGGCATCTTAATACCTATGGGTTTTTCTCTTTAAAAAGGCCAACAAGGATCAAACAGTGCAGTTTTAAGCAAAGGTTTCGAAACCTCTCCAAAAAGTTTCGAAACTTAGACTGGCAGTAAGGTCTGGAACCCAGATTTTGCAAAGGTTTCGAAACCTTCCCTAAAGGTTTCGAAACTTAGGCTGGCAGTAAGGTCTGGAAGCCCAGATTTCTGCAAAGGTTTCAAAACCTTACCCATGGTTTCGAAACCATAGTGCAGGGGATCACTTACTGCCCAACTCTAAAGACTTCCTAACTATGAAGAACACTAAGATCATGCATATGCGTATATAAGAGCTTAAAAAGGACCAAAGGCGTGAATTAACACTCATAAGACTTGCACATACTAACATTTAAGCAACCATACATGAACCATAGATAGCAACCAAGCAATTAACAAGGCATCCATATATAGCATTCGTACAAAGGGCAATTTATGCATATATGGTCATACAAGCACGTAAGATTTCATGCCTTAGCAACCAAACAAATAGACATTCAAGGCATGCAACAACAACGATATTTATAGATCAAACAAGGCATCCAAGAATCAAACCAATATCGACATACATCAAAACTCAATCATCAAAACCTATCCCATTGCTTAACTATTACATTCATTTACTCAAAACTCATACATTGAGCTCACCAAAAGCAACACTTGGAGACCTTTCCTTGCCTTTGCCACCCACAAGCTATTTATCTGCATTGTCGAACAAAAGAGAGCGTAAGCATAAAAGCTTAGTGAGGGTAGCTCATAAAACAAACCTTCGACAATGTAGGGTCCAAGCACGAGCTATTACCAAGATGAAATGCATGGTCTTACCTCCGGTCCGCCAAGCCAAAATAAACATGATGCATGAACATATAGTCAACATTATGCCATGCTCAACAACTATAAGCTCAACTTACCTTGATACATAATCCAAAGCATTAACCACATCATATATCAATTCATAAGGGCATCACATTTCATGTCATATAAGCACATAAGCATAATCCCACATTGGTATATACATACAATATCATATTGGCACCTAGCTATGACCCGAATACGCGGATAACCCGTTGGGACGCATTTCCAACAACAACATTACCTCGGTGGGATTCCACTCATCACCGGTCCTTGCATGTGCGGGATTCCACTCATCGCCACATGCCCTACGGATGGGATTCCACTCATCATCACGTAGAAATATATAAAAGCTTCCCGTAGAATATTACATCACCGTACTCTTCCTTGGTGGTTAAGGCCACGTACGTTTTGACTCAATTTGTGTGCACACTCATCCTAATGATCGATCATTGTACCCAAGCATACTAGTGCCAATATAAATCAAACTACACAACTTTTTACAATATCAATTTCAATATAAATTTCGTGCCTAGCACGTACTCACCATGATTCTCCAAAATCATGAAATCCACAACACAACCTCATTTCACAAACCAACACCACATGTATGTCAACCGAACAATCATCTCATCATATATCCACATTTTATTTGTCATCAACATGCATATAAAACCAATACATTAAGCCATACTTTCACATACATGTGTATCACATTATACATACTCATCATGAGGCATATCAACGATTAAAGAGTACATCCAAGGTCTCTAACTAAAGCTTAGGATTAGGCTACCACCCTAATCTTAACTCTAGGTGGGTCTACCAAGCCCAACCTAGTTCACATGCTTGAACTAACCACTTAAAAATCGATTTCAAAAACATTAACCACTCACCTCTACCTCCAAGCTCAACTACCAAGCAAACATCACCTTCAAGTTTCCGAATTTCTTCCTGATGCTTCGCCGACCCAAATTATCGCTTCTAAACAACCTCCATACAATTCAAACAACCTCAAATTAGCCCAACCTCAAAATACCAATCCGGAAAACAATTCAAATACAATTTACAACACCGTAAGACATGACCAAACCCCAAACTTAGCAATTTCGGACAGCCCCAATACCTCTTCCAAAATCCATGTTTCCAACATCCATTGCACCCACAAATGATCCCAAATCATAGTACTACCATTGGGCTATCAATTCTCACCTTAAACAACCCCCAAAACTCACCCAAAACCCTCCAAAACCCCATTTTCGTACTCACATTTTACCCAACAGAAAATCATGTTTTTAAACACCCAAATGACATCTAAATGGTCCCAAATCATCCCCTTAGCATACATATACCATCAGCCCTCTAATTACACCCTAAAACTAACCAAAAATCAACTTTTTGACACCTTAAAAATGGGTCTAAGAACCCACTTCGGATTTTTACCAAAATTCAACCAAATTGATATATGTTACACCTTTTAATATGATTAACTAAAGCCCCAACTCAATTTATCAAAATCAATTGGAAAACCCCCTTAAAAATCCAAACTTGATATAAACCCTAATTTTCAAAAGTTCATGGTTTTAAAATCAATGACCATGGATGGATAGGAAATGGAAAGGAGAGTTAGAAAATGATTTTACCTTTAAAAACGCCCTTGAATTGATGAAGAAATCAAAGGAATATAAGCTTGAAGTTTGAGAGGGTTTGAAGATGGTGGTGGGTGTTTCTCATGTTGGAAATAATGGGAAAAGGGGAGAAGATGACAACTTTGAAAGTTGTCATCCTTTTTAAAAGTTTTTGGGCAAATTACAACATAAGCCCTTCCCTTTTTACTAAAGTTCAATTAGGCCACATTTTAAGTTGGATTTATTTTAATTTAATTTTATTGACTCGAACTATAAACCCGGATAACTCCTAACCTCAAAACACGGGTGTTACAACTCTCCCCCACTTAAGGAAATTTCGTCCCCGAAATTCATCGATCACGGAGGGCCACTGAAACATGCACCTCCACGCATTCCTCTCTCACCACAACATACTAACCAACTCGAAAGACTTACCACGCAACACTTGCTATCTTACACTATGATCTCAACTGATTCTTCAAGGCATGCCAATTTCAAACTCAACTCAATCTCTTCAACAGATATAGCACGGAACATATCTGACTCACATTTCTGAATCATAGATGCACGGAACACATCTCAAACCCCTTTCTAACTCTGGTGGTAACCGCAACAGATAACAACAAAACTAGCCCGATTCACAAACTCATACAATACTGCTTGAACACTTGACTCATAACTTTCTCTGACTGATCCTCTATCTTCATCAATTAACCAAACACTATGCAGACGTCTTCAAAATTATTCTAGTTGAAATCTCGGATCTTTATTACTCACTTTTACTGCGAATCTTCCACGGATGTAACAAACTAGAAGAAAACTGAAGCTCGGTCTTGACACGCTGGCAATTTACATACTTACTCTCATACTGAACCACATTATTCATCCACTCAATTCAGAAGCATTCATCTTCAACCCACAATACGTCTTCATACTACTCAGATGCAATAAAAATGAACCACCGTGCGCTTCGGCCAAAACAATACATCTCAAAACACTAGGTCAGTCGGTACAACTATTCTGTCTCTGAAATGCAAAACTCTATCATCTCTGAAACTGTATTCTGAAGGTCTTTCTTCTACTATGCCTCGCACGTGAGGTGCCAAGAATCTGTCTTGCAACTATTTCTCATCAAACATTCTGACTCAAAGTAGTCTCAACCCGAAACTCGGCCACAAAACTACTATCATTTGATATACGGAATTCGGCAATTGCAACTCGTAACTCAACTACTAATCTAACAGCAAATACAACTCGGAACATCGGTTGCTACGTAGACTCTCTTCAGATAGTACTCAATCTTGAGATCACAGTCTTCGAGCAATTCTAACTACTCATGTTGTTCAAATTCCAACCATTCCCAAGTCTTCAAATATTTCAAGCTCTAATGATACGTACATATACACTGCGCATTTCTTACTATACAAGCTTGTCTCTAAGTCTTCGAAGCAAATACAACTGTAATTAACTCTATGTCTCATATCGAATAACTCTTCTCACGGTCTTTCAACTAACTCGATGAACAAGTCGCAATCTTCCGTCTTGCATAAGCACACAACCTAACCCTACATGTAACACGTCACTACAGTTCACAAGCTCTTTCTCTAGTATAGGCTAGATCAAGGTCGAAGTTTTCATCAAAGTTTCTTTCAGTTTCTCTAGGGCTCATTATCTCGCATTTAACCACACAACTGAACATTCTTCTATAGCAATCTATCAATGGAGCAACTATCTTCAAAAGACCATTTACAATTCTCTAAAAGTCATAATGCTAGACCTAGGAACTATAGATATTTGTCACAGTCTTCAATTTCTTCCAACTCATATCTTCTTTTGCCTACTTGGGATTTACTCTAATACACTCGGCTGATCTACATGTCCTAGGAGAACATCTTCATTAACTCGAAGTTCACGTTGCATATCTTGACATACAACTGATTCCCTAAAAGGATCTACCACACTAACTTCAAAGCTTGCCATGGCCTTCTTCGGTACGTGGATATACTCATGTGTCATCTATGAGAACTATTACAACTGATCAAGGAACTCGGGAAAATATTCTGCTCAACATCTCTATAAGGTAACTAACACACTAGTCAAGCAAAGCGGCATAACTCGGAACTCAAAGCGATCATATCTTGCCTCGAAAGCTGTCTTCGATACTTCAACTTCTCTCACTTTCAACTGGTAATAATCGAATCCAAATTAATCTTCAATTTGACTGGAGCACACACTAACTGATCAACAAATCACTGACACATGTTTCAACTGCCTGAAATCTAAACACATTCTCGTACTATCACTCTTTCTTCGACACAAGTTACACTGTAGAACTCTGATATGATGCACTAGGCCTAATGAATCTAAGGTCTAACAAGTCTCGAAGTTAATTCTTCAACATTCTCAATTCTGTCGGAAACCATAAGATACAGAGCAAACTCGGAGACGACATCAATAATAAACTCTTCTTCTCTGTCAGGAGACAAACTGGGCGTTTCTTCTAAACACTTCTAGGAAGAATCACAAACTATTTTAACATTCTGCGGTCCAATCTTCATTCAAAATCAAATTCATCACACTTGCTAAGCAAGCCTACCAACTAAACTCAATCAATCTTCGACCTCCAAAGCTGGATCAACATCCGACAAGAAGTTCACATCCTCACTTACCATTACAGTCTCACAAAAATCTGCGTCTTCAAAGGAAATCTCTCTTTGTCTCAACGTATACACTAACTCTATGCTCTTCAAGCCAAACCTTGTCGAAGGGTATATCAAAACCGTAGGAAGACGATTATTTCACATCTGCTAGAACTAGTAACTCTGAACCACCAACAAACATCTTCTGTACATCTTTCTGATCACTACTATCTCCCAAAAAGGCTAGTCACATGTGTCCCTACATCTAAGGTCTCAACAAGGATATCCAATTTCTTACATGCTCACGCAAAAGGAGGTATTCGCAGAAATTGCCACTTCACATGTGCACAACTGATAGTCTTCTGTCCTCTTGTTTTCAGACTGGTTCTTCAACAAAATCTGAATCTTCTAAACTGCTCTTAGAGCATCTCGTAACTTCAAGACTCAATTCTGATCGCACACAAACAGTCTAGCTGGACTTGTTCTACCCCTACCAAACAATCCTGAAGTCAAAGCTCCAGACTCCCTTCTCGGCTCAAATGTACCGGAAGTGACTTCATCTCTTCCGCTTGCTGGAAAACAACTCAACGTACACTGACCCAATCACACAAACTAGCTCCCACTCACGAACACTGACCGGTTGTCTTGCATTAAAATCATAGGCCGAACCCCAACGGTCACCAACTAACACTTCACCAGGCATGTTCAACTTGCATACTTGCTAACGATATACAAAAGCACAAATTGAGAATCAACTGGAGGAAACCAACTTAATACTATTCCAAGGGCTCATTCGATAAAACATCGACCCTACTCTAACCCCCACTCATAGGCCTACACTTCTTCTTACTAACTAATGACAGAGCTGATCACACCGTCCCTCATCCACAAGAATCAACCCATATACACACCGTCTCAAACGGACGAATTGTACCTCAATTCCGGTACAACCATACCTCCCTAACTAAGGTGATGGACTCCCTCAACACCGTCCACCTTTTAAGAAACTACGACTTCTACTTACCGAAAAGCAATTTAATCAACAACAACATCAACAGTAAAACATACACAATTGGGTTAGCAAGGCAAGGCTTCCAAGTGGCTCAAGTATGTTCCCCTCACTTAAAATCTCTTTTTCGATGTAATAGTAGCAATGGGACTCTACGAACATGCTTCAAACAAATCAACACGCATACACGCTAAATCAAGCATATAACATGCTTACTTGCTAAACAAGCAAACATATGCGTACCATCAAACAACATATACTCTCAATCAAACAATCATACATTACAACATTCACGGATAACAAGCAACATGCTTACATGGCAAGCAAACACCATGCATATCAATCATAACAACTTACCTCACTTACCTGCCCAAGGTCTCGGAAACCTTAGGCTCTGATACCAACAAATGTAACCCCCTCGTCCCGGTCTGGCCGGATGACCGGTCCGAGTGGGCCACACGGGGAAAACCGAAGCGAAACCCAAAGGGTTCCCCTTCGGTTAGCAACCCTATAAATTTTTTCTTTCATTAATCTTGCCATATTCGAACCCCAAACCACATGCAAACAGCCAAATTTTAATCTTGACTAAAGGCATCTTAATACCTATGGGTTTTTCTCTTTAAAAAGGCCAACAAGGATCAAACAGTGCAGTTTTAAGAAAAGGTTTCGAAACCTCTCCAAAAGGTTTCGAAACTTAGACTGGCAGTAAGGTCTGGAACCCAAATTTGGCAAAGGTTTCGAAACCTTCCCTAAAGGTTTCGAAACTTAGGCTGGCAGTAAGGTCTGGAAGCCCAGATTTCTGCAAAGGTTTCAAAACCTTACCCATGGTTTCGAAACCATAGTGCAGGGGATCACTTACTGCCCAACTCTAAAGACTTTCTAACTATGAAGAACACTAAGATCATGCATAGGCGTATATAAGAGCTTAAAAAGGACCAAAGGCATGAATTAACACTCATAAGACTTGCACATACTAACATTTAAGCAACCATACATGAACCATAGATAGCAACCAAGCAATTAACAAGGCATCCATACATAGCATTCGTACAAAGGGCAATTTATGCATATATGGTCATACAAGCACGTAAGATTTCATGCCTTAGCAACCAAACAAATAGACATTCAAGGCATGCAACAACAACGATATTTATAGATCAAACAAGGCATCCAAGAATCAAACCAATATTGACATACATCAAAACTCAATCATCAAAATCTATCTCATTGCTTAACTATTACATTCATTTACTCAAAACTCATACATTGAGCTCACCAAAAGCAACACTTGGAGACCTTTCCTTGCCTTTGCCACCCACAAGCTATTTATCTGCATTGTCGAACAAAAGAGAGCGTAAGCATAAAAGCTTAGTGAGGGTAGCTCATAAAACAAACCTTCGACAATGCAGGGTCCAAGCACGAGCTATTACCAAGATGAAATGCATGGTCTTACCTCCGGTCCGCCAAGCCAAAATAAACATGTTGCATGAACATATAGTCAACATTATGCCATGCTCAACAACTATAAGCTCAACTTACCTTGATACATAATCCAAAGCATTAACCACATCATATATCAATTCATAAGGGCATCACATTTCATGTCATATAAGCACATAAGCATAATCCCACATTGGTATATACATACAACCTCATATTGGCACCTAGTTATGACCCGAATACGCGGATAACCCGTTGGAACGCATTTCCAACAACAACATTACCTCGGTGGGATTCCACTCATCACCGGTCCTTGCATGTGCGGGATTCCACTCATAGCCACATGCCCTACGGATGGGATTCCACTCATCATCACGAAGAAATATATAAAAGCTTCCGGTGGAATATTACATCACCGTACTCCTCCTTGGTGCCTTAACGCCACCAAGGCCACGTACGTTTTGACTCAATTTGTGTGCACACTCATCCTAATGATCGATCATTGTACCCAAGCATACTAGTGCCAATATAAATCAAACTACACAACTTTTTACAATATCAATTTCAATATAAATTCCGTGCCTAGCACGTACTCACCATGATTCTCCAAAATCATGAAATCCACAACACAACCTCATTTCACAAACCAACACCACATGTATGTCAACCGAACAATCATCTCATCATATATCCACATTTTATTTGTCATCAACATGCATATAAAACCAATACATTAAGCCATACTTTCACATACATGTGTATCACATTATACATACTCATCATGAGGCATATCAACGATTAAAGAGTACATCCAAGGTCTCTAACTAAAGCTTAGGATTAGGCTACCACCCTAATCCTAACTCTAGGTGGGTCTACCAAGCCCAACCTAGTTCACATGCTTGAACCAACCACTTAAAAATCGATTTAAAAACATTAACCATTCACCTCTACCTCCAAGCTCAACTACCAAGCAAACATCACCTTCAAGTTTCTGGATTTCTTCCCGATGCTTCGTTGACCCAAATTCTCGCTTCTAAACAACCTCCATACAATTCAAACAACCTCAAATTAGCCCAACCTCAAAATACCAATCCGGAAAACAATTCAAATACAATTTACAACACCGCAAAACATGACCAAACCCCAAACTTAGCAATTTCGGACAGCCCCAATACCTCTTCCAAAATCCATGTTTCCAACATCCATTGCACCCACAAATGATCCCAAATCATAGTACTACCATTGGGCTATCAATTCCCACCTTAAACAACCCCCAAAACTCACCCAAAACCCTCAAAAACCCCATTTTCGTACTCACATTTTACCCAGCAGAAAATCATGTTTTTAAACACCCAAATGACATCTAAATGGTCCCAAATCATCCCCTTAGCATACATATACTATCAGCCCTCTAATTACACCCTAAAACTCACCAAAAATCAACTTTTTGACACCTTAAAAATGGGTCTAAGAACCCACTTCGGATTTTTACCAAAATTCAACCAAATTGATATATGTTACACCTTTTAATATGATTAACTAAAGCCCCAACTCAATTTATCAAAATCAATTGGAAAACCCCCTTAAAAATCCAAACTTGATATAAACCCTAATTTTCAAAAGTTCATGGTTTTAAAATCAATGACCATGGATGGATAGGAAATGAAAAGGAAAGTTAGAAAATGATTTTACCTTTAAAAACGCCCTTGAATTGATGAAGAAATCAAAGGAATATAAGCTTGAAGTTTGAGAGGGTTTGAAGATGGTGGTGGGTGTTTCTCATGTTGGAAATAATGGGAAAAGGGGAGAAGATGACAACTTTGAAAGTTGTCATCCTTTTTAAAAGTTTTTGGGCAAATTACAACATAAGCCCTTCCCTTTTTACTAAAGTTCAATTAGGCCACATTTTAAGTTGGATTTATTTTAATTTAATTTTATTGACTCGAACTATAAACCCGGATAACTCCTAACCCCAAAACACGGGTGTTACACAGAATACTGAATGTGTCGATCCTCCGAATGTCATATACAAGGTAGCCTATCCAAAATATCTGAAAGAGAAAAAATTTGGGGAGTGAGCTAAGGAGCTCTTGTGTTCCAACACTACAGGTAAAAACATTTATATAATTTAGATAAATAAAAGCATTTTAGGAAAACATGTTATAAGAACATCCAAAGTTTTCATGTAACCTATCTACCCTCTAATCGAACTCTAGGATAGAGTTCCATAGAGCGGTATCATATACATACATTAACCCGAGCACATTGGGCGTGGGTACCATCCTAAGAGAATACCTTAGGTCCAGACGAAATTACCCTAGCGAAGCGTATAAACTAAATGCGGGCGGAATTACCCTAGCCGAAGCGTAGGAACCTTATACGGGCAGAATTACCAGCCATATCAGGGCTAAACCTTCAGAGATTTCATATCATAACCCAAGTACCCCAATGAGTAAGTTCACAGTATGCAATAATAAATAGTGATAACAGTAATTAATAACACATTTGTATACAAATAAACAGTAACCAGAGAGCACACTTGTCATATCGGGTACTAAGGCATATATATCAGACATACAATATAATCATGCTTAAATTCAGAAACATGTTATATTTATGCGAAATCAAGCTTGTCAGTTATGTGAATGTGATCAGTTTAATAACACATATAAAACAATATGCAAAAATAAACGTGTAGCACACAAGGAACACACCTCAAAAGGTCAGGTCGGCCGATCAGATGATATAGTGAGCACCACTGTGTCGCTCTGATGTTGTGCTAGAACCTAAGACACAACAAATCTTCAATTAATACGAGAATAGTCCTCTTCTATGATAATTCATAATGTACAGATACATACGAGCCATGACGGGATCATGCGATCTCACGTAACGAGAGGGGCTGGTTAGAGGTGGAAAACAGGTGATTTCGATTCGGGTCAAGTTCGGTTTTGGTACAGTTCAGGTCGGGTATTAGTCCGGATTGGGTATCAATTCGAATCGAGTCACATCGGTTCAGTTGATTTCGGGTTAGGTCAAAATTGGTTCAATGGGAGATCAATATGTTTCAGTCGGGTTTTTAGGCCAGACCAGTTTTTTAAACCCATATATGGCTTTATAAAGCTATTATATTTGACTTTTTTGTGAGTTGTGCGACGATTCACATCAAATCTTTCATTATTTCTTTTAATATCTTTTCTTTATTTCAGGTTGCCTTCGGTTCGGGTTACTTTTTGTTCGAATGAAATCAGTTCAGGTCTATTCGGTTCGGTTGAAAATCGTTTTGGGTTCGTTCTGTTCGGTTGAAAAAGCAGATCGGGTCCATATCGGTTCAACTAAAAATCAGGTCGGTTTCAATTCGATTCGATTTGTTTCAGATTTCAGATCAAGTTCAGATCATCATGTTCGGGTCGATATCATGTTTCGAATCGGGTCTCGTGTTAGTTTGCCACCTCTAGCTGGGCAGATGCATGATCGTGAGAGTCTATAGTACCTTTAAACAAATAATATTATACGTTAGTCCTTTATGCAACAACTTCTCTTAAATAAAATAACTTAGTACATATGCATGTTCGGGTTTAACGTTAGATTTGGGGGCTTTATGGTTTGAATTTCGCAAAATGGACCCAGTACGTCAAAAAATGTAAAATAGAGGGTTTTGGAAATTTTGACTTTTTGGTAAAATTCAATGTTGACGTCAACAGTCAACGGGTCAGAGTCAACACTGGCATTAGCAATCAACGGGTCAGAATCAACTGAGTTGACTCAGACAAGTTGACTTAGTTCGGGTCGGGTCAGTCATAAATGGGCTTGGTTTACCATTGGGCTAAGGCCGGTTTTGTTTAGGCCATTTCGGATGGATCGGTTTTGCTCGATCTATAGGCCAGGCCGATTCAATAGCCATCGTCCACGGCGGTCAGAAATCGCCCCTGACGGCGTGTGAAACCCACGCGTGGCCTATATTAGCCGGAAACATGCCGAAAAACGCCAGAACAATCACAAAAACATCTATTTTAATTATAAATCAGTATCAAGTCATCATTCTTACCCAAATCGGAGGAAAACGTTCGAAACTATCAAAGCTTTGACAATACTTCAAACGGTGATGGACGGATGTTTAACGGCAAGGGTTTTGCTCGCCTCGGCCGGGGGATGATGACGACGGCCTTCGATTCACAAACGGACGTCTATGGTGGCCGAAAAACTCAAATATCCAAAATATTTCAACTTTAGGTTCGACGAACCTTTAACCCTCGATTCCCGACGATCAGGACGACGGTTGCGCGAGTGGCTTGAGGGGTTTTGATCAGGGCATGGCAGCGGTTCAGAGGAGCGAGTCTGTGACGTTCACCGACGAGCGGTAAAGGCAGATTGGAGAAAGCCGAACGAGGTTAGTGAGAGAGTTTCCAGATAATTTTGGGAAAATTTTAGATTTGATTCAAAAAGGTATTAATTACTGGTAGATGGGAAGACAGTTCGAGTTTTAAATATTTTCGGTATAACTAACAAGTATGACTGAAAAGAAAATTGGAGAAGCTTAAACAACAAGAGTTGCTTAGCTCAGTTGGCTGGGTACAATGCTCATTAGCCTCATCAACACTTTCCCTTGTTTCATTTTTTACTTGTGGGTGTTACAATAACTTTACAAATTTAAATTGAAACTCAATTATGTAATATACTGACGGTGAAGTTATTTTTTTCCACAAGAAAATTGAATATATAATTTACCGTCATGTATCTTATTTGTTTATTTTAAATCTTACCTAAAGATACATAATAATAGATTAAAATCGTTTGTGGAGAAAAATACTCTAATAATGTATCAAGTAATAGTGCTTACAAAAGTTATAAGGGTAAATATATATTCGGGTACTTAAATTTGGCTTTAAGGTTTAATTTGATATCAACGCATAAGCTTGTTTGTGTTCTTTAAGAACTTTAAAATTGTATTTGTGTTTGATTATTTAAAAAAATCATGTGTACTTATGTTCGTGAACATGCTCGTTGAGTGATTATGAACAATTTCATTTGTCGTGTTCACAAACACTAAATGAACATGTTTATGAGCATTAAACAAACATATTCACAAATAGTTTTATGAACATATAATTTAACATGTTCACAAAAAATTAAAAATCTATCCTTGAATAATAAAAATCAAGCATAAATAAACATGATTCTTACTTTTTTAGATATAAAATAAAAAAACATAGATATTAATAATTATATTATAAATAAATATAAATATTTTAAGAATCTGGAAAATATTAAACTTATAAGAAACAAATTAGTAAGCAAGCTTATATACAAACTAAAGAACGAGCTGATAAACAAACTAAATAACGAACTTATAAATGAACTAATAAACGAGTTTGCAAACGAGCTTAAAAATAAATTTATTGGTCTTCATAAACGAACTAAACACATATTTGTTTAAACTTGTTCACTTAAAAAACAAAATAAAGTTTTTTTTTGTTAATATTCGTTTATTTAACTTAATAAAAGAACAATATAGGAACGATTCACAAGTTAATCAAACGATCTGTTTGTTGACAGCCCTAGGTCTAAAAAAGTTAGACTTTTCTCTCTGGTTCGAATAGGTACATAAATTTATCTTTTTTGTTCAACTTGGTACTTGTGATTGTAACCAATTTGGACAAAAAAAAGTCGAGCCCGAGTATTAGTTTGAATAAAAATCCAAGTTCAAGTATATAATTCAACTAAAAGAAGTTCATGTACCAAATTAAATCTTAAAACCAAATTCAAGTATCTAATTCAACTAAAAGAAGTTTATGTACCAATTTGGACGAAAAAACTTATTTACCAAATTGAACACCAGAGCCAAATTCAAATACCAAAAATGTATATTAACCCAAATTACAAATATCATGTGTTGTCATAGGAGATGTGGAGGTTGTGGTGGGGGAAGAGGAAGAGCCATCATTGCGAAAGAGTAAAAGCTAGCAATTCTACTCACTACTTCACTAGGGATGGGCCACTGTGATGGCTAAAATAAACTGTTTACCGCTCAGTCTCACAACACACCCTCATCTTTTTTTATCCCACGTAGAGACGGAGTCGGGATATAAAGATCAAAAGCAAAACATAAATATTTGAAAGTGATAAGTAAATTTATAAATAATTATATTTTAATATATAAGAATAAAAGTGAAAAAGACTTTGGTAATAGTTTCGTCCCTGCTCCCAACCTTGACGAGCACGACCGGTAAAAGTGAGATCGGTTTAGTTCGGTCAAATATATTATATTATTGAATTTTTTATTTAAATTCGGTTCAGTTCTAGATGGTTTGGTATTTTAGTTTTTATATTGATTTTTTGACTTAATTTTAAAAATATTTATTTTATGTTCCTTTGATCTTATTTGATAACTTTTCAAAGGTTTTTATATAAATATTTCTAAATAATTTTTTTCGTACAAATAAAAACATTTTTTATATAATATTAATAAGTTATTTTCATTATTTAAAATATTAAATACTTATTTTTATTATAAAATATTTATAATTTAAATAAAAAATTCAATTTCAATTTGATTAACTATAATATTATTAAATTTGTATTATATATTTTATGAATCGTACAAATTATATATTGTCAGAGATTTTACAATGTACCGTTAAAGATGCTATTGAAGATTTCTAAAACTTCACTCAATTGTTAAGAAATTTATGTGACATCTAAGAGTATGTATATAGTTGTGAGTGTGGTTGTATGTAAATGACTCTTAACCATTGAATCACAATGAATTTTTGGTACTCCTCAAACCTTATATAGGGAAGCTGTGTTAGAGTGTTTCAGTTTTTTGATAGGTATTATTATGTCAATAGCCATGTAAACGAACTGAACGAACACGAATGAGGGTATGTTCATGTTTGTTCGTTTAATTTTAACCGAACAAATGAACAAACACGAACAATTAAACGAACATAATTTCTTGTTCGTGTGTTTGTTAAGGAATGTAACTTGTTCGTGTTCGTTCATGTTCGTTCGTTTAAATGATAAACGAACGTAAACGAACACAAACGAACGAACATAAAAGAACATGTGTGAATAAATTTATTTATTTTAAATGTAATACTTTAATTGTGAATAATAAATATAAATGGATATATGTGAATAAATTTAAACGAACATAAATGAACGGATTACGAATGTTCACGAACGTAAATGAACAAACGAGCCTTTGTTTGTGTTCGTTCATTTAATTAAACGAACAAAGAATCTTGTTCATGTTCGTTCATTTAATAAATAAATGAACATAAACAAACTCTCCGCCAAACGGTTCGATGAGCATTTGGTTCATTTACGTGACTATACGTCAATACTGATGTTGGGTGTCACATTTTAAAGAAAGCCTATATGATTGGAGTTAGTGAAGTCACATATGTCCGTTAGAAAAAGCGTTAATCTAAAAAAATGAAATAAATTATGATTGGAGTTAGTGAAGTCACATATTGTCTTGGGTCTCAGTAATAGTAAACACTTCGTGGCTAATACTACTTGTCGTAATTTTTATTAATATATGAAAATGAAATAGACATTATAAATATTATGTACATGTATAAATTTGTTAGAGTGTATGCATGTTAATTTTAAAATTAGTGATATATATATATATATATATATTAAAATAGTTTGTTGTTGGTTGAAACATATTAAATTACGTCCAAATTTTAAAGTTTTTCTTTCAATCTTTATTGAAATATACAAAATACATGAATTGAGGGAAAAAGAAACCCTAGAAATATGTAGAGATACAGAGAAAAGTTTTTCCTTTTTCACACAAGTGTAGGCTGAAGAAGATGATATTCTTGGGCCATCCCAAACATGATTTAATATATCTCTTATCATGCTCTAACCAACTAATATAATGTTAGTTCAGTCATTTAGGCCTAGTGGGTCACTCTAACAGAAAGCTAACGGAAATAAAATACTTAGCTTCCTTAATGTTCACCATGCTCTTTCTTTCCTTCATTGCTGATGAGGAATGACATGTAGTTGACACCGTAATTCATGGAATCATGCCACTGGAAGAGGCTTGGTCAAGATATTTGTTGTTTGATGCTGAGCAGGAACATAATTGATCTCAAGTTGTTGTTGTGACACCTTTTTCCGAACAAAGTGCGTGTCAAGATTTACATGTTTTGTTTTGGCATGGAGAACATGGTTTACGGCCATTGCAACAACACTGGTATTATCACACTAGATCTTTGACATTTTCATGGATTGAAGCCCCATATCAGTCAACATAGCTTGAACCCAGGATATTTCTACAGTTGCATCAGCTAAGCTTTTGTATTCAGCTTCAACAGTTGAACGAGAGACTAATCTTTATTTCTTAGAACTCCAAGAAAGTAAATGAGTGCCCAGAAACACACAATGCCTAAAAACTGACTTTTTGTCATCCAAGTCACTACCTCAATCAACATCAGTGAAAGCTTGAAGATTGACATGTTTCTCTTGTGAGGAAAACCATAAGCCAAAGTTGAAAGCACCCTTTAGGTATCGCAAGATCCTTTTTACAACAATCCAATAAGCATATGTACGTTGTTGCATATATTGTGCCACCTTATTTACAGCATATGAGATATCCGGCCTAATATGGAAGATATACAAGAGAGCCCCCACCACACTTTTGTACTGTTGAGCATCAGTAAACTCAGTACCTTCATATCTGCTAATCTTAAGAGAAACCACCATTGGAGTGTCAATAGGTTTAACATTGCTCATATTGGTCCATGATAATAACTTTGAAACGTAATTTTGCTTTCCAAGGAAGAGACCATTTTCAGTTATAAATTCCTCACGATCGAGAAAGTATTGCACCAATCCAAGATCCTTTAAGAATTTTTTTCATGTAATGCATATTTCAGCTGTTGAGTTGAAGCTTCAGATGATCAAGTGATCAAGATATCATCCACATAAACAACTATGTACAGAACTTCAGTAGCATATCTCTTAACAAATAAACAAGTATCAACAGAAGAAGACTTGAAATCAACTGAGCACAAAAATAGTCTTCAATTTTGTAAACCAATTCCTAGGAGCCTGGCTAAGACTATAGAAGACTTCTTTTAATTTACAGACTACTTGAGATCCATCACTAGACACTCTCTCAAAACTAGGGGGTTGCACCATGTAAATCTCTTCAAAGAGGTCACTTTTAAGGAAAGCATTATTTACATCCACTTGATGTAATTTCTAGTTGTAGGTGACTACAATGGACAATAATATATTGACAGTAAAAAAATTTACTACATGGCTAAAAGTTTTAGAGAAGTCATAACTAGGGATTTGAGGGTAGCCTTTTAATACTAATCTAACTTTATATATATCGATAGACCCATCAGAGTTGTATTTAATAAGAAATAGCCACTTATAGCCTATTGGTTTACGGCTAGATGGAAGCACCACAAGATCCCAAGTGTCATTGTCCATTAGAGCTTTGTACTCTGCCATCACAACTTCCTTCCAAGGTGGTTAGTCCAGGGCTTCATCCATAGAAGTAGGAACTTGTAGCACCTCAGCTTGATAGACCTTGGGCTTAAATACACCAACTTTACTATGTGTCACCATGTTGTGTGTATTCTGATCAGCAAGTTGACCATTAGAGACAATGGTCTGATGACTAGCATGAGGAAACATGTCATCATGGACAATGTGGCTTCTCCCAAAAGAACCATCTGAACGGGAAGCAGCTTCAGATGGGATCTGATTGTATAAAACACCATTGTTTCCAGTGACTTGTTCATGAGTCATAGGTGCTAGAAGAAAATCTTGAGTGGCAGAATTAGCGGGATCACCCTCATGAGGTGGAGTGCCCTGGTCATGAGTGAGGGGTGTTTGTGGAGTGAGCAAGGGAGTGACTTGACTTTGATGTTACAGGAAGATCGGTCACTTTAGTAGGAGTTTCCCCAGCTAATTTAGTTTCCCCAATAGCATTTTCAGGAATTATTAGGGGGAGCAGACCGGTACATCACAAAATCCTTGAAGTTGTTGACCTTTCTTGAAGAGAAAGAAAAACAAGTCTCAACAAACTTGACATGTCTCGATATAAAAATCCTTTCAGCATCATCTATACACTTGTATCCTTGATGTTGTGGTGAGTATCCGAGAAAGATGCAAGGTTTGGACCTAAACTCAAACTTCTGATTATTGTATGATCGTAAGTAGGGGTATCACTTGCATCCAAAAACTCGCAGAAACTGATAATTTGGTGGTCTGATATATAGTCTTTGATGTGGATAGATGCCTCCCAGAACTTTAGTGGGAAATCTGTTTATTAGATAAACAATGATAAGCACATCATGGGACTAGTAATGAAGAGAGGTGAAGGACTGGGCAATAAGAGTTAGAGTTATTTCCACTATATGACGGTGTTTTCTTTCAACAACACCATTATGTTGTGACGTTTTGGGATAGGTGACTCAATGATGTATTCCTAATTTGCTAACTCTAGTGTGAGAGCTTTGAACTCTCCACCTCCATATGTTTGCAAGGCAACAAGTCTAGCAGAAAGCTGATTTGTGACAATGGCATGAAACACTGAAAAAAGTATTAGAGACTTCACCCTTAATTTTTTATAAGAAAAGTCAACAGTTGTGAGAGTACATATCACAAAAAGAAACATAATATTGGTATCTAGCAGACCTAACAAGAGTTGGTCCCCACACATTAGCCTTAACCAATTCAAAAGGCTTATTATAAATTGTAAAAGAAGAAGGGAAAGGTAAACTATGACTTTTACCTAATTGACAGGCATTGTAAACATCAAATTTATCAGGTCTAACATTTTTATTTAAGGCTAAACCAAGAGTACTAGATGATGGATGTCCTAGCCTTTGGTGCCATAACCAATAATTAAAATCCGAACTAGTAGTAAGAGCATGATGAGCAGAACATGTATGTGAAGTAGGAGATGAAGCAGAAGATGAATGATGTGCAAGATCAAAAATATACAAACCATGGTCCAGCCGTCCAGTTAGCAAGATTGCCGTGGAGGATTCATCCTTTATAAACATGTGTCAGCATGAAATTCAAAATAAGCAAAATTATCACGAACATATCTAGACACATATATAAGTTTTTTGCTGATATGTGGAACAAGTAACAGATTACTCAAGGTAGTTTGTCGAGAATTAGTACACAAAGTAGCATCACCAATATGTGTAATTAAAATAGAGAAACCATCACCAAGTGTAACACTACCGTTACCTGAATAAGGGGTGTTGTGCTGGACATTGTGAGGTTGACACGTGACATGGTGAGTCGCCCATGAGTCAGCATACCACCTCTTGTCATTTAAGTTCCTAGAAGTGGGCACAATAAAGTTAACATGTGCCCTAGACGGTAGTGAATCCTCATTAGATCCTGCAGATGATGAAATGAAAGGATCATAGCAGTGATCAGAATTCTCAGAAGGAAATTGACATAAATTAGCTTGAGTCTCAATAGTAGAAGATGATCTCTATGAACTGAGTCTTTTGAAAGATTGATCAAATCAGTGCCAACATCGTTCAACCAGGTGTCCTAGTTTGCCACATAACTGACATTGAGGGCGTTGTCTGCCACGAGATCTGCCTCCCATCGATTCACGAGGACTCAGTTCACAGAGATCATTCGAAGCATAACGAGTGTAGTTCACACCAACAAGAAGTCACATCGAATCAACGAGTCTGGATTCAGTATCTTTGAGAACTAAAATGGTTGAATCAAGAGTAAAAGGCTTTTTACTTGCCGTGATAACTGCAAAGAACGGATCAAACTCTAGAGGAAGGCCATTGAGAATCGTAGCAATGTGATCAACCTCGGAAACCAGACTACCGTAGGAGGCAAGTAAATCGCAGATCTCTTTGATCTGAGTTGTGTAATAGTTCATTAATAAGGCCCCCTTCTTAATCGCACGAAGTCGACGATGAATGTGCATCACCTTCATAGTTGAGAGCTTTGAATAATGACTTATAACTACTTTCCAAATGGCGACCGTCGATTCAGCTCCGACCAGCTGTGGTAGAATGTTGGGACTGGTTGTGGACAACAACCACGACACAAGGGAACTCTCATGCTTGGAAAATGCTTTGTAGAAAAGGTTTATGGTCGATTCACCAGCACCATTTGAAACCATTTTCGGCATAATCGAAGTAGACTCATCGAGAAGCTGCTCGAGATCATGGCCGTGAATCATGAGAACCACTTGCTGACGTCAGAGTAAAAAATTTGTGTCGTCGAGTTTGACATTGATATGCTTGTTGGCGAACGCCATGGAAAACGAATCGAACGTTGTGCTTTCCATAGAAGCGAAAGATCAAAGCAAGAGCAACAAATTAAAGCAAAACGAGAGTTATGACCTCAGGTCGGATAGCTCTGATACCATATTGAAGTATACATAAAACATGAATTGAGGGAAAAAGAAACCCTAGAAATATGAAGAGTTATAGAGAAAAGTTTTCTATTTTTTCACAATTATAGGCTGAAGAAGATGATATTCTTGGGTTGTCCCAAACATGGTTTAATATATCCCTTATCAGGCTCTAACCAACTAATACAATGTTAATTCAATCGGTTAGGCCCAGTGGGTCACTCTAACAGAAAGCTAACAGAAATAAAATACTTAGCTTCCTTAATAATCTTAATTACAATCCTAATCTTATCTGGAAGGGAGGGGAATGAGTGATTTTAAGAGAAGGAAGATAGTGCTTCTAGTGGGTTTAGAACTCATGACCTAAGATATGAGGGAACAAATATAAACAGCTTGACCAACCGGTCAAATGTGCTTGACCTAAATTTTAAAGTATTGTTTTTAAATAAAAAATAACTATTATAAATGAATTTTACCGACCAATGATAATAATACCAATAATTTTTATATGTATTTGAAATTCATTACCCTTATTATTTTTAAATAAAGTATATCTTGACACTTTAATATATGAAGTTTTTTAATAAAAAAGTTGCACATTAATTTTTTATAATAAATAATTTTTTTATTATAATTATACGAGAGTGTAATTAGTATAATTTCATACAAACTCAACAAAGTGGTTTCGATGAAACAGAGGATGTTGTTCATCCTAAAAAAATTTAGATTCAAGCAGTTTTGTCTACATAATGTATATTACCAAATGGTTTAGAAAAAATATAAACAAATACTATATTATAATTACCTTAAGATTATTTTTAAAAATTACACATTTGTACAATTATTTTATGGTGTTTAAATCCATCTTAAATATTAAATTATTCTTAATAATTAATTGATCAATTGATGACGATAATGATGATATTTATCATATGTTTAAAAAAGATTTAACTTTTTTTGAAACCAACATACCCTTCTCACCGTTCAAAATTTAAACCATTAGTGTGAAAGTTTGTATTCTTGAAAGTAAAAAAAAAAATCATATTTCAATCAATAACATGAAAAAGATTACCAACTTTTTAGATATAACACCCTTTCATGCAATCATGTTTTCCCCACACTCTGTGACAATGTTAATCAGTTGTCCGATTTACTTGCTTTTTTTTTATAATAAAAAAGAAACAAAGTTTGGATGGAACTTTTTGTGGGATTTGCATGTCTCAAAAATATTGTAACCCCTTGGCGGGAAACTGTCTTTTTATAAAACTACCGTGTCATTCCATATTCTATTTAAAATAGTCTAACCTACTATTTTTTAAAGATTATATACTAAATATTTTTTAATAGTCTTAAAGTGATTACAAAATAATATTTATTCATATATATTCTTAATTTTTTAACAATGTCCACACGCCTTGCAAACAAAGTAATTTGAACTCGGGTCTCTTAAAAACATCATCCTCTTTATCATTGAAACCATTATTGAGTTCATATACTAAATACATTTTGATTTATCAGTTTCTTATTATAAGTTGTAACTAATCTGACTATTAGTTAAGTTATAATGATTAATTCTTATTATAATTATTCGATTATAGATTATTTCATTATAATTATAATTAGCATTATACTTATTACTTAAAAATGTTAAACTTAACAAGTGTCTTCGTAGAAAAACAGATGGTGTTTATCTTAGGATACACGAATTCAAATCGTTTTGTCTATAAGGTATATGCTCATTGTCAAATGGTGTAAACACCTTTAGACAATTCAAAAAATATTAAATTCTAAAAAGATAATATAATATATTAATGAAGCACAAACCGAAAGAGGAAGGAGATATTTGATGTGAATTTGAAACTGATGTCGGGGCGATTAAAGAATTCCCCAAATCTCGCCGCTACTCACTCCTTCTAGTTCTAGGCATATTATAAATTACTTTTTAAACAAAAATAAAATATTTGTTAGAATATTCTTTCAATTTTGAAATTCATACAAACAAAACAGACAAAACCATTTCATCAGATTTCTTACAGCAAATTCTTAGGGTTCAAGTTGTTTTCGCTGCAAATTCTTGTTTCAGATAACATAAAAGTTCACATAAACTAATACTCCACCTAAAGGATTTTACAAAGAGTTTAGTAAAAAAAAAAGATTTTACAAAGAGAAAGAGCACAGATTTCCATGGTTTCGTTATTCGATTTACATCCGCATTCTGATCCTTAAAATAGCCATCAATTTCAAAACCCATATTATAAAATATATATTCTTTTTGTCCTATTATTTCAAGGTTTCAGTTATATATATATAATTTTCCATTTTTAGACACTTTTTACTCTTAATTATATTTTTTAAAATAAGACGAAAAAAAGTAAAAATGACATAATGCTAATTGGTACCCATTAAATTGATATTGATAAAACAATTAGTTATAATTAATTCAAATAATAATGTATTAAACATAAATATTCCTAAAATAAATTAACAGCAACTAAAAATGAAATGATAATCTATGTACGATGAAAACAATACTACAATGAGAAAATTAATACGAAATCGAGAGACTATTATTTACATATCCATATAATGTTTTTTTTAAGGAAAATCCATATAATTAAATTAGAAAGGAAAGGGTTAAACCTTAAAGATCATACAAAATAAGGTTGAACTTTAACTATTTCATGGTTAATATTCATGCATCATTGTGGTAAATATTCACCGCCATTTCCTTGATATTCTTTGTTCAGATTTTCTCAGTTATGAAAGCTTTTTTTTAATGAGATTAGATATTCCTAATCTGAAGAACATATCCATGATTCCACCATACCTTCACTTCTGGAACCCACATGCTCCGGCCCTTTATCGACGCGAAAATCCGGCGAAGACGACGGCAAGTTTCTAGCTTTCCCATTGGATTCGTTACCGTCGTAGCGGGCATTGATGGAGCTTAAGAGACTCTGATCATGTTGATGTGAAGATAGCATGTTTTGAAGCCCGGTGAGGTTGGTACTGACATGCCCCTGGCTCAAACCAAACTCTTCTAAACCACCCATTTTGAGAAACGACACGTTCGGTGGAACATCCAAGGACTCGTGTGACTTTGCCCCGACAATGTTTGAACCGGAAAGCGGGTATTTCGGAGGGGTTTGAAGGAGAGATTGAAAGTTAAGAATTGGGTTTTGCATGTTGATGTTGAGTAGATTCTGAGGCTGCTTTAAATGGCCTAACTCGGTCGGTAGTTGGTAGTTAATGGAAGTTGAACTAGAACTAGTGTTGTTGTTATTAGTACTAGAATTAGAAACTATAGCGTCAGCCATTGATGAGCTAAGAAATGGTGGAGGGGTGAATTTTTGAGCAAACGGTCTTAAAAGATAATGAGGAGCCGGTGAAGGGTCTAAATGGGTTGATCTCAAAGTGGAAGACGGTGGACCGAATAGATCGAGCCTGGTTCTCGGAAAAGGTGAGGTGGCGAACGGTGGTGCGGGGATCCCGGTGAACTCTTGAACCATGGCTCGGAAATTGGTGGTATCTGTGGTCAGAACAGTCGTCGGTGCACGCCTAGAAGCTCTGGATCTCTTCTTTGGATTACGCACCGTATTGCTCTTGTTGTTGGCTTGGCCGCCATTTGTGGCGGAAACCGAGCTTTGGTTGGAACTTTCTTGTCCTAGTGGAACCTGCTGCAACAATGGAAAAGTGGCTCTACTTTGTGCTTGCTGGTTGGTGAACAGCTGCTGAGTGGTGGGTGCCGCCGATGAGGAAGCCATGAGCCCACTAAGATCGGTGCAATTGGGCTCAGATCTTAGATTTTTGGACCAACTCACATCAAGGACCGAGCTCGGATTCGCCGTTGTTGAAACTTGCAGTGATCTTGATAAAGGATGATGATCCAAGTATGATAAAGGGTCGAACATAGTCGATGAAGAGTGGCTCGGCAGCGGCGGCGGCGGTTGGATACCCAAAGGATCATGTCCATGACCGACATGGCTCAAAAAAGCTGAGATTGACCCAACGCGTGAATCATACTCTTCACTGCCACCACTTGAAGATTGCAAACTACCACTATTACCAGAATCCATGAAAGAAGAAAAGAGCAGGAAACAAAAGACGTAAGAAAAGGACAAGAGATTATTTTGCTTACTTCACCATACTACTATAAAGAAGAAGAAAAAAACAGAACACAGAACACAAAGCCAAGCATGATGATCTTCTGGAAGAAACGCTATCTCAGAAATCCTCAGAAATATGTTGTCTTGAAAGCTCTAATCTGCTTGCTTTGGCTTTGAACAAAAGATCATGAAAGCTGAGGGAGTATCAATGGCGGAAGAAGAGATGTGAAATCAAAGTTCAATGTTTTGGCTTTTAGCCTTGAAAGGGTGAAGGAAAAGTAGGCTTTTTTTTAATAAATATATTTTTGTTAGATTAAAGGGATATTTAGTTCATCTAATCTGCTGCTTCTGGATTCACTCAAAAAAGGATGAGATCATGGCGTGTCCGCGTGGGAATGACATTTTGTGTCTGAGATAGAGAGAGAAAGACAGTGATGGAATGAAAGCAACTGGTCAAAGTATCAATCCTTATTTGTTCAAAGAAAATAAAAATAACATTTTTTTCAATTATTACTGTTTTTTTAGTAAAATGAATTTTTATTTTTTAAAGTATTATGTTAATAATTTTTTAAAATATGTTTTGAATATAATTAAAATCCATAGTTTAATCAATGTTATTTTTTAAATTTAATTATTTGAATAAATTAATAATCAAAGTTAAATTAATTTGATTCACAAAAATCAATAAAAGTATTTATTTATTTTAAGAGGAAAAAATACAATGTTCAATCAAATATTTACATTTTAATATTTATAAATGTTCAATCAATATAACTTATTAAAAAAGTATTTATGTTATTTTAATGAGACTACATTATTTATTAACTGACATAAAACTAAAACAAAAGTTACTTCAAAATATTAAAAAACTTTATTATTATTATTATTATTATTATTATTATTATTATTATTATTATTATTATTATTATATATTTGGAAAAGTACTAACTTTTAAGTTTTACCCATGTTTTTTTAACCATCGACGTAGCGTGTTTCTCATATTCCAGCAGATATGTAAAGTATCATGCATCAAATATAGGTTATTTTCAAAATCCATAAAAATTCTTATATATTGTTTAAAATTGTATTGTGCTTAAATGGTTAGGTAACTTAGATTTAATGATATGGGAAAAAGTAAGTATAATGTTTCTATCTATTTATTCACTTATTATTTGGTATAACCAACAAATAAATAAACATATAAAAATATTAAAAGTTTCTTAGCCAATAGCCAGTCTTTGACTAGGTCATGTATTAATTTTCAAAGGAAAAATAAATAAAAAATAAATAAATAAATCATTATCTCATGTGAACAAAAAAAATTAAGTTTGAGGATCGTTTTATAACAAATCTATGTAGTATTGGATTCATATTTATCAGTTAATAAATTAAATACTAATGGTTATATTAAAAAACTATTATGGGTAAAAAATTATATTAAAATTCTTTAATATATTAAAACTTATATAGAATATTATAATTTAACCATAAAATATTGAAACACACAAATACATGCATGATCAATGAAAACATTTCATGTTTTTTTCCTACTTTGCTTGAATTTTATTTCTACAACTTTTCTACATTTGTAATTCTTTTGTTTGAACAACACACCTTTTGTTTGCTGTTACCATAGACTAATATTATATATTTTTTTATAGAATATCCGTTGGAATTTGAAGAAATAATTATGTGACATTGTAACATCCGATCCCACCGAATTTGAGACGCTACATTATGTTACCTCTAACCCGAGCCATATAATTATGTTTAATTTAAATTCCCAAATTTAGCCAAATATAACATTTAAAGCAAGAAATTTAAATAAAGTTTCATATTTGTTTCAAATCCAAAATATAAATGGAGTTACGTAAGAATTAAACATCGTATATCAAAATAGAGTGGAAATAGAGTTACAAATCAACTACAATAAGGTCCTATGGATACATAGGTCTACAACTAAAATCAAGGTATTGTACTCGATTTCATTCAGTGCTAGGGAAATCCTCGTCGATGGGCTCCTTTTGAGAGAATAATGTGTCAACCTACGCACGGAAAAACAACACATTCGCACGCTGAGCTAACAAAGCTCAATGGTACATGTCTACTCTACAAAACTTCATGATGATCATTAAAAGTAAGCATGCATGAGTAAGCAATGAGTACAAGGCATGATTAAGCAAGTCAAGCACTAATTACCATCACAGTGGTAACCAAACTTGTTAGCCTAGGACCACTAAGATATGAGGTTAGCCACAAGTACACTTGGGACCACTTAGACATCGAGTGTCGTGTCTGGTATTTGGGACTACTTAGACATCAAATACCTTGTCATGCCACACACCCGGGACCATCAAGACATCAAGTCGTGCATGACACTTACCCGAGACCACAAAGACATCAGGTAGTTAATATCACTCGAGACCACAAAGACATCATGTTAATTGACATAGATATGTACTACAGTACTTACCTCGGGTATCTGTATCCCATCATAACTAATCAAAGGCTCACAATGCCCAAAAGTAACACATGCCAAGGAAAGCATCATTCAAATCAGGCATTCAAGTCATAGTTCAATCAAGGGACACAATATTTCAATTTACCATATTCGATTTGGCCACATAAAACCCTTACCAAAAATCCTTCAAACTTGGACAGTGACCTCAAAGGGTATCAGTACGGTCCTGCGAGTATCAGTACTCGACTGTGGGTAGGGCTGTAAATGAGACGAGACAGATCGCAAGCTACTTGAGCTCGATTCGGTCAAAGCTCGACTCGAGCTCGAACTCGGCTCGAGTTCTTAATGAGTCGAGCTGAGCTACTTGATACCCTACTCGAGAAACTCGCGAGCTACTCGAAAATATAATATACTAATTTTTTATTTTTTATAATTTAAAATATAAATTCCTAAACTTAAAATCCTAAAATATAAACCCTAAACATATCTTAAACCTTAAAATCTAAATCCTAAATTCTAAACCCAACAACTTATACCTCTAAACCCTAAACTAACACCATAAACCCTAAAATTAACAAGCTTGCGTTTACACAACTTGTGTATTAAAGATTTTTCTTGATAGAGCATTAAATGAGATGTGATAGATGGAGAGCTTCTCGACTCCATCATAGTCAAAGATTGGTCAACACTTGACTCGATTGGGCTCGAATAAAGCTCGACTCGAGTTCTTAACGAGCCGAGTCGAGGTTAGATTTCTCAGGCTCGTTAAAAATTACTCAAGCTCGAACTCGACTTGAAATCTTAACGAACCGAGTCGAGCTCAACACTACTCGAGCTCGACTCGGCTCGTTTACACCCATAGCCGTGGGTATCGGTACTATTCCCCGTACTTGAGCGGCGTATAGGTTGAAGGTCGTACCGATACGCTACCCTTTGTTCATCTTTGTTCTTTAAATTATCAAGGGGTATCAGTACTATCCCTTGAGTACCGATACCCAAACCTAGAATTTGCTTTCCAAGTCACGAGATTCCACTCTAAACCCCTAAATTTGACTCACAAGGTAGTTTCATGCTCCCTAAAGTCTATTACGGTTATTATTAGTGTATTATGCCCCTTTAAACAAGTTGATAAAAGAAATTACCAAGATTTCAAGAACACCCAAAGCTCAACATGCTTAACAATTCAACACATCAAAGCTTCAACAAATTCAAGGCAATTACATTTATGAGAAATATGAAGCATATTGGAGATGGAGATGTACTAACCTTTCTTAAAATCTCAAAACCTCCTCCTCTCAAGCTTCTTTCCCTTCTTCTCCTTGTCCTTTGGTGTGAGATGGCCCTCCAACCTTTTTAACTAATCAATAAGTGCAAACAACAAGTTGTTAGACTTCTAAGGGATTAGAAAGAAGTTTAAAAATTAATTTAAAAGTCCAAATCCGTTCTAAGACAACCCTAACCAAACCACTCTTCAAGAACCCATTTCCTCAAATACCCACCATTTTCAAGGATCCTTTCCTCAAAACGTAGATCGTCGGGAGGGAATCGAAATACTAGGAACTCAAATCTCGGTTACACGGATAAATGTTGAAAGGTTGAATCTTTATCGTGATAAACAATGGATGTTCTTGAGAAGAGATAAAACCTTGGTGGGGGAAAAAGATGGGTTTAAATGAAGATGGAATGAGCACAAAACCTTATCCCCTTACACCCAACGTCAAAGCCAATGAAGGAGAAAGGGGTCCATCTTTCCTTCAAAGTTTGGGTAAAATACCCATTAGGCCCTTCAAAAATACCCTAATTAATATATAGCCACAAGCTAATCCAATGGGTCAAGTTTAAAGCCCAATAGTTCCATTTCTTTGACCCGATAAAAATAGACATGGAGCTTATCGTACAAGTCCAAGACCTGGGTCAACGCTAACCTGTTGACTTAGAAAATCTTGGTCGTTATAACTCTCATCTTCTTCAAGAAAATTCCGTCCTCGAAATTTACCTTATCGAAAGAGATGCGGGTGCATCAACTCCATGACGTCTTTGGTTTCCCAAGTAGCTTCCTCAACTTCATGGTTCCTTCAAAGCATCATGACCAACGATATACTCTTGATGCGTAGCTCTTTGACCCCTACATTGAGGATTTTGATTGGTTCTCCCCCATAGGAGAAATCAACACTCAACTCGACTTCCTCAAGGGGAGGACATAGGAAGGGTTAGAATGATATTGTCGAAGCGTCAAAACGTAAAATACATTATGGATCCGCTCCAAATCTAGTGGCAAGGCTAAGCAATAAGCCACCAGTCCATTCCTCTCAATAATATCATAAGGCCCAGTGAACCTCAGACTCAACTTTCCTTTGCGTCCAAAACGCAAAATCCTTTTCCACAGTGACACCTTAAGAAACACCTTGTCACCAACATCATACTCAATATGTTTACGATGTGAATCTGCGCAAGCCTTTTATCGATTGAAAGACACTTGCAACCTATCCTTGATTATCTAAACTTTATCTTCGGTCTGCCTGATCAATTCAGAACCCATTATCCGCCTTTTGTTCAGTCCAGTCCAACACAAAGGAGTTCTGTACTTACCTCCATAAAGTGCTTCGAAGGGAGCCATTTGGATGCTCGACTGAAAGTTGTTGTTGTAAGCGAACTCGACCAATAGAGGTGCTTCTCTCACTTACCCTCGAAATCAATGATGCAACATCAGAGCATATTCTCAAGAATCTGTATAACACTCTTAGACTGACCATCGGTTTGAGGGTGGAAAGCCGTACTGAAATGCAATATGGTGCCTAACTCCTCATGTAACTTCTTCCAAAACCTGGAAGTAAACCTCTGGTCTCTATCAGAGATGATCGATGACGGCACACCATGAAGTCTCACAACCTCCATAATGTACAACTTGGCCAACTTTTCAAAGGAGTAATCCATTCGCACCGATAAGAAGTGAGTGGTCTTGGTCAATCTGTCCACAATGACCCAAATAGTATCATGTTTCCTCTATGTCAAAGGTAAACTAGTCACGAAATCAGAATAATCTGTCCCCAAGCTATGCTCGATGTCCTTAGCTCTAGCGACTAAGACATCGAAATCAGAATAATATGTAGCCAAGGTGTACCTCTTAACCTTCTCATGAAGTCCATACCTGAACCGATCACAATGGTCCCTCTCAGTAGGAACCAACTCCGGAGCATACTGACTCAATCAGACAAAGCGGATCTCGTAATCTATCACTGATGTGTCTCACTGAACAAGAGCCATGAACTCTCTCTTCTTCTCATCTAAATATCTCGAGCCTAAATATCTCTTTTTGAAAGTAGTCTCAAAGAAATCCCAACTGATCTCGGCCTTAGGCATACTGGAAGTAATGGTGATCCACCAAGTGTAGGCATCACCCTGAAGTAACGAAACCACACAGCCCAACTTACGAGCCTCAACACATCCCATCTGAGCCAAAATATGAACCATCTTCTCTAGCCATAACTCTAATCTCTTAGGCGTAGATCCCCTGAACTCATCCGCTCCGAGGCTACAAAGCCTCTCTAAGGGTAAGCTAGTATCATCTCCTATTGGCTGTGCTACAACTTGAGCTTCGGCAACTGCAGCCTGAAACGCTCATGCTATAGCCTGAACTAGCGGAGCCATGTCTATCCCTGCAGGACCTTGGCCACCCTGGCCAACCTGAGGTCCCGCTCCCTCTGCTCTAGCCTCGCCTCCCACATCAGGCTGAGGTGGTGGTGGTGGTGGAGGAGCTCCGACTCCAACAACAGGCTCTACCACAAGAGCCTTTACCCCAACCCCCGGCTCAGCAGCAGGAGCCGCAACACGGGGTTCCTAACGAACCAGCCTGGGTCTACCTCTAGGCCTCGACATAGCAGCTCACAGATAACAACTACAACAACAACATACAAAATCGGGTTAGCAAGGGCAAGGGTCTAAGTGGCTCAAGTATGTTTTCCCTCACTTAAAAATCCCTTTTTTCTGATATAGTAGAAGCAATGGGACTCTACTCAACACTTAACAGACAAATCACACATCAACATGCTTCAAACAGCACACACATACGATCAATTAAACAAGCATCAAAGCATACTTGTTAAGCAAGAAAACATACTTACACCGTGCAATTGCAATACAAGAATTCAACTTACCTCACTTACATGTGATGTCACGGGACGATCAACGAGCCTACAACCTAGGCTCTGATACCAACAAGTGTAACCCCCTCGTCCCGATCTAGATGACTGACCGGTCCGAGTGGGTCACACGGGGAAAATTGAAGTGAAACCTGTTAAGGCTCCCCTTCGGTTAGCAACCCTAGAAAACTTCTTTTTACATTATCTTGTCTAAAGGCTTCAGATACATCCTATGTGAAACAACGACAGCGGAAACAACAAGGCGATGCGAAACAATCAAACAAGCAATCTAAAACAGTCCATTTTAGTTTGTACAACAGGCCGTATCGATACACTAGGAGTGCGTATCGATACGCCTTGACTAGGTCAACAGCCTAAGGTCAACATAGGGAGACCGTATCGGTACACTGGTTGACCGTACCGATACGCCCTCACTAGTCAACTTCTCACGGTCAACGATAAAAGACCGTACCGATAGACCCTAGACTCGTACCGATACGCCAAAATCTCGTCAAATTCTTAAATTTCCAAAGAACTTTTGGCGTAACGATACACCCCCGTGTACCAGTACGCTAGGCTTAAACTGAGGCTCGAGGTGTAGGACCGTATCGATACGACCCTTGGGCATATCGATACGCCCTGCACTGCAAGCCTTAATTTTGCTATAAGACACACCAAGACTCAACTATAAATGCAATTTACGACTCACCTAGCCACAAGCAAACATTCATACAACATTTAGCAACCAAGAATCAGCATACGGAACGATTTAAACGAACCACGGAGCATCAACAACATCCATATAGCATACCATAAAAGAAGCTAAAGATCCCACCAACAGACATGTCATAAAAGCATAGAGATAAGGACCACATGGCCAACATACATGGCATAAACAAGCCACAAACCAACACATCAACATACTAAATGAGTCTTAACAAGCTCTTTAACACAAAACAACATACTCGAATCCCATTGCTTAGCTAATACATCAATTAACTTAAAAGTCCATACTTGAAGGTAGAAATAGCACACTTGGAGGCCCTTCTCCTCGCACAAGCAACCCACAAACTAAGGATCTGCATTTTTGAACAAAGGAGAGCGTAAGCGCAAAGCTTAGTGAGAGTAAGCTCATAAAAACAACCTCGACAATGCAGGGTCCAAGCACGAGCATCAAACCAAGGATGAATGCATGCTTCCTTACCTTCGAAACCACGTGAATCAAATATATGAAATGTATGAACATAACCTCAATTATCATGCCATGCTCAACATGTCCATAACACAACTATATGAATCAAATTTAACAAACCGTATTGGCACCTAGCTATGACCCGAATACACGAATAACAATCGTTGGAACTCATATCCAACAACTTAACCATTACATTACCTTATGGTGGGATTCCACTCATCACCGTTCCACGCAGAGGGGATTCCACTCATCACCGTTCCACGCAGAGGGGATTCCACTCATCCTCACACCCCATCGATGGGATTCCACTCATCATCGACTAAAATATAAATGAAGATTTTCGGGCATACCCGTACTCCATCTTGGAGACTACCACCACCAAGACCGCGCGCGCATTTCGACACCCGTGTGCACACTAATCATTACGAGCTCACCATAACACAATATTCTTACCAATTCCTGTGCCTAGCACGTATCCACCATGATTTACTATCATGCAACCCACATTTCATCAAACACATGCATATCACAATGCATAAATAAATCATCATGCCTCATCATTACACATAGCCACAATATGCATAGCAACATCAATCACAATTAGTACATGAGACATAAACACAACATTTACAAGTTCAAACATAGTCTTCTAAACTAAAGCTTGGGATTAGACTACTAATCTAATCCCAACTCTAGGTGGGTTTACCAAGCCCGACTTAGGTCTATATGCTCGAAACAATGCATTTTGAAAACCAATTTAGAACCGAAGAACCACTCACCAACTATCCAAGCTCAACACTAGCCGATCAATCTACTAAGCTATCCAGATTCGTTCTTGAGGCTTCGCCAACACAAAACCTTGACTCTAATCATCCAACACAATCAAAACATCAATAATCAATCACCAAAACTTGCTCAAAACTCATAACACAATTCAAGCATATATTCGACCCAAGAACACTCTCAAAATATCATTTTCGAGCAGCCCTCAAACTCAGCAGATAATCAATGTTTCCAACATCCAAATTGCCATCTAACACACCCAAAAAGACCTTCAAACATAACCTAAACATCAGTCATCAACTTTCACACTAAAACAGCCCCAAACTTCATTTTTAAACACTCTAAAACCCCACAAAACCCATATCCGAAAATCAAGTTAAAACTGTGTAAAAATTAGACATGTTGGACCTTATGGATTACAAATAACTTGTCTAACAACAATACATCAGAAGCTTAACTAAAAATCCATAAAGTTACAACCTTTATCAAAATCTTTGGAAAACCCAAAGTATAGAAACATGAGTTTTATGAACAATGAAGACTAAGGTTAGATAGGAAATAGAAAGGACAACATAAAATTGATTTTACCTTTGAAAAATCTTCAAGAATCGAGCAAGGAAGAAATGGAACAGTAATTTGAAATGGGGAGGGGAGGATACCGTTGGTTTCTTGAAAGAGGAGGGAGGAAGATGAGCAAAAATGTATTTTATTTGTCTTGTTTTATTTTAAAAGGCAAAGGTCATAAATACCCTTAATGAATAGGGATAATTTCAATAGTATAAAATTCATGGCTTTGGGCTTAAAAGATGACTAGTCCAACATATATTTATTTGTTTTGAAAATATAAAGGCTGAAATTATATTTTAATAATTTAATTTCACCCGACCCCCTAACCCGGGTGTCACATATACGCTGGGATTTCTTAGAACCGGCTAAACCTAAGCTCTGATACCACTAAATATAACACCCTGGTCCTACTAAATCCGAGACGCTACATTCGAGTTACTTTTAACTCGGACCATAAAATTTCGTTTATTTTAAATTCCTAACTATAACCAAATATAACATTTAATACAAGCCATTTAAATAAAGTTTCAAAATAGTTTCAAATCCAAAATATATATGGAGCTCCGTACGAATTAAATATTGTATATCAAAATATAGTGGAAATAGAGTTACAGACCAACTACAATAAGGTCCAATGGATACATAGCCTGACAACTAAAATCAAGGTATTGTACTATAGTTGATTGGGTGCTAGAGAAATCATCGTCGATGTGCTCCTTTCGAGAGAGAGTGACTTGGCAACCTACGTACGAAAAAACAACACATTTACACGCTTAGCTAACAAAGCTCAGTGGTACATGTCTACTTTACAAAACTTCATGATGATCATACAAGTAAGCATGTATAAGTGAGCAATGAGTACAAGGCATGATTAAGCAAGCCAAGCACTTATTACCATCACCGTGGTAACCAAACCAATTACCCGAGACTACTAACACATCGGGTTAGCCACAAGTGCATTTGGGACCACTTAGACATCGAGTGCCACGTCTTGTATTCGGGACCACTTAAAAATTGAATACCTTGTCACGCCACGTATACAAGACCTTCAAGACATCGGGTCGTGCATGATACTTACCCGAGACCACAAAGACATCGGGTAGTGAATGTCACTCGAGAGCATAAAGACATCGAGTGCATTGTCATAGATATGTACTACAGTACTTACCTCATGTATCTGGATCCCATCATAATTAATCAAAGGTCACAAGGCCCAAAAGTAACATATGTCAAAGAAAACATCATTCAAATAAGGCATTCAAGACAGTTCAATCAAGGGACACAATATTTCAATTTACCATATTCGATTTGGCCACATAAAGCCCTTACAAAAAATTCTTCAAACTTGGGCAGTGGCTTTCAAGGGTTCTGGCACGGTCATGCTAGTATCAGTACTCGACCGTGGGTACCCGTATTATACCCCGTAATTATAACAAAACACACTATTGAAATTTTCCAAAACCCACGCGTACCGGTACGGGTTGACATGTACTGATACTTGCTTGAGCGGCATACCGGTACAGGTTAATGGTTGTACCAATATGCTATCCTTTGTTCATCATTGTTCTTCATATTATCAAGGAGGTATCGGTACCATCCCTTGAGTACCGATACACAAACTTAGAATTTGCAATCCAAGCCATGAGATTCTACTCTAAACCCCCAAATTTGACCCACAAGGTAGTTTCATGCTCCCTAAAGTCTATTAGGGTTATTATTAGTACATTATGCCCCTTTAAACAAGTTGATAGAAGAAATTACCAAGATTTCAAAAACACTCAAATGTCAACATGCTTAACCATTTAACACATCAAAGCTTCAACAAATGCAAGGGAATCACATTTATGAGAAACATGAGGCAAATTGGAGATGGAGATGTACTAACCTTGATTAAAATCCTGAAATCCCATCTTGTTAAGCTTCCTTCCCTTCTCCTCCTTTTACTTTGGTGTTACACTCCTAAAGGATTAGAAAGAAATTTAAAAATGAGTTTAAAACTCCAAATCCATCTAGGACAACCCCAACCAAACCACTCTTCAAGAACCCATTTTCTCAAATACCCACCATTTTCAAAGATCTTTACCTCAAAACATAGATCATTGGGAGGGGATTGACATACTGGGAACTCAAATCTCAGTTACAAGAATAGATGATGAAAGGTTGAATCTTTACCTTGATAAACAATTGATGTTCTTGAGGAGAGATAAAACCTTGGTGGGAAAAGATGTGTTTAAATGAAGATGATATAAGCACAAAAGCTTGTTCCCTTACACCCAACGTCAAAGCCAATGACAGGGAAAAAGATCAGCCTTTTCTTGAAACTTTGGGTAAAATACCCATTAGGCCCCTCAAGAAACACCATAATTACTACCTAGCCACAAACCCAAACCAATGGGTCAAGTTTAAAGCCCAATAGTTCCATTTCTTTGACGCAATAAGAATAAACATGGAGCTTACCACATAGGTCCAAGACCTGGGTCAACGCTGACCCATTGACTTGGAAAATCTTGGTCGTTACAGCCATAGTTAATATTTTAAAATAAATAGATAAATGAGATATATGGATTTTTTAATATTTTAAAATCAATTTTAATATATCAAAGAATAATTTATTAAATGGGAAGGGATGAATATACTTTTAGGTGAAAATGTTTTAAAAAAAGGGTAAACTACACGAAATACCACTCAACTTGATCCTTTGACTCGAACATGCCACTCAACTATAATTTGATACTATTCTACCACTAAACTTAGCTTTTGGCTTCAATGTAAGCACTCGACCGTTAACTTTTAACGAGTCGTTAAATCCAAAATTGCGTCGTTTTGGTTTCGTTGTTTTGAAGCCTAAAATAGGCCAAAACGACGTCGTTTTGTTAGTAAAGAAAATAAAAAAACATTGCATTTTGGGAAGCTTGAACCCAAAACCTTTAAGATGAAAGGCTTATACCAAACCACCAAACCACCAATCCAACTTAAATACTAGATATCATTCTAACAAAAATAATATATAAATAAAACTGCAGTTGAACTTAATTTCATTTGTCTCATGATATAATTTTATAATATTTATAATATAATTTTATAAATATATTAACTTTATAAATAAATATTATTTATAATTTATATTTTTAATAGATATAATATATATAATTTAATCTAATCACTAAATCAAATATTAATTAAAATACTGAAACTGAAACCCTAAAAACTACAAAATACAAACCCTAAATCATACATTGAATAAAACCCCAAACCCTAAATCATATGTTAAATAAAACCCTAAACTGTATATATAAATAAATCTCAAACCCTAAACAATAAATCCTAAACCCTAAACATAATTAAATCATAAATCTAAAACCCAAAATCCTAAAATTAAAATATTATTTATAATATATATTAGGATTTGTAATAGAAGGTTTAGGTTTAGGTTTAGGATTTAGTTACATATATTATTTAGGGGGTTATGGTTTAGGATTTATTTATGTATATGGTTTAAGGTTTGGGTTTTAGGGTTTAATTATATATATTATATCTATTCAAATATATATATATATATAAATTAAAAATAATATTTATTTATAAATTTAATATATTTATATATATGTTTTAGGGTTTATGATTTATTTATACATATGGTTTAGGGTTTAATTATCACTACAAGAAAATGCATTTTTAGTGACATTGAAAATAGTCACAAAAAGTGTTAAATTTAATCACTAAAATTTATAGTGACTATTTTTCTGAGTCATCACCTGTCGTCACTAATAACTCCGTCACTACTATATTAGTGACAAACATTCTATCACAAATACATATTTAAATAGTGTCTAAAATATGTCGTCACTGTCAATAATAAAAAAATAATTATATTTTTAGTTGTAACCATTTTATTTAGGGTTTAAACTAATCACTAATTGTTCCTGAAATTTAATGGAGTTTTTGTATTTTAGTCAACAAACTTTTAAGTTTTCATTAAATCACTGAAATTTAATTATAGATGGTGTAGCATATTCAGATATCAATTTTTAGTAAATAAATGCAATGCTTGGCTTCAAGAAGGATCGAACCTGGAACTTTTAGGGCGAGAGTACAATACTTATCCACTAGGCTAGGCAAGAAATTTAATATTATTTTGAAAGAAAAATAATATTTAGGTTTAATTGTAATTGTAATTGAAATTAATTTTATTTCTTTTAAAAATATGTATTAATTATAACACTAATTATTATAATAATAATTTAACTAATTTTTCTATGGTTTCTTATACGAAGTATGTATGTTGAAGAAACTATTTAGATTTTTTTGAAGAAAAAACTAATCAAAATGGAATATATCTTTTAAAATTTTCAAAAAAATCTATCATATATTATGCTAAAATCACATAGTAGTCTTTGTACTCTAATTTGGTCACTTTAAATTTCTATACTTTTTAAATTTTGAATTTTCGATCTTGACATGAATGATAGTATTTAAATATGAGTAAAATTGTCTTTTTAGCTAATTTGTTATACATAAGTTGCTTATTTAATTTTGCTCTTTAATTTGATCATTTTTAGTCCTTGTAATTTATTCATATTGTCGGTGTCCTGTTAGGATTATGATTAAAATTTGAAAAATATAGAGACTAAAGTTGATCAAAATAGATTGACTAAAACAACAATTTACACATAGTGTATACTATAGAAATATTTTACCTTTTGACAAACTAGTTTATAATAACTTTAATTTTTATAATTATAAAAATAAAAATTTATCATTGTGACAATGTCTAATTTGTCATTGCTTTTATTTTTTATTGATGACAGAATTTCTCATAACAAAAAGTGAAACTTTAAGTGACAAGTAATTTCATTGTAACAACAAATATCAAATAATAGTGACCACTTCACATATCGTCATTATCATGTGTCAAATTTTTAGTGACAATGAACTTTGTGTCACAATTGTATACTTATAATGAGAATTCATTTGTGAAAAATGTAGTCGTCACAATTACTACTGTTACAGTGACCAAATAAAAATGTGTCACAATTACTTATACCAATAGTGTCGCACAAAAAATTGTCACAAAAAGTTAATATTTGTGACAAAATTATTCCTAGTCACTATCAATTTGTCACTAAAAACCTATATTGTTGTAGTGTATATATATTTTATCTATTAAAAATATATAAAAATTATAAATAATATTTATTTATAAAGTTAATATATTTATAAAATTATATTATAAATATTATAAAATTATATCATGAGATAAATGAAATTAAGTTCAACTGCAGTATTATTTATATATTATTTTCGTTAGAATGATATCAAGTATTTAAGTTGGCTTGGTGGTTTGGTATAAGTCTTTCATCTTAAAAGTCTTGGGTTTAAGCTTCCCAAAATGAAATGTTCTTTTATTTTTTTTATTAACAAAACGACGTCGTTTTGGCCTATCTTAGGCTTCAAAACAACGAAACTAAAACGACACTATTTTGGATTTAACGACCCGTTATAAATTAACGGTCGAGTGCTTACATTGAAGCCAAAAGTTAAGTTTAGTGGTATAATAGTATAAAATTATAGTTCAGTGGTATGTTCGAGTCAAAGGGTAAAGTTGAGTGGTATTCCGTGTAGTTTACCCTAAAAAAATTAAGAGAGTCTGTAGTTGAAGAGAAATTATTTATTTAACATTCTCAATATGTTGTTCATTTTTAACTTTAATAAAATTCACACACATTATATACAATATTGTTTGAGTCCATGTCTCTTAATCAATTTTTTTTTACTCAGATCACTTATTTATTGGATTATAAAAAGAAATATTGTAATATTTTTAATATATTAAATTCTTTTTTATTTAAGTACGAGTATCACATAAAAACTTCAAACCTCAAACTTTCTAAAAGTTAATTTTACCATCAAGCTCTCTAAAGAAATCGAATATTACTCATCTGTCACATTATTATTCACACGTGGATTATCAAGTCAGCACCATTAATGGTCACATCAACACATTAACAATCAACTTTAGTCAAAAGGCTAAATTGATGCAACCAACGAGGGTTGGTCCAAGTGGTAAGTAAATCTCCGCTGGGAGACTCACCCACCAATGTCAGGTGTATACAGAAAATTCCCACTATAAGACTCACCCACATGTTAGGTGTACGACGTGTCACATCTAGATCTGACAGTGCAAGTGTTATTCAGACTTGGAAATATGACCAAGAAAAGATTTAAAGTACTTTTTAGGATTGACTATTTTGTTGTTGAAATTAGAAGACATTGGCTAATTCTGAATTAATATTTGATAGACTAAACTAGTTCGTTAAGATCACCATTCACTAGATGGAGAAAGCTACATACTTTATTAGAATATAATGCATATTCTCGAGTTAATGTGATTGATTTTAGGAGTTGTATTTAGGATCTTAGATATTATTGATACCGAATATGATAAGTGTTGAGTTTTGAGGCGCTCTATTTGATCAACAATTCTTGCTCGCCAAGTGTGGAGAAGTTGGATAATTGGGTGTTTTAGTGGGAGGTGAAAATTTGGCAATTTGACACAAGGATTTATAGTGGTTCAACCTTCTAACCAAGGTCTACATCCACTACCTTAGCTTCCCACCAAGGATTTCCAAACAAATTCACTAAGAATTTCGTCCCTTTTTCTCGGCTTTGGAGGAAACTGTTACAACGATCAAGTTTTCTACCCAAAGCTTGATCAAACACTCTCTTACAAGAGAAAGACTTAGCAAACTAGAAATCCCTCTAATAGGTATGTGTTTGCAATACTAAGCTCTCACCCAAAACCTAAACACTTGAGCAAATTTAACAATGTTTAGCTCACAAGTGTTGTCTAAGCAAGAAATAAACCGTTAAAAGATGAGATTGTATAGACATTAAACATTTTTTGGACTTTGTTTCCAACGATGTATAAAGTAATTTTGCATAGAATATGATCAGATATATGTTATTGTTATTAATGGAACCAGAGGATCATAATTGAATTTTGTTGACCTCTCATTTTCTATTACTTTTTTTTATGACAACTTAGCTTGACTAACTAACAAGTTTAACTATCTTAAATATTGTTCTTGAATCTTGATTATGCATGTATGGTTGTTGGCGACTTGGCGTTAGTTGTTTTACCGGCATATGCCCAAATTCTTTTTGTCCCCAAATTTGTGGGTGGTAAGGTTTTAGTGTTAATTGCTAGAACTCAGTATATTTGATAACTTATTTAGTTTCTGAATGTAACTTTGATATATATATATATATTTCTTTAAACTTTTTGGTTAATTAGTGTGTTTTAAGATGTTAAAGGTTGATGGATGTTTTAGGATGAAAATGCTTGTGAGTGTTTTTAAAATAATACTTTTTGTTGTTATTATGGATGTTATATAAGTTAATGTTGACATATAAGTTTTATTTTGTTGGTTTTGTTTAGTTCACTTTACTTTAATCTAATTTAATTTGTTTGTTTTGTTAACTTTTTTGAATGTATAAGCGAACATGTTCGCAAATATATAAATGAACATGTTTGCGAATATATAATCGAACACGTTCGCAAACACTTAAACGAACACATTCGCGAACACTTAAACAAACACGTTCACGAATGTTAAACGAACACGTCCGTGAACACTTAAATGAACACGTTCGCGAACACTTAAACGAACAGGTTCGCGAACACTTAAACAATCATGTTCGCGAACGTTAAATAAACGAACACGAACACCTTCAAAAATAAATAAACGAACACGAACACATCATTAAAATTTTAAACGAACACGAACCGAACATGAACACTTTCAAAAATAAACAAACGAACACAAACATAACCTTGTTCGTTCAAGCTCGGTTCATTTACACCCCCAGACGTGAGTCAGTCCTGATTAGTTAGGGAAAAGCCCTTGGGAATCAGGAGGGCAACAAAAAAGACTAAATTGATGCAATTCGCAAGTTTAATGGTCAAATTAAGTGTGTATTTTTGTAAAGAAGCTAAATTGATTATTTGGTACGAAATCAGCACTAAAAATACCACTTATGTATTTAAAATATTATATTATGATGCTAAAAAATATTCAAACTTCCCTCTTCTTGTTGTAAATAATTTGTGTTAATATAAAACAATTGTGTTGTCAATATAATAAATGTGTAAGCTAATTGAACTAAAGTTCGAATTCAAAACATGAAGATACTCTAATAGCGTTGGACAATCCTCCAACTTTACCTACCATTGCTCAAGTTGAGTCCTTAAAATGTATACAATAAAAGAAGAGGCAAAATGTTTTGGTGAAAGTTTATACTTTATATCTCTATAAATGCAAGTGTTAACTATTTTCAGCATTATTTTAAGGGTAACTTTGACTTATAAATTATTCTGTCTACGAATTTAGTGGCGTTTTTATTTATTTAATTATTTTAATGGTATTCTCTTAAGTAGGTTTTATGTTTTAAAAGAATTATTATTCTATAGAAGTCTAAAAATAAAACCCTTTTACATGGAGAGGTTAGCTTACCTTGTGGGAAAATGTCGATGCACCTATCACTTTTTTTAGAAAATAAAAATACTGTTTATGTAGGTTAAATTTGATTTCCCTTGTACAAATAAAAAGTTAAACTACATGGATAGTCACTAAACTTCTAGGGTACTTTCACTTTGGTCATTAAACTTTTACAATTTGTATTACAATCACTGAACTTTTAAATCGCTTTTATTACGGTCATTATCATTAAGAATTTATAGCATAACATCTTAAAGTCTTCTTCCCAAGACCCCTAAGGTTCCAAATTTTCAATGAACGGAGCAATAGTCGGTCAATCTCAACTGTGAAAAGATTCTGTTTAGCCAGAATCGTTCGATTTCAAGTTAATATGGTGGTTGGCAATGACAATTCAGAAAATTTTAACTTTTAGCTTCTATGGGGCCCTTAATTCATTTCGTTGTTGTTTTTGTCATTGTTCAGTGCTTTCTCTGGTTGAAAAAATCATCAAACTCTTCTTCTTCTTCTTCTTCTTTAGTTCAAATTCGTCAGAAAATCTTCCATTCTCCTCAATTCCCAATCAAGTCCTAATTGAAACTAAAAGTTTAAACTTTCAAATTGTCACCATCAACCATCAGATCAATTTGAAATCAAATTATGTTAATCTTTTGACCAAGCATATTTTTCTCACCGCCGAACGACTGATTTGTTCACAAGAAATTTAGTCTTGGTGGCAGTGGCAAATTTGGAACTTTAGGGTTTTTCAGGAAAAAATACTTTAACATGTCCCATCGGTATTTCTTAACTACAATTAACGATGGTGATCGTAATAAAAATGAATTAAAAGTTTCATGATTGCAATATAAATTTTAAAAATTTATTGAACAAGCGAAAGCACCCTAAGAAATTGAGTAACTATCGATATAATTTACCCTAAATAAAACAATGAGTGTTTACATATTTTTGTAAAGGGGGATGAAATTGTTTTTGGATGGTTTTGGATTATTACAACACGAAAATGAATTTAAAGACACTGAAATTTATATCATATCCTTTATATAATATATTGTATCAATATACTTAATGTTTATTTGTCAAATCCTTAGCTTGATAAGTTTGATTGTATTATATTAGATTTTCAACTGCTTGTATTTTTTATAATGCACACACCTTGTAGGTAAAGCGAATTGAACTCTGGTCTCTTAAGATGAATATCATTCTCTTTTCTACTGAAACCACTTGTTAGGTTCTTCAAGAGTATTCATTATACCCGGTTTTTATACATACACTTAAAAAAGAGAGTATAGATATAATTATTTCCCAAGCAACAACATCAGTAGTGATTCTCCAAAAATGTATTCCCCAAATCAGAACTTATTGGACTGCTAAAAAAATATATTCCTTAGGTAGGTTCGAGTCTTAACATCTATCATTTAGAAGGTAAAAGCTCTTAATCTAATAAAAAAGAATTAATTATTCTTTGAGGGTTCAATCGAATAAAAATTAAATGAATGGTGAGTTACTTAATATTTGATTGAGCACACTTGAATATATTTTTTCTTGACCGTTACCATAATAATCATATTAACTAAATTAAAATTTAATAAGTAGAGTTAAAACTAAACTTAGAGTAGAATTAAAAAAAAATTAAAGAACATATATGAAAGATTTATTTATGCAGCTTGAAATGATTCTTATGTCTATGGGATTTCACCTAAAGTTAAATCCACTACTAAATTTGTCAGTACAACACATAATTTTAAGCTCAATCAAATCTTTCAACTGTTGCAATCTCACTCTGAATTCACTCCTTTAACAGCCTTTCCATCTAAAGGCTGATATCAACTTATAAAACAATGATTTCTCTAGATGATTTGCACTTAATTATATTTGAAACCGTAATATCTTAAATACTATTATGACATCAATAATATCAACCAAGCTAAAGTTCGATCGAAAATAAAAGTAACTTTTAAAAATAATATATGTTACCATTTTATTATTATTGTTGGGGCCAAAGACAAAAGTAGCACTCAAATTTGAAAATTTGTTGATGGCTATGAGCCGGTATTTCCATGACAATGAAAAGATTGATCATTGGATTTGATATGAAAATGATGAACAGCCGAGCATTGAATGCCTTCACCAATTTACCCAACAACTCCTCTTCCTCCATTTGGTTAGTGGAGTTGATGAAATTTGACATCAAATAAAATATATCAACGAGTTGGTTCAAGTAACAAGCACCTTCGTAATACTTAAGTAGGTCTCGAGTTCGAGGCCTTATGTATATAGAAAACTTTCGTTAGAAAACTTATTTCACTAAAATCATGTGTCCAACGAGAGTCGATTCAAATTAATCATGAACCGAAAAGTCAAAAAAATGTCTGAATAATAATTTTCCTCATTTTCGTTAAGATTTGAATTTATTAATTACCATGAATTTTAGTTAGACAATTCCACTTTCAAAATTCCAAATTTCACCTAACATCCTAAAGCTCCTTACCAAAATTGAACACTTGTTTCTTTTCTTTGAAAATACATGCTTGAAAAGCACAATGTGAATACTACATAAAAAAACACAAGCATGTTACAATTTATAAAACACAATTGATTTTAGTTAAAACTAACATATTTATCGTTAATAATAGTAGTTAATCTTTTATTCTGTATGCTTTCGGAGGAGATAAAGAGATAAAACAAATTGTATTATATTCTTCTAAATAAAAAGACCAAAAATATCTTATATATTTAAAAAACAAAATGAACATCCACTACGTTACACTTCACTAAAACAAATTAAACACGATTATTCAAAGATATAATTTGAAGACACAACAAAACTGTCTGCAAATTTGTACAAATGTGTCGCGGTGACAGAGATGCAGACAGGAAAAATCAACAAAGTCAAACATTATAAAAGTCTAACAAGTAAGTTGTCAAAGTGGTCCTAATAATTGTATTTTATGGATACTTTATGTGGGTCCTTTGGAGAAAGATTAAAACATAACGATTAAATGGAAAATAAGGGTTAAAAGTATAATTTTTTAAACTTTATGTTTAAAGTATTTTCTTAAATAGGTGTTTAATGTTTTAAAAATTATAATTTTAGGTGTTTGGCTGTTAATGGGTGTTAAAAATTTTTTTTAATCAATCAATGCTTGACATTTGACATATTTTATTTATTCTTTTCAAAATTAAAAATTTAAAACAAAAAATTTCAATTTTCATAAAATCTCGAAATTTTGAAAAATTTACAAAACAGTCCCCAAATCACTAAAATTACCCAAACCTCCAATTCGTCGCCCCTTCCACCGCTGATCGTCGCCCTTGAGCACACTCCTTTGGTCACCGTACCAAGGCGGTCATTTCCCCCAACACAGCGTCACCAAAAACGGCAAACGCCGTGCAGCCAAACGTCGAACGCGAAATCGACGTTAGGCTAGTACGTCGTTCAACGTTTCCGGCGATGCCATGTTGGAGGAAATAACCGCCTTGGTCTGGCAACCAAAGGGGTATGCTTAGGGGCAACGATCGGCAGTGATTTGGGGGTTTGGGTTTGGTTAATTTTAGGGATTTATGGATTGTTTTGTAAAATTTTCAAAATTTTGGGATTTTATGAAAAATTAAAATTTTTGGTTGTTTTTCTTTAAAAAATCAAATTAGTGTCACGGGTCAAGTATTGATTGGTTAAAGAATTTTTTAACACTCATTAATGGTCAGACACCTAAAATTATAACTTTTGAAATTTTGAGCACCTATTTTTACAAAATAAATACTTTAAGCTACCTAAAGTTCAAAAAGAACATACTTTGGGCATCTATTTTTTATTTAAGCCAAAACATAATATAAAAGATATGAGAGATGTTATTATATTAGAATTGATAAAATATAAAATATGAGAGATGTTATTATATTACAATTGATAAAATAAATACTTTCAATATAAAATAAATATGAGAGATGTTATTATATTAGAATTGATAAAATATAGGGAAAACTACATCATTGACCACCAAACAAATTGGGGATACCTATTTGGATCATCGAACTATAAAAAATGTCAATCAGACCACCGAACTTATAAAATCAACCTATTTTGACCACCGCCGTTAAAAACCTAACGGTGGAGTGACGGAACTGCCACGTGGCAATTGACGGAAAAATTTAAAAATTACACATTTGGTCTCTATTATTTACACATTCTTTCAATTTAGTCCTAATTTTAAATTAATAAAATAATAAATTATTTAATTAAGTGGTGACACGTGTCAACACCTTATTGGAGGACTTTAATTATTTATATTTGATTTTATTAATTTATTTCCCCCCTCTAATCAGGTGGTGACACGTGTCACCACCAATTTAGAGGAGAAAAATAAAATTCCCTCCTTTGCGTCTAGCAAGAATCGATCTAAGGTCTCCTAGTTGTAAAGACCATGTCTTTGCCACTGCACCAAGCACAACTTTGTGCTACAATTCTCCAGATATAATATATACCTCTTATTAGTTTCCACATTTATAAGCCAAAAGCTCAAACCTTAAACACTAATTTCACATATATATAAATCTCAAACCCTAAACTCTAACCCTAAATATTTCAAATTAAACCTCAAACCCTAAACATTTCAAATAAATTCCACGCTAAATGTTTTAAATTAAACTCTAAACCCCAAAACCCTAAAAATGTCAAATTAATTTAACGTTAAATATTTCAAATAAAACCCTAAATATTTCAAATTAATTTCACGCTAAATATTTCAAATTAAACCCTAAACACTCAACCCAAACCTTAAAAATTCAAATTAATTCCACGCTAAATATTTTAAATTAAACCAAAAACTCCAAAACCCTAAAAATTTCAAATTGATTTCTCGCTAAATTTAACCCCCTCGTCCCGGTCTGGCCGGATGACCGGTCCGAGTGGGCCACACGGGGAAAACCGAAGCGAAACCCAAAGGGTTCCTCCTCGGTTAGCAACCCTAAATTTTTTTTTTTCATTTTAAACTTGTCATTTTCGAACCCCAAACCACATTCAAAACAACCAAATTTTAATCTCGACTAAAGGCACATTAATTCCTATGTGTTTTTCTCTTTAAAAAGGCCAACAATTCAAAACAGTGCAGATTTAAGCAGAAGTTTCGAAACCTTTACCAAGGGTTTCGAAACTTTTGCTGGTAGAAACCCCTGGAACCAAATTCTCACCAAAGGTTTCGAAACCTTGGGGAAGGTTTCGGAACCTTTGACCATAGTTTCGAAACCTACCCCAAAGGTCTCGAAACTTTTGTTGGCAGAATGTCCTCGAACCAAAATTTTTCCAAAGGTTTCGAAACCTTGGGAAAAGTTTCGAAACCTTTGACCATAGTTTCGAGACCTACCCCAAAGGTTTCGAAACTTTGGCTGGCAGTGACCCCTGGAACCAAATTTTCTGCAAAGGTTTCGAAACCTTACCCATGGTTTCGAAACCTTAGTGCAGGGGATCACTTACTGCCCAACTTATGGACTTCCTAACCATGGAAAAACACTAAGATCATGCATGGACATATGTAGAAGCTCAAAAGAACCAAAGGCATGACTCAATAACTACAAGACTCGCACATACAACCATTTCAACAAGCATACATGAGCCATAAGTAGCATTTAACATGGATCAAGGCATTCGAACATGTCATTTCAAACAAAAGAGCAAAATTCAGCATCTAAGGTCAAACATGGAAGCTCAAGAGCCAAAATGGCACAATTCAACACAAGAGGTTTGCACTCACACATAAGGCAACCTAAGCATCTAAGACATGCCATCACACACCATCAAACAACTTAGCATTACATGCTTTACAATCCAAAACATCAATCCAAACAACATCATTCAAAAGAGTCATACAAGGCTCATACAAACACACCCTATTGCCACATTGCTTAACTACTACAAAATTAACCATACTTGAGCAACAACTTGGAAAGCCCTTCTTGCCTTGCCTCGAGCTAACACCACGCTAAAGATCTGCATTGTTGAACATAGAGAGCGTAAGCTATAAGCTTAGTGAGGGTGCTCTAAAGCGAAAAACATCAACAATGCAGGGTTCAAGCATGTTAATCCTAGTCTTACATACATCAAACATAGGCATATGAGTCAAGTAGACTTAGCTAGTCTTTCAAGTAGCATATATGGTCTCTCAATCCTAACAAGTTCAAATCTCATATATCATCATCATGTAGCAACATATATAACACAACCATATAAGAACAAGTTAATTGGCCACTTTAATTACCCCGATTGTGCGGATTTAAACCTCGACAACACTTTACCTCGGTGGGATTTCACTCATCACCGGACCTTACATGTGCGGAATTCCACTCATCGCCACATGCCCTACGGATGGGATTCCACTCATCATCCCGTAAAAATGTAATAAAAGCTTTCGGTGGAATGTTACATCACCGTACTCCTCCTTGATGACTTAACGCCATCAAGGCCACGTACGTTTTGACTCGATTTGTGTGCACACTATCCTAATGATCGATCATTTACAACCGGTAATTATTTAGTGCCAATTATCAACATTAATCACATGTCATCACCCACACTCATGCTCACCACATATATCCACAACATGATATATAAACACATGCACCATATAATTGCAAGTACAAGAGCATAGTCATTAAGCACATAGCATTTAAGGATATCAAAAGCTAAGCTATCAACTTGAATTAAATGGAAGTGGCCTACCAAGCACACTTTACACACACACACTAAACATGCTCGAGCCAAACTTAAAAACAAGTTGAACCACTCACCGCCTTTCCTTAGCAAATCGAACAATCCTCCTACGCACCCGGATTCGGTCCCAAAGCCTCTTCCGCGATTCCACTTGCTTCTAGCCAAACAAAGCATACACATTACTTTCCAATTTAATGCTAAACTCAACCATCAACATACTTTGCTAACACAACCCAAATTCCTCAATTTCTCAAATCACATAACCTCCTAAAACCCCAATTTTCGTGCTCCCCTAAAGACTTGCTGAAAAATCACTTTCCAAACACCCAAATGACTTCCAAATCATCCCAAAACACCCTCATATCATAGGTAGACCAACAGCCCTTCAATTTCAACATAAAACCCACTAAAAACTCAAGTTTTACTACCTTAAAATCTACCTCAAGGACAAGCTACGAATTTTCACCCAAAATCAACAAATTTGATATATGTTACTCATTACAACATAGTTAACTAAAACCCCAACCCAATTTATCAAAACCAAATAGAAAACCCCTTAAAAATTCAAACTTTAACATAAACCCTAATTTCCAAAACACCATATTTTTGAAATCTAAAACAAAGGATAGATAGAGATTGAAAAGGAGATTAAGAAAATGTAATTACCTCTTAAAACGGGGTTGAAATCAAGTGGTAGGATCAATGGAATAGAAGCTAAGGTTTTGAGAGGTTTTAGAGATGGGGTTTCTTCTCTTTTGAAGTTGGAAAGAAGATGAAAAGAAGATGACAACTTTTAGTTTAAAGTTGTCTAGCTTTTTAAAACTTTAGGGTCAAATTACCTCATAAGCCCTCCCCTTTCTACAAAAGTTCAATTAGGTCATTATTTGAAGATGAAATGTTTTAATTAAGTTTTATTTGACTCGAACTAATATCCGGCTAACTCCTAGGCCTAAAACACGGGTGTTACACTAAATATTTCAAATTAAACCATAAACCCTAAATATTTCAAATTAATTTCACGCTAAATATTTCAAATTAAACCCTCAACCCTCAACCCAAACCTTAAACCCTAAAAAATTTAAATTAATTCCATGCTAAATATTTAGGGTTTAATTTGAAATATTTAGCATGAAATTAATTTGAAATATTTAGGGTTTAATTTTAAATATTTAGCACGGAAATAATTTGAAATTTTTAGGGTTTAAGGTTTGGGTTTAGGGTTTAATTTGAAATATTTAGCGTGAAATTAATTTGAAATATTTAGGGTTAGTGTTTAGGGTTTGAGATTTATATATATGTGAAATTAGTGTTTAAGGTTTGAGCTTTTGGCTTATAAATGTGGAAATTAACAAGAGGTATATATTATATCTGGAGTATTATAGCATAGAGTTGTGCTTGATGCAGTGGCAAAGCCATGGGTTTTACAACTAGGTGACCCAAGTTCGATCCCTGCTATACGCAAAAGAGAGAAGTTTATTTTTCTCCTCCAAATTGGTGGTGACACGTGTCACCTGGAGGGGAAAATAAATTAATAAAATCAAATATAAATAATTAAAGTCCTCCAATAAGGTGTTGACACGTGTCACCACTTAATTAAATAATTTATTATTTTATTAATTTAAAATTAAGACTAAATTGAAAGAATGTGTAAATAATAGGGACCAAATGTGTAATTTTTAAATTTTTCCGTCAATTGCCACGTGGCAGTTCCGTCACTCCACCGTTAGGTTTTTAACGACGGTGGTCAAAATAAGTTGATTTTATAAGTTTGCTGGTCTTATTGACAGTTTTTATAGTTCGGTGATCCAAATAAATATCCCCAATTTATTTGGTGATCAGTGATGTAGTTTTCCATAAAATATATGCAAATCTAAAGTAGTTTGATTAATTAAGAAAATGGGTGTGGGTTAAATGTTGATGCAGCAGATCCAAGACTCTGAAACAACTGAACAGACCGTCCGATTTGACCCAGCAAAATTGTTTGACAAAAATGTTATTTATGTCGCGTACAATTCAACGTTGTCATTTTTTCTCAGTCTTTTAGTCTCATTGGCAATCACCCTTCTCTTGCCAAGTTTCGTTTTTGCTACTTATGTGTAATTTCATATTTTTAAGGAAAATTTTTATATTATACGTGGATATTGATTTCATGCGCGGATAATAGAAAATTTATTATATATGTAAGACTGTATTTTAACCCCTAAAATTGTATCTTATTGTCACTTTAATGCTTGAGGTTTTTTAGTTTAATTTCACACTTAAAACTTTTATTACACGAAGCATGTTACTTCACTAAGTTCTTTTGCTAAAAAAGTTGCATAGCATTATAATAACTTTGTCACATGACACATAACATATATTATACTAAAAAAGTTTCATAAAAAGTCTTCAAAAAAAATTTTGAAAAGTTTTTTATAAAAGTAATTCTAAAAAGACAGGAATATAATTATGACAGATGTCCTTCTAATAAATTTAGGAATTAATAAAATAAAAGGATGCGACATTTGTCACCATTTTAATCTTGCTTGTGATTTTTTTTCCAAAAAACGAAATATATATCTCAAAATTTTAAGGTAACAACAATGGTAGAATCTCAAAATATGACATCATCCAAAAAATAAATAAATTTAAGTTTAAGAAAATTTTCAAAATTTAAGATTAGTGTGAAAATAATATTAGGAACCAAATTTAGAGACTAAACATTGATTTTTATCCCTATTTGGTATTAGTAGTTTTGGTTGATGTCCTAATGAATCAGAGTTTTTGGTAAGGAAAGTGTGGGTTGAAAGTGAGCTTAAAAGTTCATAGTAAAAGCCCAAAAGAAAAGACTCTTAATCTAAAATACATAAGCTAACTGAAACCCATTGCAAAAGCCCATCCGTTTTTGGTAATTTCAAGGAATGGGAATGTAGGGTCTAGTCACATAAAATAACCCAGCTAAGCCATTCCTACAATTTACGCAAACATTTTTATTTTAACTATAAAATTTAGTCTATAAAATCATTTTTGCCCTTGTAGTAGTCTTAACTTATCGATTTCGCCCCTATGGTATTTTCGCATCATTTAGCCCCTGAAGTAGCCGAATTGCATCACAGTTTGCCCTTTAACTGGCGAAGCAAATGTTGATCGTTATGGTGCTGATGTGGCAGTTTACGATGATGTGACAGAGGGACAAAATTAATTTTCTGACCTAGTTTGAGGGCAAAATTAATTTTAGGTAAAAAATATGAATTTAATAAAATATTAAAATACTAAAATGATGTAAAAATAATAAAACATTTAAAAATATTTTATTAATATATTGCTAAAATATAACAAAATTTAAAAAAAAATAAAAATAAGTAAACATTATAAAATCAAAATATCAGAAGCTATTAAATTATAAATTATTCAAAAATTAGAATTTAAAATAAATTTTACACTCTAATCTTAATTTATTGATTTCAAACCCTAAAAATTTCAAACTCTAAATTGCAAATCTTAAATCTTAAACCCTAATTGAAAAGTTTAGCAATATAAAGTGAGTATGAATCATAAAAGTATGTGTATAAATTTGATCATATAAAAAGTTTAAATTTTAAGGTTTAAGGTTTGTGATTTAGAAATTAGACTGAGTGTAGAGTTTAATTTTTTAGTATTGAGAGATAGAAATACCAAAAAGGGTAGAAGATTTTTATTCGGATAAGAGAATTACATTAACCATATTTTAGAATTCTTTCTTCCTTACATTTTATGAAGAGAAAGAAAATCAAAATCGTCTAAATTTTTTGATGGAGGTTTTTATAATTTTTAATACTTTATAAATATTTTAAATTTTAATTATTGAATAACTTATAATTTATTAGCTTATGATATTTTAATTTTATAATTTTTTAGATATTTTAAATTATTTTATTTTATTTTTATAAATATATTAATAAAAATGTATTTTTATTAATATTTATGTTATTTTAATATTTTTGTATTTTACTCATATATTTGCCTATAATTAAATTTTGCTCTCGTATTTAACCATACCATCAAGTTTGCCCTCGAACTCACTTGAAAAATCAATTTTGCCATCTGTCATGTCATTGTAAATTGCCACGTTAGCACCATAACGGTCAACATTGGCTTCCGCCAGTCAAAGGGCAAACAATGATGTAATTCGAATACTTTAAAGGCCAAATTGATGCTAAAATAACATAAGGGCAAAATTGATAAATTGGTTCTACTATAGGGGCAAATGTGACCTTTAGCCTAAAATTTAAAATCTAAATCAATAATCTTAAAATCCTAAATCATAAACATAAACTATAAATTTTGAATCTCTAACACATAAACCTTAAAACTACCCGCTTGTAAAATAATGATTTCCATTGTTGGTGTATAAAATAATGATCCGTGTATTCAATTAAAAAGAAAAAAAATAATAAAACATTAAATAAGTACAAGGGAATCAACTTCTCACCTTCCCGATTCCATTTGAATTTGATATTTTCAAACACGTTAGTATGGTTTTCTTCATATTGAACAAAAATATTATAATTAACAAAAACAAATTGGGTTGATAATTAACAAAAATTTCAGTACACATATCTACGTATAATATATTTTTAACCTAATAAAAATAAAAATTCATTTGTTTCTTACTTTTGAAGTTTATAATCGCAAAACAACAATGAGTACAAACGTGGATATATAAATAGAAAATATGGTTATATTTTATATTATATTTATAAAATAATATATTTCGTTCACAAAAAATATATTTTTATAAGGGTTAACTATATCATTTACCACCGAACTAATTGGAGATTCCTATTTTGACCACCGAACTAACGAACTCGTCAATCAAACTACCGAACTTATAAAATCAACCTATTTTGACCATCGTCGTTAAAAACCTAACGGTGGAGTGACGGAACTGCCACATGGCAATTAAAGGGAAAATTTTAAAATTATACATTTGGTCCCTATTATTTACACATTCTTTCAATTTAGTCCTAATTTTAAATTAATAAAATAATAAATTATTTAATTAGGTGGTGACACGTGTCAACACCTTATTGGAGGACTTTAATTATTTATATTTGATTTTATTAATTTATTTTCCTCCTCCAATCAGGTGGTGACACGTGTCACCACCTATTTAGAGGAGGAAAATAAAATCCCTCAACATGCGTTGGGGGTGGATCGAACCTAGGCAATGCTTGGGTAAAGGCAGTGGCTTAGCCATTGCACCAAGCGTAGGTGGTTAGAGCTTCTTAAAGACTATGACCTCACAATAGAGTATCATTCGGGTAAAGTGAATGTAGTGGCTGATGCTTTGAGTAGGAAGGTGGCAGTTGAGTTGCGAGCTATGTTTGCGAGATTGAGTGTATCCCGAGATGGTGGTTTGATAGCCGAGCTACATATTAAACCATCCTTAGTTCAGTTGATTCGAGAGAAACAATTTCAAGACAGAACTTTGGCACCTCACGTGCAAGATATAGCCAAGGGCAAACCCACAAATTTCTGCTTTGGTGAGAATGGGATCTTATGTTTTAAGAATAGAGTAGTCGTTCCAGAAGATACCGAGTTGAGACGTACTATTTTGAATGAAGCTCATAACAGTCCTTTTGCTATGCATCCGGGTAGTACGAAGATGTACCGTGGGTTGAAAGACGAATACTTCTAGATTGGGTTAAAGAAATATGTGGCCAAGTTTGTGAGTAAGTGTATGGTTTATCAACGAGTTAAGGTCGAGCATCAGTTTCCTTCAGGTTTGTTACAACCGTTGAAGATTCCAGAGTGGAAGTGGGAACAGATCACTGTGGATTTTATGTCAGGTTTACCGTTGACTCCTTCGAAGAAGAATTCAGTATGTGTAATAGTTGACAGATTCACTAAGTGTGCCCATTTCATTCATGTTCATACTAATTACACCTTAGACATGTTGGCCGAGTTGTATATCAGTGAGATTGTGAGGCTACATGGTGTACCGAAGTTGATTGTGTCAGACCGAGATCCGAGATTTATAGCTAGATTTTGAGAGTGTTTGCATCGTGTCTTGGGAAATTAGTTGAACTTCAGTACTTCGTATCACCCACAGTTAGATGGTTAGTCAAAGAGAGTTATTCACGTGTTAGAGGACATGTTGAGGTGTTGTATCATTGACTTTCAGGGTTCTTGGGAGAAACATCTACCGCTAGTAGAGTTCGCGTACAATAACATTTATCAGGCTAGTATTCAGATGGCACCATATGAAGCTCTCTGTATGGTAGGAAATGTAGAACACATGTTTGTTGGGCCGAGGCCGGAAAGAAGCTTGTACCTATGCCAGACTTGCTTAAGGGCACTACCGAGAAGGTAAAATTGATTTGTGATCGCTTGAAGGCAGCTTCAGACAGACATAATTCGTATGCCGATTTGAAGTGAAAAAAAGATTGAGTATGCTATTGGCGACAAAGTGTTCTTAAAGGTTTCCCCGTCGAAAAAAGGTAATGAGATTTGGTAAAAAAGGGAAGTTAAGTCCGAGATTCAATGTGTTCCATATTTCGATGCTCCGAAAGTATAGATCAGATCCGTCTCATGTTATGCCAGTGGAAGAGATTGAATTGAATCCAGATTTATCGTACAATGAAGAACCAGTCGAGATTCTTGCTACGGATAGTAAGGTTTTGAGTGGGAGGACCATTGAGTTAGTCAATGTTTTGTGGAGACATCGGGGTGTGGAAGAAGCCACTTGGGAGAGAAAAGCGGACATGGAAGAGCAGTTTCCGTACCTCTTTCCATCAGGTAAATTTCTAGGACGAAAATCCTTAAGTGGGGGAGAGTTGTAATGCCCCGGGTTTAAGGTCTGAGAGTTTGGACCGAGACCCGGGAAAGGTTTGTAGATCGAGTTTTGGGGTTTGGGTTGTCTTTAAATGAAATGGTTTCATAAAAGGGGTTTTAAAAATTAAATTGAGTTTTAAGGATAAATACGAATAAATTAAGGCAAGAGAGGATTTTTGATTAAAAATGAGTTTTAAAATAAAAGTGGAATAAAATAGAATATTTCAAAAAGAAAAAAAGGGATAGATACCCACTTTCTTCTTCCCTTTTCAAAACCTTTTCACGTTAAAACTCCCAAATGCCTAGCCACCATTCATTTTCACCAATCTTTACCATTTTGAAGGTTTCCAAGAGGTAAAAAACTTGATTTTTACTCTTCTCTTCATTTAAATCTTATTTGTAACATTTTATTTCCAAAAACTTGGTGATTTCTCAAGTTCTCTCATTTTGGGTAAAATGGGTTTTTGAAGAGGTTTAAACAATTTAGTGAAAACAATGGTTTGTGTGAGTTTTAAATCATATTTTTAGTATAATATAAGGTTAAGATGGTGGGTTTATCATGAAATCCCAAAATGGAATAAATGGGTAAATTTTAAGTTGGGGAAAATGAGTTTTTGGGTTGTTTGTGGTTGGAAATGGTTCCTAAGGGGTTTGTGGATGTGTGTTGAAGGTTTTGAAGCTTTTGGGTGTGTTTTGGATGTTAAATTGATGAAGTTGTGGTTGATTTTTGGTTAGAGTGGATTTGTGATTGGTTTTGTTTAGTTTCGGGTAGGAATCGGAAATGGTTGTTGTTGAATTGAGATAGAGTTGATTTCATTGGGTTTGATTGTTGAAAAGTATGTTAACTCTTTGTTTTGATATGTGTAGAAGCAACAGATAGAAATTTGGGTACTTCGGACGCGACACTCGGTGTTACGGAGGCTTGAAATCGGTGTTTCAGCTATCGTTGGGTTCTACCGGTGAGTGGAAATGTTTTTGAGAGTTTAGGTTGAGCTTGAATGACCAACCTAAGCTCGAGAGTAAGTGTTAAATGTTTACGTTTTACTTTTTCGGAATTCTTTTTTTTTTAAATCTTGTTAAGCATTATTGATATGAGATGAGATGAATGTGTGTATTTAACTAATGAGTGTGATATTGTTATAATGACTTTTATGATGTCGAGTATTGGCAAATATGAGGGTCTTACCGGGTATAATTGATCGACCATAGGATTGGAGTGCACTTGTAAAATTCGCGCGTGACCCTAGTGATGTAAGATTCCATTAGAGAGGAGTACGGTGATGTAAGATGCCACCGAAAGCTTTATTGTTAGACCTCGGTGATGTAAGTTGCCATCGTGAGTCTTGTTATTCTTATAGATTCGATAATGTGAGATGCCATCGAATCCAATCCGCATATCCGAATAATGTAATCATAGTTGCCAGAATACTCTTGTGTTGGAAGGTTAAATGTTATCTTGGTAGATGTTGAGAGTCATGCCATGTTGTTGCATTACTTGATGTAAGATGTCAAGCACATTGTTAGCGATGGAATTCATGCTTGTGGTTATGTTTTCAATTCATAAATGGTTTTGCTAAAACTGCGTTTTTGTGGTTTTGAGCACCACTCACTAAGCGTTTATGCTTACGCGCTCCTTTCCAACAATGCAAATTGTTAGCGACCTGGGAAGCAAAGGAAGGTGAGGGAAAGGCTCCGGTGATCATAACTTAAGCTCAAGTATGGATTTTAAGTTGTAACAATGATTTAGCAATGGGAATACTTGCTTTTGTGGTTAGGGAGGTGGTTGTAAACTCCCACACGTTTGATCATGTTGTTACATGTTTTAAAAGTTGAAACCATGCTATGTTGAGACTTATTTTGGCTCTTGGTTAAATGTCTTGTGTTTTGTCTTGTTGGTGTTTTTGAGTTAAAGTGTCTTTTTTAAGCTTTCATGTTTGAGATCCATGTTTGAATGTGTGCTTGTTTGAAACCTGCTTTTAGGGTGTTTTGCCTCTAGAATGATTGCTTAATATGTTGCCATGTGGTTTGTGATCTTTCGGGGTAAGTTTGGGAATGTTTGAGGATGCCAAAATGCATTTTAAGGCCAATATGTGCCCAGGCGTTTCAGAACATCTGGTATGGTTTCGGAATGGCTAGGCTTTTGGGGCACCCGTATCGGAACGGGAGTGGTGCCGTTTCGGTACGTTTTGCCTCTAGAGACTCCCGTTTCGAAACCAAGAGGAGCCGTTTCGGAACATCCTAATTTTTCTTTTTGATTAGAGCCCGCGTTTCGAAACGGGCAACCCCTATTTCGAAAGACATGTAGTTAAAGTGGTTAAAATGCATCTTTGAAGGTTTCCAAATGTTACATTTTGGTCTCTAATGCTTGTATGCTTCCTAAATGAGTTTATATGTCTCGTTTGTGTTGGCCTTGCCTCGTGTGCTTGAAAGATGACTAATAAACTATTTGGTAAGGTTTAAATTACCCGTTTGCCCCTGTTTGGCATGGTTTTGTAAAATGGTCCTTCGTGACTATTTGGCTCCAATTGAACATCCGATTGATGTCCGATTGAGACGTCGTTCTTCTGCTGTAACCCTGAACACCATAGGGCCGTTAAATTGCATTTAGACAAGATAAATTTTAATCTAGGGTTGTTAATCGGAGGGAAATTCTTAGATTTTTCTCCGGTTATCCCCATGTGACTCTCCTGATTTAGTCTTGCGACTAGACCGGTTTGAGGGGGTTACACAAAAGCTCAAACCCTAAACACTAATTTCACATATATAACCCTAAATCCTACATATTTCAAATTAATTTTACACTAAATATTTCAAATTAATTTAACATATATAAACCCTAAACCCTAACCTTAAATATTTCAAATTAATTTCACGCTAAATATTTCAAATTAATTTCACATATATAAACCTTAAACCCTAAACCCTAAATATTTCAAATTAATTTCACACTAAATATTTCAAATTAATTTCACATATATAAACCTTAAACCCTAAATATTTCAAACTAATTTCACACTAAATATTTCAAATTAATTTCACATATATAACCTTAAACACTAATTTAGGGTTTAAGGTTTATGGTTATATTTGTGAAATTAATTTAAAATATTTATGGTTTAGGGTATATATGTGAAATTCGTGTTTAGAGTTATATATGTGAAATTAGTGTTTAGAGTTATATTTGTGAAATTAGTGTTTAGGGTTTATATATGTGAAATTAATTTGTAATGTTTAGTGTAAAATTAATTTGAAATATTCAGGGTTTAGGGTTATATATGTGAAATTAGTGATTAGGGTTTAAGCTTTTGGCTTATAAATGTAGAAACCAATAAGATATATATATATATATATATATATATATATTAAATTTGGTGATTTAAAGCACAAAGTTGTGCTTGGTGCAGTGGTTAAGCCACTACCTTTACCCAAGCATTGCTTATGTTTGATCCACCCCCGACGCACGTTGAGGGATTTTATTTTCCTCCTCTAAATAGGTGTTGACACGTGTCACCATCTAATTAAACAATTTATTATTTTATTAATTTAAAATTAGGACTAAATTGAAAGAATGTGTAAATAACAGAGACCAAATGTGTAATTTTAAAATTTTCCTGTTAGTTGCCACGTGGCAGTTCCGTCACTCCACCGTTAGATTTTTAATGGCGGTGGTCAAAATAGATTGATTTTATAAGTTCGGTGGTCTGATTGACGAGTTCGTTAGTTCAATGGTCAAAATAGAAATTCCCAATTAGTTCGATGGTCAATGGTATAGTTAACCCTTTTTATAAATAAAAAACCCAACCAACCCTTAACTGTGAATACGAGGCTAAAGACGTGCCCTCCTCTCTTTGATTTCACTAATAATTTGTTCATGAATTAGACTATCTCGGCTGGCTTTTACAACAAAATCTTTATTAAAAAAAATTTCTAAAATTTTAGAGATCCTCGTTTAATCTTGGACCGTGTCTCAAGTTTCCCTATAAACTTCAACGTAAAAAAAACTAAAACAAAAACCAAATTTTTTTCAAAAAAGAATTGAATTTTTTTGGAATTTTCATACAAAACAACTGTGAATCATTGTTCGCTGTTCTTTGTTTTTCGAATCTTAATCATTTTGTTTTGTACCATCTTTTTAGCCAAAAGTTGGGGAAAATCAACATTTTTTTTACATTTCATGTTGAAAAACACCCACGTTCCGGTTACTTAATTGCTTGAAAATCCACCATTTTTGTTTGTAAAGAACAAAAAAATGGCGGAGTATTCGCCGGTAAAGAGATCGGGCTGTGGGATTTTCAGTGCAGTGTTTGGAAAGCATGGTTTGTGGCCTAAAAGGTCAACTTCAACAGGTTCATTACATATTATCAAGGAAAAGGATGATATCAACAACGTCAACCCAACGAACAAATACACAGAGCGCCGACGAAGCGGTTCCGATGAGGCAGCGTTCTTCGTACCAGAAGATCTGCCACAGAAACCCATAACAAAACCAACTTCAACTCATCCCAAGCCACAGGCGGTGTACCAGCAAAACCCGGTCCGGAAGCCTGTCCAAGAACCGACTAGAACAACGACCAAAGCTACCCAAGGACACGGCATTGTCAATGGCAACATTAATCGGAAACTCCCCAAGGAATCCATTAGTTTATCCGGCGAGCTCGAAACCATGATCGCCGATCATCAAAAAACAAGAGGAGCGATTTACGGAAATTTAGGCAATTTGAGGCAACCCGGAGGAGGGAACACCAATGCATCATACAACGTTAATGCAAAAGACGATGTTTCGAAACCTAATGGGAAATACGCCAACACTGTGATGGGAAACGTTGTGAAGAAGAAGCCGGTTGACGAAAGGAAACCGGCTTCTCTCTGTCGAGCTCTCTCGACCAGAATGGATCCCGAGATGTTGAAATTCATGGGCAATGAAGATTACAAGAATGGGAATTTCGCAGAGGCTTTAGCTTTGTACGATGCAGCCATTGCTATTGATCCGAACAAAGCTTCATATAGAAGCAACAAAAGTGCAGCTTTAGCAGCTCTAGGAAGGCTGATCGAGGCAGTTTTCGAGTGCAGAGAAGCCATTAGTATCGAACCTCAATATCACAGAGCTCACCATCGTTTAGCTAATTTATATCTCAGGTAAACAAAAACCATAGCAAATTTATTCAACTCAGTATTATATATATACATATTTATATATGTGAATGTATAGGTTAGGGGATGTGGAGAATGCTATATATCACTACAAGCACGCCGGCCTTGAAGCTGATAAAGACGACATTGCTAAAGCTAGAACTGTTCAGACACATTTGAACAGATGTACTGAAGCTAAAAGGCGACGGGATTGGAACAGTCTGCTAAAAGAAACGGATTCAACCATTAATAGTGGTGCAGATTCAGCTCCACAGGTACGTAAATCCCATCAAAATTTACCGATATTATGATCTGTTTTATAAAAAATGATATAAACTTTGGGTTTTTCTTTGGTTTGTTAAGATATTTGCATTGAAAGCTGAGGCCCTGCTGAAGCTGCTGAGACACCAAGATGCCGATGAAGCATTATTGGGAGGTCCAAATTTCGACGTCGATGACTTGAATAAATACTTTGGCCCCATTGGTAATGCCAATTTGCTGGTTGTTCGAGCTCAGGTGGATATGGCCGCCGGCAGGTTGGTGTTTACCTACTAAATTTAAGAGAAATATTGTTGATTTGAGTCTATTTTTCATAAAAGAGATAAGATGTTAAGTGTGGGGATTTGTTGATCCTAAGCTTAATTAATGTTGAAAAACAACTCAAAAGTAGAACTTTTGTTGGGAAAAGAGGAAACAAAAAGAGGGGTAAAAGACATTAGAGGTGGAAAAATTTAATCTATACCTACCAAATGGGGCTAAATTTGCACGAAAATGATTGGTTTTGGGGATTAATTGTTCTGCATGCTATGACAAGTCACCAACTTTCTCACTTAAAAAAAAGAATATTTCTTTGTTCTTTTTCATTGAGTTGAACTTTGACCTTGTTCTTGTTTTGTGCATAATTGTAAATTGTATATGTGGTTATCATTATCTATTATTTATTAGAATTATTCCCCCCTTTTATCATAATTGGCCATGTTAAGAATTTTCTTAAAAATGATAAAAAACCCAAACATTATAGAATATTTAGATGCCTTCTCGTGATCATGAACTATTCAAAATTTACCATTGACTTCTCATGATCATACATAAAATGATCTTTCAAATAATATCAGTATTAAGCAAATAGTAATGGTTTTCCATTGTTTAATTACGGTGGTTTGAAGATTTGATGAAGCATTGGAGGCGATTCAACGAGCCGTTAACCTTGACCCGAACAACAGAGAAGCGAGTTCCGTGATGAGAAAGGCGAGGGCCGTAGCGGAGGCTCGATCCAGCGGCAACCAGCATTTCAAGGCATCGAAATTCTCGGAAGCATGCAGTGCGTACGTGCAAGGGCTGGAACATGACCCCCACAACTCGGTCTTGTTGTGCAACCGAGCCGCTTGTTGGTCCAAGCTCGGCCAATTCGAAAAGGCAATAGAGGACTGCACCCATGCCCTCAACCTGCGCGCTGGCTACACCAAGGCTAGACTACGACGGGCGGATTGTAATTCCAAGGTGAGAATCTAAGATCTTGCAACACATTTTGTATTTGTTTTTTCCCCTATTTTCATCCTATGTATAGATGTTTAACTAATTGTGTTGCTCATAAATACATATAATTAGGAATCAGCATTCGATTGAGTCGAGTAAAAAAAATCGAGTTGGTTGAGTTTACGAGTCTTATTTTATAACTCAAATTTTATTTGAAATTTTTTCAAGTCGAGTTAAGTTGAGTCAAATCGAGTTGATTTGTTCAAATTTTTGTTCAAATTTAATTGTAGATATTTATAATGTTATGGTAGTAATTGGTTCCAATTCAAACGATTTTCTATAATAATATAAGATATACATATATATTTCTTCTTATGTGATATACATATTAGGTAAAGTTGTGGGTCTCGAACTTGAACTTGAAAACTAACCTACTAATTATTAAAAATTTCGAGTTGCTTGAATTCTCATTTTATAACTCAAACTTTGTTTGAAATCTTTTAGTCAAAGTTTTTCCACCTAGAGTCAAGTAAAAAGTTCAATTTTTTTCGAGTCAAATCTAATTTTGCTCACCCCTACGCATAATTCTCCAGTAATGATGAACTTTATATTTGTAACAGTTGAAGAAATGGGAAGCTTCAATACAAGACTACACAATCTTGCTGAGAGAAACACCGGACAACGAGGAGGTGAAAAGGGGGTTGTTCGAAGCTCAAATGCAACTCAAGAAACAACATGGTGAAGTTGTATAAAGACAAGAATGTCGGGTACGAGGAGAGAGGTTTTAGAACATCAAAGGTATGGAGCCGGGCAATGCATGGAGAAAACTGAAACAAAGGATGAGGAAAAGAAAGCTTAAAGGCATAGAAACAAAGGGACAAAGCGAGCTACGGTTTCGTGATATGTACTGTCGGGTTTTGGCAGGGTTAAAGAGGTTATTGTCCTAGGATGGAACAAAAAGTTGTTTTTGTTATTCGTGAGGAATTTCTGTGGGAAATTTTGATACATTACTTAGAACCAAACAATTAATATTTGGTAACAATTTGAATATATGTGTGCACATATGCTTTCTTAAATCTTTTTAAATATAATTTTTATAGATCAAATGAAGATACTCGAACATTAATTCTTATCACAGTGTTAATGAGCACTCGGCTAACGAAACCACCGGATGTTGATTTCATTTTAAATTTATTTATATAAGACTTAAACCTGATCAAATAAATGCTCAACCTTTTAGACCTCCTTAAACTAGGACTAAAGTTTATTATGATTATGTTATATTACGAAAAAGGATTATATGAATCCATTATATACCGCATCATATTACATCTCATTTTATTTGGTGAACGACTTAAAGTCGTGATATTTAATATAAGGGTAATCTTCACCAGTGGTCCTTTTTGTTTAAGGTATGTTTTATTTTGGTTACTAGAATTTAAAAAAATTATTCTGGTCACTTACGTTTAGAATCGTTTCTATTTTGGTTCTTTGGCCGTTAGTCTCCGTTATTTAAAAAAAATTAGTTTCTAATTTAACCTCCCAAACTTTCAAAATTTTATTTTTCACCATCTTCCCCAAAAATTATAAAACTAAAACCCAAAAAATTAAATAATGGCTATAACCCAACACTACAACCCATTCCCCCAAAATTATAAGCCTCAACTTCCATTGCAAATGGTTGAACTTTGGAGCCATTTCATCAGTAGCTCTTTTATGTCTCTACAAATGCATTGAACTTGAAATAAGAAACACATCAATATTTTTTTTCGAGTTCAAATAAGTCAATTGCCACATTTGTTGCATAAAAGAAATTAATTCATGAGTTACTTTTTCTAAATAGAATGTATGGGCTTGTATAGTGAAAGACATTGTCATGTTGTTAAAAAATTGCTTTGTGTGGTTTCATGCTCTCAGGTTTGACTATTCTGTAAATGCTGAGCGTGCTGCAAGATTTCATCCAGAGATTTTTAAGTACTATCCAAATCTCAAAAGATGAATCTCTACTACTAGGTTATTCGGGGATTCGACCAAAACTTCATGGACCTGGGCAGTCTGTCAGTGATTTTGTAATACAGGTTTGTTTCAAGTATTCTCTTTATTATGGAGTATTAAAACTGATATATAATTTTGTCTAGCTATATGCCCGAATTTTATTTATGGTACAAAAAGCTACTAATTTTTTAATAACCTTGCATAATTTTCTCTAAGAAAGGAATAAAAGAAATTACATATGTTGCTAGATTAGCATTCAAACAATTGTTTATCCACAATTTATGATTAGTGAGAAACTTAGCAAATAAACAAACAACAACCAAGCCTTTCTCACTACTTGGATAAGCTGAATAGACTATAGCTTCTCCCCATGTACTTTATTTTTGAACCATTAAGTAAGAGCATTAAGTTTGTAGTCCTATTTAATAGTTAAACTTCTATTCTTCTCAAGTGCTTCTGAAAAAGGACCCAGTTGAATACACATGTGGTTAATGAATCTAAAGAACCAATTTAGAACCACTTTATGACATGCTTGATGAAGAGGAGTTTATCATAGTAGACTAGAGCCTAAGGAGTGCAACATAACAAGGCACCTAAAGAATTAGATGTATATTCTAGTTTTAAAACTGAAGTTGAAACCTAGACAGGGGCTTTGAAAATTAAGAGACAATTTAAAGGTTAAAATCAAATCAACAAGTTTTATTCCTAATATATTTCGGGAGGGCTACAAGAACCTAGAAAAAGAATGTTCACTGAAGGTGCATGAAACCCTTCTAACATTCCATCACCATCCTCTCTTCGAGTTTTAATAGTTTTATATCATCATTTATGATCCCTCAACCTTGTCTTTTTAGTCTCCCCTTCACCCTTTTACTCTATTGAATCTTAATTTGAAAGTTTGGGGTTAAAATAGAAACTAATTTTTTAAATAACGGAGACTAACGACCAAGGGACCAAAATAGAAACGATTCTAAACGAAAGCAACCAGAATAAATTTTTTTGAATTCTAGTGACCAAAATAGAATACACTTTAAACGAAAGGGACCACTGGTGAAGATTACCTGTAACACCCCAAATTTGGGCCTAGATGTTTAGATTCTGAATTGGACCGGTCTGAAAAACAATTCGAATCTAAAAGGGAGTTTTAGGGAACACCTAGTTCGGGATACTTTAAAAATATGGAAAATACCTAAAAATCCTTATTTAATATAAGAAATACAATGGTGGAATCAATTCTACAAAATAAGGTTTGGAAATACTATATTTCGGTGTAGTGACCAAATCGCAATTTTTGCAAAGTTAAGTAGTGAATGTTTTGTAAAGGATTGAAATTTTGAATCTTTAAGGAGATAATTTTACCAAAATGTTTTTATCAGATTTTTCCTTAATTTGGCTGATTTAATTAATGTTTTAATTAAAGAAAATGAAGGGTGATTAAATTAGAAAACCACCTTTGACTTTTCATAACTACTTTTCACAAATTTTCCCTCATTTTATTTTCTCTCAAATTCCTTTCAACCAAACAATTTCTCTCCAACCAATTTACTTTGATTTTCACTTCATTTGATGAGATTTCAATATCTCTTTGATTCTTAATCAATTCCTCATCAAATCCACTTGATTTCTACATTGAATTTTCATGAAAACTTGCCCAAATCAAGGAGAAATCATTCATTAGAGGTAAGCTTCGTCCTTCTCCTCTAATGATCAGTTCTTTACTGAAATTCCCAAGTTATCAATCCTTTATTAATGATTTTTAAGTGGTTTTAATGTTAGAAACAAGAAATTGTCTTAAAACTCAAGATTTTGGAAAAGATCTTGAAGATTTTCGTGGTGATTGATTGGGCTCTATTTTGAGATGGTTTTCTAATGTATTTTGGATGTTAATTGATGTTACAAATGACGTTTTATCAATCAAATCTCGAATAGGTTTGTTTTCCTAAGTTTTGCTTGTTAGAATGATGGTTTTTAGGGTGATTTTGGTGTTCTGTCATAGCTGGAGGTATAAGGACGTGGTTGTGTTGGTTTTTGATGTTAATTGATGTTTAAAAATGATTAGAAGTGATGGATCTTGGCTGGGTTTGGTCTTGGAAGAGTTTGGAGGTGTTTTCGGTAGTGTTTGGTAGCCAAAATGTGGTGTTTGTGTATATCAGCGAGTTTAGGTGTGTGGCTGACGATTTCAATGCATGATGATGCATTAATCCTCTGCTCTTTTGTGTTTAAATCAGGGGAGACATCTTCGGACATCTTTGGAGTTGATCCGGAAGCTTAGATTGTGTTTCGACGAGCAATCGAAACGTAATCGGTGAGTGCATATGGTTTTAGAAATCCTTGAGGGACAAAGAATCAAGGTTTGGGGATTTAGGAAAGGTTTGAAACACCTTCCTAAATCCGAAAGTAAGTATTGGCTAGATTGCTCTCCTGAATGTGGTGATTGCCCCTAAAATGCTTTTACATGCTCATGGTTTGAGATTGATAAATTCCTACTGTTTTATGCATATTTTATAGCATGAGATGATGCTTGAAAAGATTTCATGAAGTAACATGTTGCATAGTTGAGATTTGAGCTTTTATGTTAAAGCATAGCAAATGTTATGGTTTTGAAATGAGATGAGAATGTTGAGAATTGTTGCATGAAAAACAGTAGGTGAGATGATGTTTTTAACATAATATATTGGCATAGATGTTGAGATACTTACCGGATATAATTGATCGATCAATAGGATGAGAGTGCACTATAAACTAAAAATTCGTATGTGCTCTTTGGTTAAGCCAAAGGGAGAGAACCGATGATGGACATTCCATCGGATATGACTTGGTGAAATACCCAAGCTTTGTGGCGATGAGAGATTCCGCCATGTGAGTACGGTGATATGAGATTCCACTGGAAACTATGTTGCTAGACGAGTGAGTACGATGATGAGAGATGCCACCGGAAGTTGATCTTATGGAATTGCTTGGTTTACCTGTTGAGTCTTTTGATGTTGGTATGCGTGTGACTAGTTCCTTTGGTGAGACGGTGGTAACAAGAAAGTTGTATAGGAGATGTCCCTTGAAGGTGCAAAATCATGTTTTTTCTTGTTGATCTTATGAAATTGCCATTCTATGGCTTTGATGTAATCTTTGGCATGGATTGGCTTGTTGAGCATAGAGCTGTTGTGGATTTCGAAAGCAAGCGAGTTTCGTTTAAACTTGCAGATGATTATGAGGTGGTGGTAGTAGGTGAGAATGTGAAGTTCCTTGCCAATGTGGTGTCTACATTGGAAGCAAGTCGAATGTTCTGGGCTAAGGGGGTTACATTACAATATAATAAAATCTAGGCTTAAGGGCTACTATTGTCCCTATAATAGTTTCAATTTATCGATTTTGCCTTTATGGTATTTTCGCATCAATTTGACCCTTAAAGTAGTCGAATTGCATCATTGTTTGCCCATTGACTTACGAAAGCCAACATTGATTGTTTAGGTACTAACATGACACTCCACATGCAAAGGTGACGTGGCAGAGGTGCAATGTAACCCCCTCAGCCCGGCCTAGTCGCAAGACCGAATCGGGAGAGATACACGAGGATAACCGGAGAAAAATCTGAGAATTTCCTTCCGATTAACAACCCTAGATTAAAATTTATCTTGTCTAAATGCAATTTAACGGTCCTATGGTGTTAAGGGTTACATCAGAAGAAACAACGCCTCAATCAGGCATCAATCGGATGTCCAATTGGGGGCAAATGGTCACGAAGGACCATTTAGCAAAGACAACACTAAACATGGGCAAAAATGTAATTTAACCTTATCAATTAATTAGTTAGTCAAATTTCAAGCACACGAGGCAAAACCAGCACCAACGAGACATAAAAACTTATTTAAGAAACATACAAGCATTAGGAACTAAAACATAACATTTGGGAACCTTCAAAGATGCCTTTTAACCACTTTAACTGCTTGTGTTTCGGAACAGGGGTTGCCCATTTCAAAACGCAAGCTCTCAGCAAAAAGTAAAATTAGGTCGTTCTGAAACACTCCTCTTGGTTTCGAAACGGAAGTCTCTAGAGGCAAAACGTACCGAAACGGCACCACTCCCGTTCAGATACGGGTGCCCCAAAAGCCTGGCCGTTCTGAAACCATATCAGATGTTCTGAAACGCTTGGGCACAGATTGGCCCGAAAATGCATTTCAGCATCCCCAAACATTCCCAAACTTACCCCGAAAGATCACAAACCACATGGCAACATATTAAGCAAACATTCTAGAGGCAAAACACCCTAAAGACAGGTTTGAAACATGCATACACACAAATATGCATTTCAACCTCAAAGGCTCATAAGAACACTTTAACTCAAAAACACCAACAAGCCAAAACATATGTCAATTAACCAAAAGCCTCAACAAGCCTCAACATAGCATGGTATCAACAGTTAAAACATGTAGCAACATGGTCAAACACATAGGAGTTTACAACCACCTCCTTAACCACAAAAGCAAGTATTCCCATTGTTAAATCATTATTACAACTTAAAATCCATACTTGAGCTTAAGCTACGATCACCGAAGCCTTTCCCTCGTCTTCATTTGCTTCCCGGAACACTAACGATCTGCATTATTGGAAAGGAGCGCGTAAGCATAAAGGCTTAATGAGTGGTGCTCAAAACCATAACAACAACAATGCAGTTTTAGCAAAACCATTTATAAATTAAAAACAAGGCCACAAGCATGAATTCCATCAACTTGAATATCAACAATCTTACATATGCTTGGCATCTTACATCAAGCAAAGCAACAACATAAACAACATGACATGACCTCAAACACCAACACGATAACATTCAACTTTCCAACACAAGAGTATAATGGCAATTATGGTTACATTACTCAGATACACGGATTGGACTCGATGGCATCTTACATCACAAAATCTATAAGAACAACAAGACTCACAATGGCATCTTACATCACCGAGGTCTACAATAAAGCTTATGGTGGCATCTTACATGACCGTACTCCTCCCTAATGGCATCTTACATCACTAGGGCCACACGCAAATTTTACAAGTGCACTCTAATCCTATGGTCGACCAATTATACCCGGTAAAATCCTCATATTCGCCAATGCTCAAACATCATATAAACCAACATAACAATACAACATTCATAAATCGATTTCACACAATCATCTCATACCAACAAAGCATAACAAGCTTAAAAAGGAATTTCCAGGAAAAGTAAAATGTAAATATTTAAACACTTACTCTTGAGCTTAGGTTGGCCTTTCAAGCTCAACCTAAACTCTCAAAAACATTTCCACTCACTGATAGAACCCAAACGATAGCTGAAACACCGATCCAAGCCTCTGAACTATCCGGTCTCGCGTCCAAAGGACCCAAACTCGTTTCCCATGTTTCTAGCCAATCCAAAAATGATGCATTAGACCCAAATCAAGCCCCCAAACTTGCAGCAACACAAAAACTCATCATTCATCATCAAAATCAAATCAATTTACACCCAGAACACTTGGAAACACCATCAAAACGTCCCAAACAAACTAGCTGCCAAAACCCAACAAATTTACCATCAAAACTACTTCTTTAAACATCCAAAACACTTACCCAAGGTCTAGAAACCATCAGCTCAAGGTTCCTCACAAGAACAACCCAAAACCCCACATTTTCAACTCTAAAACCCATCTTTTTTTTATTAGTTTCGGGTTTTTTACTTTTAGCCACTATTTTAGCATTTTTAGGACACCAAAACAAGATTAAAAACATCCTTAAACATGTCATCAAACTACCCGAACGAAAATCCCCTAATTTTCCTCTTTTTCAAACTCAAGGCATTTTGAAATAATTTCAAACAATGAGTTTTAAGGAAAATTTAACTAATAACAAGCTTAAGGAAAGAAAAATCAAAACATGGGAGAGCTTACCTTGAAAACTTGTTTGTAGGAAAGGTAGGAGCAATGAAATAGTAACAATGGTGGTGTTTTGCAAAAGTAACGTGAAAAAGGTGTTAGAGAAGAAGATGATGATAAAACAATTTTTTTAAATCCCCAAAAACCTGTTTTTGCCCTTATTCATTAAAACTTCTTTTTAAGTTCAATAAAAATATTTTCTCTCAATTAAATTTAACTCGAATCGATGTAACCAAACCCGGTTATCTCCCGGGCCCTAAACCCGGGGCATTACAACGCTCCCCCACTTAAGGAATTTCGTCATCTAAATTTACCCGATGGAAAGAGGTACGGAAATTGCTCTTCCATGTTCGCTTTTCTCTCCCAAGTGGCTTCTTCCACACCCCGGTGTCTCTACAAGACCTTCACCAACTCTATGGTCATACATCGCAATACCTTGCTATCGGTAGCTAGAATCTCAATTGTTTCTTCATCATATGACAAATCCGGATTCAATTCAATCTCTTCCACTAGCATAACATGAGACAGATCTGATCTATACTTTCGGAGCATCGAAACATGAAACACATCATGAATCTTCTCAAGCTCGGGCGGCAATCTCAACCTATACACAACAGGACCAATCCTCTCAACTACCTCGTAAGGACCAATGAATCTTGGACTTAGCTTCCCCTTTTTACCAAACCTCATTACCTTTTTCCACGAGGACACCTTCAAGAACACTTTGTCATCGATGGCATACTCAACCTCTTTTCTCTTTAAATCGACATACGATTTATGTCGGTCTGAAGCTGCCTTCAAGCAATAACAAATCAATTTTACCTTCTCGGTAGTGCCCTTAAGCAAGTCTGGCATCGGTACAAGTTTATGTCCGGCCTCAGCCCAACAAAAAAGAGTTCTACATTTCTAACCATATAGAGCTTCATACGGTGCCATCTGTATACTAGCCTGATAACTGTTATTGTACGCGAACTCTACTAACGATAGGTGTTTCTCTCATGAACCCTGAAAGTTAATGATGCAACACCTCAACATGTCCTCTAACACCTGAATAACCCTCTCTGACTGTCAATCTGACTGTGGGTGTACGAAGTACTGAAGTTCAACGAAGTCCCCAAGGCACGATGCAAACACTCCCAAAATCTGGCTATAAATCTCGGATCTCTATCAGAGACAATAGACTTCGGTACCCCATGTAGTCTCACAATCTCACTGATATACAACGTGACCAACTTGTCTAAGGCATAAGTAGTATGAACGGGTATGAAATGAGCACACTTAGTGAACCTGTCAACTATTGCCCATATTGAGTTCTTCTTTGAAGGAGTCAACGTTAAACCTGACACGAAATTCATGGTAATCCATTCCCACTTCCACTCTAGAATCTTCAACGGTTGCAACAACCCTGAAGGAAACTAATGTTCGACCTTAACTCACTGACAAATCATACACTTACTCACAAACTCGGCCATATATTTCTTTAACCCAATCTAGAAGTACTCGTCTTTCAACCCACGGTACATCTTCGTACTACCCAGATGCATAGCAAAAGGACTGTTATGAGCTTCATTCAAAATAGTATGTCTCAACTCGACGTCTTCTGGAATAACTACCTTATTCTTAAAATATAAGATTTCATTCTCACCAAAGTAGAAATCTGTGGGTTTACCCTCGGCTATATCTTGCACATGAGGTGGCAAAGATCGGTCTTGCAACTATTTCTATCGAATCAACTGAACTAACATTGGTTTAACATGTAGCTCAGCTATCAAACCACCATCCTATGGCACATTTAATCTCGTAAACATAGCTCGTAACTCAACTGCCACCTTCCTACTCAAAGCATCGACCACTACATTCGTTTTCCCGGATGGTACTCTATTGTGAGGTCATAGTCCTTAAGAAGCTCTAACCACCTACGTTGTCTAAGATTCAACTCTCTCTGAGTCATCAAATATTTCAAACTCTTGTGGTCGGTGTAAACTGTGCAATTCTCACCATAAAGGTGGTGTCTCCAAATCTTCAAAGCAAATACCACAGCTGCTAACTCAATGTCGTGGGTAGGGTAGTTCTTCTCGTGAACCTTCAACTGTCTCGAAGCATAAGCTACAACTCTTCCCTCTTGCATAAGCACACAAACTAAACCTACATATGACACATCATTGTAGATTGCGAACTCTTTCCTTGGCCATGCAGAATCAAAATAGAAGCTTCTGTCAATGCTTTCTTTAATTTTTCAAACGCTTGTTGTCTTGTATCTGTCCACTCATACGAAACATTTTTCTATAACAGTTTAGTCAAAGGTGCAACAATCTTCGAGAACCCTTCAACAAATCTTTGATAGTATCTGGCCAAACCTAGAAAACTACGGATTTCGGTCACTGACTTCGGTTGCTTCCAACTCACTATTGCTTTTATCTTCTTGGGATCCACAATAATCCCGTCGGCTGAGATCACATGACCTAGGAAGACTACTTCCCTAATCCAAAACTCACATTTTCTTAACTTGGCATACAACTGATTTTCAAGCAAAGTCTAAAGCATTAACCGCAAATGCTCATCATGTTCTTCCTCGATCCTAGAGTACACCAAAATGTCATCTATGAACACTACTACAAACCTATCCAAAAACTCGTGAAACACTCGGTTCATCATGTATATAACTGCAACTGGGGCATTAGTCAAACCAAATGGCATTACCAAGAACTCGTAGTGCCCATATCGTGTATGGAAGGTTGTCTTCGGTATGTCCACATCCTTTACCTTTAACTGATAGTAGCCCGATCTGAAATCAATCTTCGAAAACACTATAGCACCTCTCAACTGATCAAGCAAATCATCAATCTGCGGAAAGGGATATTTGTTCTTCACTGTTACCATGTTCAACTACCTATAATCTATGCACATCCTCATACTATCATCCTTCTTCTTTACCGGAGCACCCCAAGGTGAAATGCTAGGCCTAATAAAACCTCTATCTGACAGCTCCTTAAGTTGTGTCTTCAACTCTTTCAACTCTTTAGGTGACATTCTATACGGGGCAATAGATACGGGAGCAGAATTTGAATACGCCTCAATAGCAAACTCAACATCCCTATCTAGAGGCAAATCATGCAATTCTTCTGGGAAAACACTCGAGAAGTCACAAACTGTTCTGATATCTTGCAGTCTAACCTCACTCATATTTTGAATCATTACACAGGCCAAGTAAGCTTGACAACCCAAATCCATCACCCTCTAAGCTTCTAAAGCTGAAACAACATTACACAAGAACTTAATGTTCTCACCAACTACTACTACCTCGTAGTCATTAGAATTTTCAAAACTACTACCAAAGTACAAAGTCTGGACAGATTTCACCAAATAACGCCAAGGCCATTCAAAACTTAATCTTCACCCATTTATTTCAATAGGCAATTATATTTCAAATTTACTCAAATAATTATAATCTATTTCTAACCCATATTCGAATCCTAATCATTCATAACAACAAATTGAAAACTCATCATCATTTCCTTATAAACATATGTTCACACTAGTCCGATTACTCATATAAGCTATTTCCATTCTCAATTTTACACTATTACTACAAAATCTAGTCTTATAAGGCGGTTTCCACATGTTTTTTTTAATTTGTTTGCTAAAAGAGTTTCTTTAATCAGGTTTATTCAGCAGCCCCTTTAAACTATAAATCAAACAATCAAACTCTGAATTTGTGAAATGACTCTTCAAATAAGCTTTCGAAACAACCCCTTATAGTTTAAAATAGTCCAAAATTCACCTTCAATTTCAAGTAAGTAATGAAACAATAACATGCTCCAAATCTCAATACTCTTAACACAAAAATCTCAATAATTCAAGCCTGCCATATGATCCCTAAACAAAACAACATAGCACACAAAGAAATTTGTACATGAATACACGAATTAATTCTTACATTAAAAGAAAGGAAGATAATTTCTTACCATCTTCCTCACTATTCGATTAAGGTCTTAAGGAAATGAATCAAGATGGAGCTTCAATCTCCACAACTCTTCTCTCATTCTTTCTCTCTACAACTATGGTTTCGGTTTTCATGCTCTTCTTCTTTCACTATACCCGATTATAGAGGATTAAGGAAGGATAAGGAAGATGACAGTTGTTCATCTTTTCTCCTTGACTCCTTAGCCGAGTCATCACCCATTCACAGTTGCCATTCATAATGGCTTACAAGTGTGCATGTCCCTCTTTTAATATTTAACTTACATGCAAGCTTCAATTTCAATCAATGAATCGATTAGGCCCCTTTTACAATTTTTTTGCTCATCAAAAGTCATATATTATAAAGAATGATAAACAACGAAATATCATACGGTCGCCTCGTTAAAAACCTCCCTAAGCCTAACGGAGGAAAAGAGTACAACCCGTAGATGACAAAGAGAGGAAAGACAACCTGAATAGCAATGAAAACCCCTCGACACAAAAAAACAATGCCTATACAAGATCGTTAACGAGCAAGGAATAAAGAAGCACACGAGACCCCCTACTTAGCCAATGCATCAGCTAGACCATTCGCTTCACGGAAAATATGCAAGAAACACACGGAAGATAAACTGAGGCAATCGCTATCAATCTCATGAAAAACATCCCAAAGAAGCCACGAATGCTTGTCCACATGTAGTATCCACCTAACAGCGACCATAGAATCCGACTCCACCACCAACGGGAAAGACGACCAAGCCGACTTCTGAAAAAATGATAAGGCAAACGCAATTGCCCGCAACTCAGCTTCATTAGACTCAAGTCAACCAACCGGACTAGAAAACAGAGCCACTATCCTACTTTGATCGTCTCGCAACACACCCCCAAAGCCTGCCGGACCAGGTTTACCACGTGCATACCCGTCAACCGAAAACTTCAAAGTCCCCTCAACCGGAGGTTCCCAACAAATTCCCTTGCGCACCGGTCGAACGACGAAAGGCTCAGAAAACGGGCTTGAGCATTCCTACCACAACGCCTCACTAATGAGGAGATCATCTCGCAACGTTCTCATCCAATAAAACGAGCACAATTTGATTAAGAAGCAAATATCTGATGTCGGTAACAACTTCTTATTAAAAATCATCTCATTGTGCGCGAGCCAAATTGACCAAAACAAAGCTGCCACACTCGAGATCCACAAGCAACAAAGCACACCAGAAAACGAACAATGAAAATCCGGTATAAAAAAAGCTGACAAGTTCTTCGGCAAAGGCAAACACATGCCCCACCAACACCGAAACCAATCCCAAATGTTCTGAACAAAAGAGCAGGAAAATAACAAGTGATCGACATCCTCCTCACCATCCTTACACCATATGCACAACGTACTTTGCCCATCAAAAACAATACCACGTTGTCGCAAAAAGTCAAAAGTAGGCAAATGGCGCAACCAAACAAACCATAAAAAAGCTTGTACCTTAGGCGTCACGAGAATCTTCCTCGTAAAACAAGCACCAAAGTCGCTTTCGCCCGCTCGATCTAACATCAATAGCTGAGAAATAGACTTAACTGAGAAGAGCCCTTGAGCATCCGGAGACCAAACCAATCTGTCGTGGCAGCTAACATGAAGACGTGTATCGCCCACCACAGACCACAACTCATGAAGTTGCCCTACCTCAAACGAGCGAAGAGGTCGACGGAAAAAATCAGACCACAAAGTATGTCGAAATGCCCATGTACCGAGTAATCCACAACCAAGGCTAATCGATTCTGAACACAGGAGAACAAACGCAGAAAAATATCCTTCAAGGGCTTATCCACGCACCAGGCATCAAACCAAAAAAGCACACGACTCCCACCCCCCACTTGCTATAACAAATTATCGTGCAAATGCCTTTGAATATCAACTGAACAAGCCGTCTGCACAAATTGTTTCCAAACAACGAACATCATACGCTGATGTGAAGAATTAAAACGCCACCATTGGGCAGCCTCACCATATTTTGCCACGATAGTAGCCCTCCACAACGTATACATGTCGGTAGCATAACGCCACGACCACTTCGCTGGCAATGCTGTGTTTCAAACCTGTAGATATGCTACCCCCAAACCACCCAAATGACGCGGTCGACATACCATTTTCCAGATCACTCAACTCATTTTGCGATGTAAGCTCACACCTCCCCAAAGAAAAGCTCGCCTCACCTTATCAATGACCGCAATAACTCCTTTCAGAATCCTAAACAAGCACATGTAATAAAAAGGTAGTGAGGATAGGACTGAATTAACCAAGGTGACCTGAACCGCGAACGATAATGAAGTTCGCTTCCAACCAGCAAGCTTCCGTCGAATATTGGCAATAACGGGCTCCCAAACCGTGACACTACGGGGATTAACCCCTAACAGAATTCCCAAATAAGTAAACGAAAAGGCACCACGACAACATCTCAAAGCACTAGCACAAGAGTCGACCAATACATCCTCAACTCCGATAGCAAACAACGAGGACTTACCAAAATTAATTTGCCCCTTTTACAATTAGGCATTCGTTTCTTCATTGTTCCAATTTAATCCTTAATTTATCTCATTCTACGCTAATCATTATACATTTAAATAAAATTAAGTCACCTATAAAGTGATAGCATTCAAATTAATTTCATAATTTAATCTAATTCAAAGTACGTCCACAAACAACCAACTAAAATCATACGAGTTTATTGTATTTAAAAGATTATTTCTTGTACAAGAATTATTGAATGCAATTGACTCGATTTTAGGGGTATTACACCATTATTCATTGAGAACAAACACACAACGGTAAAGCCAAGGGGAATACGATGGCCAGCAATGCCAAACATTTCCGGCTTTACCAAACCCTTATAGTCCATAAAAATAGGATAAAACAACTTATAACATGAATAGAATCAATAAACTTATACCAAAGTTAAGCAAAAGAAGAACACATGAATATAAAAACAAGCATTAACAAACTTAAATTCATAGAATAGAAGCTTATACATGTTTTTACATCGCAACTTATACCATAAGCATTAATGTTCTTGCTGTAAAGGTACCCTACAAAAGCAAAAACAGAATCAGAAATCATTTTCAAAAATTAATAAACATAAAAAAAATTGAAAACTAATTTAAATGGTTTACCTTAAACGGGAAGTGAATCTTCACTAAAATTAGAGATTGAAGAATCTTTAACCACAATAAGATAATCTTCATCCCTTTCCTCTGGTTCAAAACCATACAACCAATTACGGGTTGTTACAAATATTTCAACATTTTAGGCAAGATTTTAGCCCTCAACTTGTTCAAAATCTGACCCCATGCTAAATGAAGATTCGAAAGAAACTGAAGTGATTGGAATGGCTAAAACATCTCTTGTCATGTGCAAAAGTACGGGAAAAGAAATAGTTTGTGCTTTCCAATACTCTAAAATATCAAACTCAGCATCTTTAGTACGAGGGATAAGGGACAAATTAATGTAGGAGCCAACATCAAATTTTTCCACTCCTAAAAGCAGTTAAATTGGCATCAAAATCCTAACATGCAAAAAGATAAAGAGTTAATTAAAACTATGAAAACAGAAACTTAAGTGAACTTTAAGAAAATAAAAAATGACCTAAAATAGATTAGATTTTTTAAATGTTTGAGGCCGACTGAAATTTGACACACTTTGTAGTTTGAGATGAGTTACTTTAGACAAAAGAATTAGAAGAAGAAGAAGAAGAAGAATATACAGATTTTGAATAATATATAATATATATATATATATATATACAGATTTTTCATTATATACAATACTTACCATCCTTTCAACCTCATCCTCAACATAAAGGACAATGTACAACTCCTTCAAAATTTATAATTTATATCAAGGATCAAGCAAAACAGTAAAAGAGAAAATCGTTGAGTGATCAAACCAATATTTCTCATATAATTCAAGCATGGGTACTGCCATTGCAGAAATGCCCTCACAAGGATCATTGTGAGCATCACACAACTTTTCAATTGCAACAACATTATCCAAGTAAAGTTAGAAGTGGGCTACTTAGATCCCGAGATCAGAGTAGTAATTTCAGAAAATTGCTTAATGAAATCACAGATTAATTGAGTAGTTTTCCACTCATCCTCACTAATTATATCCAAGTCATTTTCCCTATTAACAAACAAGTTAATGGCTAATTTAGCATCAATTGCCCTACAAAGCATTGGTAAGTAGAGTTCCATCGAGTAGGAACATCCAATATCAACTTACCACAAAAAGAATAACAACAATATTTAACAGTTAATTTAAAGCTACAAAGTCGAGCATCAGAAGAATCAATAAACTTAACTATTTCACGTAATTTAATAGCAGAAGATTCAATTACCTTCAAACCTTTTGAACTATCGATTTCAAAATATGGGCAGCACACATTATATGAAAATACTTACCATTGCATGGAAGGGGGGAAATGACATGCAAATCATCTTTGAGTCGTTTAACTATTCTCTCATTTGCATAACATTATCAAGAGTTATGATAAAAGCTTTTTTTTTTCAAGACCCCACTCGCATAACATATTTTTCACAAACATAAAAATAGACTCACCATCATGAGGTGGGGAAAACGGTGAAAATTCAGTATTTTAGACTGAAATTTCCAGTTATTATCGACATAATGTGCAATCATAGCAAAATAAGAACGTGAAGTGCAAGCAGACCATCCATCACATGTAAAACAGATACAACTTGAAACAGAATGTATTGAATCAAGTAGCAATTTTTTTATGTTTCTCATGCTTTAACATGCAACGCTTAGTAATAGTATACCTCGAAATATCCTTCACATTAGCATTCAGGTACTGATGCAAAACCCTAATTTTTTCATGCTTAACCATACTCAAAGCATAACCATGACACATAATAGCCACAGCAAATAATTCACAATATTTTTTTATCAAAAGAACTTTCTATACTATTACTGAGATTATTAACAAGAAAATCATTATAATATTCGCATTTTTTAGTATGCCTTTTAGGGTTAGAAGTACCTGATGAGTTCTCAAATTTGACATATTTCACATGCTACTTTTCTAGTTATTGGGATTTCTTGCTGCTTAATACATGCTGTTTTTGTTACATTTTGTGCAGGGATCCAATTCTGGAAATAGCAGTGAAAAGGAAGCATTTCTGCAGTTTTTTTTATATATTCTGTCATGACTGGCATCATGGGCACGACACCAGGCACGACGCGTCTGACGTGGCAGTGACGTGGCAGTAACGTGGCAACTTCTAGAAGATCTTGGAATGTTCCGAGAGAAGATCCGATCAGTTTATCAGTTTTTATCCATTTAGTTTTATTTTGAATTTTAATCAAAATTTGAATTTGAATTGTTATTTCTTATCTCTTATCTTTGTAAATCTAAGCCTATAAATACCAACCTTTGGTGAAGGCTTAAGATCATCTTCTAGCTTGAGTTCTTTTTTATCTTTGTAAACATTTTCGGTTTAATCCAAGTTCTTTTCTTTTATTTTCTTTGTCTCGTTTATTTTATGTTATTTAATTATTTTAAAACCAAGTTAAGCATGATAACCGATATCATGTTTAGCTAAATCTTTTAAGCAAAGAACCAGCCAAGTCAATTCGATTCGTGAGAATTGAACTTGCTTAAATTCTTTTGGGAAATCATTTTTATCTTTCTGCTTAGATAGTTTGGCAATCGACCTTACTAAAGGTTTTTAACCGTTTTTCAAATCAAAAAGGGCCCGTTAGTCTGAAATCGCTTAAAAACACAGTTGGGAGGAAGGATCGGCCTGAGGCAATTTCGACTTCCTATGAACACTCTTAGCGGCGGTCCGCTAAGGAAAGATAAAATCAGAAGCGATTCTTTTTAGACAATTTCTGAGTCGGGTTTTTCCTGTTTTTATTCTAAATAATTTAACAGCGATAGACGTGGTTGATTTATTTAAGAACCATCTTCCGAAGATAGACTTGGGAGGATTGGTTACTCGAGAGAGAAACAAGTTACGACGGGTTGGGCCTCGTAGACTATAACCGACATGATCCCTGAAATAAAAATCTATTTCAGTGATCGAAAGAATTGAAGGAGCTGGTTCGAGGCTATTTCACATACTTGGTTTTCCTTATTTTTAATTTTTGCATTTTAATTTTATTACTTCACTCAATATCAAATCACTTCCCCCCACATTATTTAATTATTCTGCAGATATTCCTGGGAGTAATACTTGAAGCAGTATTCAATCAATAATTCCAGCTAATCTCCTCGCGGATCGACCCTCTTTCCCTATATCTACTCAGTTTCTTTATTTTATTTATTGTTGAAAGAGGTTAAATATTTATTTATTTTTTACCGGTTAAACGATGACTTGTTAGTACCAATATAAGAATCTGCTTTATACCTTTTGGTTTTGCAATACTTACATTGCGCAAAAACACCTTCATGAAGCTTAATGAAGATATAATGATCACAAACAAGATAAGTTCTTCTCCCAAAGTCCCCTGAATTTGTAATTGTAACCCTTCTCTTAGAGGTACGAACTGCTTCGGACAGTTGATCATTTACATCCCTTCAAACAAACAAACAAGCATGTATTAGTAGTAAACAAAATTAATACAAATATAAATTATGAAATTAAAAAAAAAGGAATGTACCTCTTTCATATTGTTGGTCATTTTGACCTCTAAGTAGGTCTGCTACACAACACAAGACAGAAAAATATTATTAGTTTGAAATTATATAAAAGTATAAAAAAACAAGTAAATCACTAAATAATTACCCATTTCGCCTGGATAGTCCAACTCATAAGAGAATTCATCCATAGTTGTGCTAAAAATTGAAAAGAAAATGATGTTATTAGTTGTTAGAGACTAAAAATTACAGTAAAGTGAGAAATTATGGGATGTTAAACCAGTAAGATTACTAAACATTAAAGTTCAAATAATATTAATTTAAAAGGAGAAAACTTCCTTTAGTTTAATTCTCATACGGGGCATTGTTAAACCATTTCACAAGATCTTTTAAAAATCTCCTTTAAGACCAATAGCCTCGCAGAACGAGATGTCCAGCCAATATATTTGGATTAAATAAAAATAAATATTTCTTCAAGCATGTAATATAAAACACAAACATGAGATGACCCATAAGTTTAAGTTTAAGTCACAATGAAGTTTAAGCTTTATAATCTAAAGCACAAACATGAGACATCACAAACAAGTCAAAAATTATTGGATGTTAAACCAATAAGTTTAAGTCATAGTAAAGTTTAAGTTTAATCCTCGTACACGGTATTGTTAAACTAGTTCACAAGGTCCTTTAGAAACCTTCTTTGAGACCAATAGCCTCGCAGAATGGGATGTCCAACCAATATATTTGGATTAAGTCATAAAAAAGGTTTCTTCAGTCATGTGATATAAAACACAAACATGAGATAACCCTGAAGTTTAAGGTTAAGTCATCGTAAGTTTTAAGCTTTATAATCTAAAGCACAAACATGAGACAACACAAACCAGAAATTATTGGATGTTAAAGTAGTAAGTTTAAGTCACAATAAAGTTTAAGTTTAATCCTCGCACTCGACATTATTAAACTAATTTACAAGGTCCTTTAGAAACCTCTTTTGAGACTAATAGCCTCGTAGAACAGGATGTCCAGCCAATATACTTGGATTAACTCATAAAAATGGTTTTCTTCAGGCATGTAATATAAAACACAAACATGTGATAACCCATAAGTTTAACTCACAATAAAGTTTAAGCTTTATAATCTAAAGCGGAAACATGAAACACCACAAACAAGTCTGAAATTATTGGATGTTAAACCAGTAAGTTTAAGTCATAGTAAAGTTTAAGTTTAATCCTCATACGCGGCATTGTTAAATCAGTTCACAATGTCTTTCAGAAACTTCCTTTGAGACCAATAGCCTCGTAGAACGGGATGTAGTCAATAAATTTGGATTATGTTATATATTTATAGTAAGACCTTGTAGAAATTGAACAACAAAAAATGAGATAACCTAGTTCACAAGGTCCTTCAGATTATGCCTTTGATTACATACAAATTAGTTCACAGTAATATACAAAATAGTCAACAAAAACTAGGGTTATAAATTGAACAAAAAAATGAACAAAATAACAAATCAAAGGCATATACTTACATAATAAATAATTGAAGGCATATACTTACAGAGTTAGCCCTTGTAGAGATAGAACAAATCTAAGATGAGAGAGATAAAACCGTCAACAAAAACGATAACACAAACAAATGAAAAATGAACAAATCGAAGGTATATACTTACTCAATCTGAGAGACTGAAAGAATGAGTTATTTTCGAAAATCGCAAATGAACAAATCAAAGACATATACTTGCACAAATAAATGAAAAATGAACAAAACGACAACACTAAAACATCGTTATTTTCACAAATTGCAATGATCCCAGACGATGAAACTTCAAAGCGATAAAAATTAAAAGACTGTGAGATTGGGTTATACAACCACAACACAGTAATGGTTGGGACTTTGGAGACTAAGAGTCTAAGAGAGATCAGAGATATACATGAGAGATGAGAGAGATAAAATAGTTAGCAAAAATGATAATACAAACAAAAGAAAAATGCAGAAATCGAAAAAGAAACTTAAAGTGTTACTTACCTAATCTGAGAGATGAGACAGATGAGAGACTAAAACACTATTATTTTTGCAAATCGCAACTAGAACCCATACGATGAAATTTCGAAACGTTGAAAATGGAGAGACTGAGATATCATAGATGAAGCTTTAGAGTCGAGAGAGATGAATGAGAGATCAGAGAAGAAGCTTTAGATCAGATCGAGAGAGATGAATAAGAGAATTTGAAAGGTTAGAAGAATGAAAGTTTGAAAGAGAAGAAACTGAGTGTTAACGACGCAACCCTTAAAATAAAACTAGGGTTTCTAGATAAATTATAAAGAGATTTTATAATTGGGGTTTAATTAATATTTAAATTAAATTAATTAATAATTATTTAATATTTATAGTTTGGGTTTAATTAATATTTAATTAAAAAATAAAAATCATAATTTAAATTAATATTTAATTAAAATCAATAATTTAAATAAATATTTTAATTAATATTTAATTAAAATAATAATTTTAATATATTTAAATTAATATTTAATTTAAAATAATAATTTTAGTATATTTAAATTAATATTTAATTGTTGTGAATAAAATAACAAAGAACAATGAACAAGAACAATAAACAAGAGAAAGATGGAGATTTGTATTATTCTCAAATATAAACTTGTATACAATGCCTTTAGTAATTCATCTATTTATAGGCATAAGAAGTATATAATACATTAAACTCTAATTAATGTAGATAATATTCCTAATGATAAAGTAAGTCAAATCTCCTTGATAAAGTTCTTATCATAATAGACATCCACATAGATAAATATTCATAACATTAATTTAATTGTTCAAATTATTGTAATTTTAATTATAATATATTTAATTAAAATTAAAAATAAAATGTATGGTTTGAGTTATGACTTATGATATTAGTTTAAGGGTTTGGGGTTTGGGGTATATGTTTCAAGTTGAGTGATTGGGTTATATGTTTAGTTTAGGGATTTACAATTTAGGGGTACGTGTTTCAAGTTGAATGTTTTGTGTTATGGCCTATGTATTTACTATTTAGTTTAGGGATTTGGGGTTTAGGGGATTGTACTTACACTTTAATTATTAGTATTTGTAAGATTTAGGGTTTGAGATTTAGGTTTAGAGGTATATGTTTCAAGTTAAATGTTTAGGGTTATGGGTTAAGTTTAAGGGTTTGGGTTTAGGGGATTAGGCTTGTATTGCAATTGTTAGTGAGTGTAAGATTTAGGGGTTGAGATTTAGGGTTTAGGGGTATATGTTTCTAGTTATTTGTTTAGGGTTATAAGTTTAGTTTAGGAAATCTAGGTTTAGGGAATTAGGCTTGTAATTTAATTATTAGTGATTGTAAGGTTTAGGGGTTGATGTTTGAGGTTTAGGGGTACATGTCTCAAGTTGAATGTTTGGGGTTATGTGATTAGAGGATTATGCTTGTAATTTAATTATTAGTGATTATAAGATTTAGTGGTTGAAGTTTGAGGTATATGTTTCATTTTTTATTTTTATGTTAAATGTTTGTGGTATGGTTATGGTTATGGGATTAGTTTAGTCACTACAATTTAATATTTAGTCAAAATTACCTTGTATTTATTTATATTTTAGTAATTTAGTCCAATAATATTTTTTGTTTATTCTAGTACCTACAATTTATTTTTTAGTCAAAATTGACCTCGATTTATTTTTTTGAATTTTAGTCCAATATTTTTATCATTATGATATTTTTGTAATTTTGTTCATGTTAGTCCCTAAAATTTTATTTTTAACAAAAATTAACCCTTATTTATTTTATATTTTGTAACTTAGTCCAGTATTCTTAATATGTTTATATTTTTTCACTATATTCTAGTCTCCAATATTTTATTTTTAGCCGAAATTGACCCTTATTTCTTTTTGTAATTTAGTCCAATATTTTAAATATGATGATATTTTTGTTCACTCTAGTCCCTAATATTTATTTTTAATGTGATTCGTGTTCGTGAAAGACGTTAAATAATTCACTCGAACTAATTCAACCCAAAGTCTATCGACTATTTGTACCTAACTCGAAATTAATACGAATTAAATTACTCGAAATGAACCCGACCCGAAATGAACCCGACCTGAATTCCATCTGAGCCCGAATTAACCCATCAATTAACCGATTCGGACCCGAACCGTTTTGACCCAACTTGAAATAAACCCGGGCGGAAATAAACTCGACCTGAAATTGACCCGCACCCGACCTGAATCGAGCCAAAACATCAAATCAACCTGAAATGACTTGTATCCGATTTGACCCGACCTGACATGACTCGACTTGAAACACATTCAATTACTTGTTTTTACATCCCTATCGAATAGAAAGGAATATAAAAGTCAAATAGAACTCTCAAAATTCCTTGCACAACTCTAATACTTGTGGCATTTATGGGGAAGGCTTGGAGGATTTGAGTGACATCTTAAGGTTTTTGTTTTTAGGCTGCCTTGTTTTGGGTTCATCTTAAGGTTGGGACTTGGTAGTTAACATGACAAAGCCTTATTTATTTGCCAAAAATCCAGCCCATTGGGAGATGTTGTTTAGTGTCGTCATATGCTGGAACCTATGAAACAGCAGGAATGGTGGCATTTTTGGAGGAGATTGCAATGGCAAATGGCAGCTAGGCATTACTCAAAACATTGGCATATGCTCGGTTCTAGAATTGGAACTATGGGCTAATTCATGCGTGATGAAATCCTGATGAAGCAGAGTTTACACATTCTTCCAACCTCCTCATGAAATCCTGTTTCTGTTGCATGATGATTGATGATTCTGCAACTTCTATTATTATAGACTAAACAGAACCAACTCAAGTACTCCAACTAAAAACTAAACAAATTACATTAAGAAATACAACTTCTAACTTAATAAAAAGGTCGGAAAGAACATATTCTGTCTTCAGAAATATCTTTGAAAATGGTATCTTTCAGTGAGCTTTTTGGGTGTAGTCATCAATGTAGTCCATTGCATTTGCATCTTTTGCTACTAAGTTTTTTCCCCTGCTTTTTCAGGTTTCCCCCTCTAAATATAGTGCTGCAAACCCTCCATACATATATTGGTGGAGTTCAATTATAATAATCGGTGGAAAGAACAAATTAAGTTCAAACACTATACAAAATTTAATCCCATTATTTTCTCCACTAATTCTCATGGCCATTTGCCATCTATAAATCACTGTCTTATCAAGCTCTATAGGCTAAAAGCTAATCTATTACAACTCCTCAGAATAGAGAGGCTTTGGTGTTTCCCCAAACACTTCAAACAAGAGCCATGGCTTCCCCACTGAACCATACAACAACCGATCGAGAAATGGTAGACCTTGAGACACATGACTGTGTCGAAAGGGTCCAGTGGGTGCTCAATACCCCCAAGCCACCGGGACTTAGCCAAGAGCTCATCGGCACCGCCGTTTCCTGGAGGAACAAACTCCCATTCCTCAACAAGCACTCCGGATTGAAAGCCGGACTCTTTTCGACGCTGAAAGCAACGTTTCCCGTCCTCACTTGGTGTCAAAACTACAAAGCAAATCAATTCAAGCACGATTTACTCGCTGGTCTAACTCTTGCAAGCCTCTGCATTCCTCAGGTTTTTTTTACTTCAAATATGAAAAAAAGTCCTTTTGGATTTGATTGAATTTCCCTTCTGTTACTGACATGATTGTGTTTTTTTCATACAGAGTATTGGATATGCAACTTTGGCAAAACTTGATCCTCAATATGGCCTCTGTAAACTGCAACTTGAACCCTTTTTTTTTACTATGTTTTCGGTGTCTGAAATTTTAATTAGGTCTTGATTATGTTATGTCCATTCTATGTATCAGACACGAGTGTCGTCCCGCCTCTCATTTACGCCGTGATGGGAACTTCGAGAGAGATTGCGATCGGACCGGTGGCCGTGGTTTCATTGCTCCTATCATCAATGGTTCAGAAACTTCAGGATCCTATGGCTAATCCCGTTGCTTACCAAAAACTTGTGCTCACTGTAACGTTCTTTGCGGGTACTTTTCAAGCTGCCTTTGGACTCTTCAGGTTTTTGTCACTTCTTGTCACCTTCAAGCTGCCTTTATTTTCCTGCCAGATTTCATGCATATCCGATTTAAAAGTTTATAACTGTCGTGATTCTTACAGGTCGGGTTTCCTTGTCGATTTTCTTTCGCATGCTGCTATCGTGGGATTCATGGCGGGTGCCGCCATTGTAATTGGTCTGCAACAACTTAAAGGATTACTTGGAATCACTCACTTTACGAACAAGACCGATGTTATCTCCGTCGCCAAAGCCCTTTGGAGTTCCTTCCATCATCCTGTACTGTTAAAAAATTAAAATCAATTTAAAAGCTACAACATTTATATGAGTTCTTGAATTTGTTAAAATCAATTTCCAGTTATAATTCTTTGGCTTTTTTTCTGCAGTGGAATCCCTATAACTTCATACTCGGATGTTCTTTCCTCATATTCATCATGATCACGAGGTTTTTGGTAAGAAAAAAGCAAATTTCCCTCAAATATTGGCTTTATTTATGATCGAAATCTATCTTAAAATGGTTTTCAACTTTGTAATTTTAATATACCAGGGCAAAAAGAACAGAAAACTCTTCTGGTTGCCGGCCATTGCTCCTTTGGTATCTGTCGTTTTAGCAACTCTCATCGTCTTCCTTACCAAAGCCGATAAACACGGAGTTAAGATCGTTAAACACATCAAAGGGGGCTTAAATCCAAGCTCAGTTCATCAGTTGCAGTTCAACGGACCACATGTTGGGGAAGTGGCTAAGATCGGTCTGATTGTAGCCATAATTGCACTCACGGTTGGTGACTTGTCCGAATTCGGAACATCTTATATCGTTAATCTTTACGAATTTACACTCTTTTTTTTGTTAATCTTAGGAAGCAATCGCAGTTGGTCGGTCTTTCGCTGCCATAAAAGGCTACCACCTAGATGGCAACAAAGAAATGGTCGCCATGGGGTTCATGAACATCATCGGTTCTTTCACTTCTTGCTATGTCGCAACAGGTAAATTTATATTCCAACTCTTCATTTTTCTTAAACAAACCATGTTTCAAACATCGAACGGTGATACATATGACCCTTCAAGTAACTTAATTAACTCGAGTTCGAGTAAAATTATTGCAGGTTCCTTCTCGCGGACAGCAGTGAATTTCAGTGCGGGCTGTGAAACTGCGGTATCGAATGTCGTGATGGCAATTACTGTGTTTATATCATTGGTATTTTTTACAAAGCTGTTGTACTACACTCCGGTGGCGATCCTTGCATCGATAATTCTGTCGGCACTGCCGGGGCTTATCGACGTCAACGAAGCTTACAATATTTGGAAGGTTGATAAACTAGATTTCCTGGCTTGCATTGGAGCCTTCTTGGGAGTGCTGTTCGCAACTGTGGAGATTGGCCTTCTTGTGGCGGTAACATTTACTTTCTTCATGAACCATTCAAACACGATACGATTACATGATATAAATGATAATAAATAAGTAATTAAAATTTGTTAACTATTATATTAGATGAGAGTGAAATTAATTATTGGTCTAACAGTTATCTCCAATATAGATGCTCAAAAAGAGAACATCTACCGGAACACAAACAAAGGTCCATATTTAATAGGGGAAAGTGGAGTCAACGTATGTTTGTCTCAGTACGTCACATCTGGTTTCAAATCCGGACATTTGTTTTCTCAAATCAAACAGAAGGTTTAGGGTTTAATTTGACATGAATGCTGTTGAAGCCTCTGAAAATGCCATGCCACTAAACTTTGTCATTTCTATGTTTATCCGTACACTGTAGCTACATAATCCCATTAAACTTGTTCATACATTTATTTTTGGCGAACTGTAGGGTACTTAAACTCGGCAAACATAGATATATTCAAAATTTTACAAGATTATATTCTCACATGGAGGTTGGATTAAAAGAATCAGAATAATATAATATGTAGTGTGGTTTTACCTGCCGGAGTTGTAACATGTGGTTGCAGGTAACAATTTCATTTGCAAAGATAATTCTGGTATCGATTCGACCAGGCACTGAAACACTTGGAAAGCTGCCCGGAACTGACATGTTTGGTGATGTCAATCAATATCCAATGGCTGTCAAGACTCCAGGTGTCTTAATCATGCGTCTCAAATCTGCCCTACTTTGTTTTGCAAACGCCAATTTTGTCCGAGAAAGGTACTTAACACTTGATCAAATAAATCTAGAAATTGTCTAATTAAAACGCTTGAAGATAAGCAAGAAACATCATGGTTTTTTCTTTTCTTTTCTTTTCAGGATTATGAAGTGGGTTATCGAGGAGGAAAAGGACAGCAAGCTGGGAAATGCAGAAAAGACTATACAAATAGTAATTCTTGACATTTCCAGTAAGGGTTTGAGAAATAGCAAGAGATTATTGAACATTTGTTATTTTCCCTCACAAAATTAAATGTATTTTTCCTTATCAATGAATGGTACAGATTTGATGGACATCGATACATCGGGGATCGCTTCTCTGGAGGAACTGCATAAGAATCTCGATTCTAGTGGCATCAAGGTATATACAACTCTACGTATTTGTGTTCGACATTGACATGTGCTACATATTTATATTCAACATTTGCCTTATCAAACGAGAAATGATTTTTCGAATATATAAAAAATTGCAGCTGGCTATTGCAAACCCTAGGTGGCAAGTTATTCACAAGTTGAAGTTGGCCAACTTTGTGCCCAAAATTAGAGGAAGGGTCTTCCTAAGCATTGGCGAAGCAATGGCCTCTTTTGTCATATAAATAAAACATGTCCTCAACAAATCTAATGCTACTGCTTATATGTTTGAAAAACAAATGTTGTGCTTTTATTTCAAGGCTTTCTTCTATCTATGTCGTTCGGATTCTACGATGAATTTGGATATGGATATAATTAAGAAAACATATGATAATATGTTTCAACTAAGCTTGAATAAACACCCCTTGTGATTTAATGTATTTCATTTTCTTTTATTTAGCTGCTATTAATGTTTGTATTATCTTATCTTATATGAGTTTAAATTTCGGTATAAAAATATTATACCTCCTTATTTAACAAAAATCATACATACATCTTACGCATGTAGTATTAGTGAAAAAGTAAATAAAGGCATTAATACAAAATATTTATTAGAACTTTTTTTTTGCTTTAAGTGTCTAAAGTTTTTTTTATCAAAATATGTGTTTAACGTTTTATTTCGTTGTTATTTTAAGATAGTCCGTTAAAAATCATTGTCCAATCATTGCTTAACATGTTGTTAGATTTTTTTTAATAAAAAAATTAATTTCTGATAAACCCTAAAACTCTCTTTTATTTAAAAAATAACCTCAAATTCTTCGAGTATTTATTGTCACTAGACATTGTGTCATCGCCATCGCAACAATGAGGTTTCTTTCTATCTTTGCAAAGCCTAGTAGCCATACTTGTGTTCATCGCCTATGTTATTTGTGGTAATTATTTTGTGTTCATCGTTCAACGTTCAATTGATATTTCGTTTTTTAATTTGTGACAATAAAAGAGTGAGGTAATAATGGGTCTAATGACGATGGGGTGGATGGGTGGTTGATTCGACGGCGGTTGAGGATGAATTTTAAAGATTCGAAGATTTTGGGTTAAGTATTTGGGGTTTATGAAAGAAAATGAGAAATGTTGGGGTATTTTTGAAAAAAAATAATTTTTTATATTTTTAAAAAAGTAAATGAAATTAAAAAATTCATGTGTCATCTATTCATTGACTGCAAATTTTTACTGTAATTAACGAATAAATCTTACATTATAATGGAACGGACATTAAACATTTATTCTAAGGATGAATATTTGATACACTACTAGTATAAAAAGAATTTTACACAAGCCTTTTTCCATCATAAAATTAAAATCTAAATTTTTTACTCTAAATTCTAAACCTCTAAAACTCTAAACTCTTAAATAACACGGCTTGTGTAAATTTTATTTTCTACCGTCAATATAGCATAATAACCGTTGTTTTAATTGAAAAACTTTAAATACATAAAATAAATTTTTTTGTTCGGCAATAATTATTTTATTATAATTCAAAATATGCTAAGGACCTATTTACTAGTTCTATTAAAAACCTCCTTATCCTAAGAGAAAATGGTACTACGTAAGTAGGTAAATACAATTGAAGTTATTTTAACGAGACAAATCACGAGCTATTTATTTTATCTTCGATGAAACCTCACTCTTCTGTCGAATAATTTTGACGAACATAAAATAAACTGCATAACTCAAAAAGTTATTTTATAATAAAGCCATAAATAAATACAACAACAAATTGAATTTTGTGATTGTTAAGTTTTCTCACAGCCCTAAGATCTCTAACGTCTAAATCCATCTCCAAAAAGTTGTTAGATTTGACAGAAGATAGAATAATTTACGAGACATCAAATGTAAAAATATAAAGGGTATTCCAGTCTCTAGAAATGCGTCTAGGTTCAATGTACCAGGCTGAGTGGAGAGTCAGATGGATGGATTTGAGACCAAAGACTAAAGAACACTGGGAATATTGGCTTTAAAAGTAGTGCTTCACTTTCGGACATTGCTGTTGGTCTCTTTTCTCTTTAGGGTTCAATACAGAAACTCCACTCCCCACCTTTTTAGCTCTTTTACTCCCTAATTCAGACTCCAGAGACCTATAACTAACAAGATAAACATGTCCACATTCATTGAATCTTAAAGGCAAGCAAATGCCCATACCATACCAACCAAATTCCACTCCCATCGGCTCTTTGGTTACTCCACACAACTACTAGCGTGCTCGACTTTATATTTGAAAAATAAAAAATCTTTATTAATCTCATAAAAAGCCAAGTATTCATTTGAATTGTCTTAAAGTAATTACAATTTAATATATGTTCAACTTGTTTTATAATTAATGTTATTTTGGTGCAATTAATCAAACTGAATGACTATGCACCTCTAAATATATGTTATATACATATAGATACATGGTAAGATTTGGATACAAGCATGTATTCACATGATTTCATTCTTTTTTAAGAATTTAAATATTATGTCTTAATATATTTTTGCTGGAGACATATTAGATATGAATACAAATTCCTATTTATTATATTATATATAATTCGATTTCGAGCTCGATTTGAGTGTTGACTGAATTTTAATGGAGTCAGATTCGAGTAGCTCGCGATTTGTATAATCTAATTTATAATAATAATAATAATAATATTATTATTATTATTATTATTATTATTATTATTATCCAACAACATGCATAATACATTTTAGCTCACTTTACTTTAAAAAAAATTAAAATTTTAGTCGTGATCTTGAAAATGAGTCATGACTTTTTTTCTGTCAATTAAATAAGGTCGAAGTAAAGCTTTCTTTAAACTTATGAGACATTCTTTCAAAAAAAATTCGAGTTATTTATTCGAGAAAGAACGTTTCAGTTCTTCAAAATTTTCATTTTAAGTTTCAATTTCTGAACTTCCAAGCCCATGAAGTTGTGAAAATGGCTATCAATTAAAGTTTGGTACTTGATACTCAATTCGAGTTATTTATTCGAGAAATGGCTATCAATTTCTGAACTTCAAAAATTCGAGTTATTTACTCGAGTTATTAACGAGCCAAGTCGAGCTACTTGATACTCAATTCGAAAAACTCGCGAGCTACTCGAACATATAATATACTAATTTTTTTAATTTTAAAATTTAAAATTTAAAATCTAAATTTCTAAACCTAAAATCTAAATCCTAAACACAACAACCTAAATCTCTAGACCTTAAACTAACACCCTAAACCCTAAAATTAACAAGCTTGTGTATCAAAAAAATTTCCTAATAGGGTTCAAATGAGACAAGGCAGATCGTGAGCTACTCGAGTCCAACTTAGTCAAACTTCGGTCAACATTCAACTCGAATGAACTCGACTCTGTGAAAATGCAGCCATGGTGGCCGGTGATAGGTGAACGGAGGTGGAGAAATTAAGAAGAGGATTGGTGATCAGGGATTTTAGATTTTGAGTAAAAAATAAATACCGAAAGTTTATTAACATGAATAAAAGGGATACATGGCTCATTACACTTGTGGCTTTTATAGCCCAATATCAACAAATTGTAACTAACCCAACAAGTCCAACAACCCTAACAAACTATTGACTAATTACAATTAATATTATATTCTAACATTCACCCAGCTTTCTTGATCTTCTTAAACTTGTTGAAATTAATTCTCGAACACAAGATTAAGGTTAACCTTTGATGTAGTGTGATAGTCAAGAGCAAACTACCACATTGAACTGGTATCCGGAAGCTTTATTTCTTATCTCACCATTTTTTCATCCAGAATTCATTTTGAAAACTTGTATTTCTTACTTGGTGGCTTACCGAGAATCGAAGGAGGTTATTTTTCTTCCTTTCGTTCTTCTTTAATCACCTTTCTGTCAACAACTTTTCATCCGAAATTCTTTTTGAATTTTTTTTCTTCACCTTTACTGCCTCTCTTCTCACTTATTGAGACTTTCTTTTTGGCGGTAACAAGGCGGTTAAGCTACATGTTATCGGGTGCAATCTGAAACTCTCTTTCGAGCAAGAAAACACCCTCTTATGTCTGGTTAATGGAAAACAAGGTTGTTAAACTCTCAACTCTCCTCAGAGATTTTTTTCCATGAAACAATTGGCTATTAAGCATCAAATTTCCATGTGTACTTTGGAGAAGAATCAACAGATAAGGAAGAATTCCAAATTAAGATCAACTAAGCAATGCAATTTTCTAACAACATGGCCAAGCATTCAACAGAAACAACCAGCTTAGATCCAAATTATCACCAGTTTTCAACAGTAGACAACACCAACAGTGACAACAGATACACACACAGATGGCACCAAGAACATTGAAGCATCAATTTCAGGAACTAAAAAAAAACCAATTACTCTTGAATATCCACCCAACTACTTTCGAAGAACAAACCAAGAAGCGACAGCAAGCCTTTTAGACTGAGAAAGGGATAAATGGTAGCACTACATGCCATGTGAGAATGGACTACAGAACAACTAATTACAGAGCACACGAACAGTGGACACTTTATGCAAACACAATAACTCCAAAAAAATGATAGCAACATCAACTACACTATGAATAGCATGCGAGGAAATCACTAAATCCTTTACCAAATGACGAAACCAACTAATCAAACCATAGCAGTTATCTCTTCGACTACACTATGAATAGCATGCGAGGAAATCACTAAATCTCTTCGACAAAGTTAAGATCTCACCAAAATTGATTTTGAAAATCATAATTCTTGAACAAATCCACTAACAAAATTGGAGAACCACAAAGAGCACTAATGATGAAATCTAGATCATAAACTTTCAACAAACTGAACCAATGCGGAGATGCATAACATATGACGAACCAGATCAGAGCTTAGCAACTAAAAATATGGCGAACTATGTTAGGCGTGAACCAGAGATACAAGTAAATCATGATAAAAAAAATCAACGAATCAAAAATTGTAAAAATCTCACCCGATTGAAGAAGATTTACATACAGAATATGCGACAGCAACATGCGAAATAATCGAAGGCGTAGATGAAACTCGCGATTGAGGAAACTGACCGCCGATTGAGAATGAAACAAATTAGGAAGCAGCGTCAAGATCACCGGTAAGATTCGAAGGGCAGCAGCGAAACGAAACAAATGGCGTCAGGAACAATGTTGAATATTTTTATGATCTGAAAAAATCGATGTATAAATATCGACAGCTAAGAGGAACCAAAAAATTCAGATCTAAGATACAAATCGAAGAAGAAAATAATGGCGTTGAGATCTGAAAATAATAGCAACAACGAACGAAGCGGTTGAATAAGAAGAAACAGATTTGGAAGGCGACATAAGAAAAATAGTTTCAAAATTAAAAGCAGCGGCAGCGAAAAAGAACCGACGTCAAGGTCGTCGGTGGCAAATGATACCATGTGAAAATGCAGCCATGGTGGCCAGTGAAAGGTGAACGGAGGTGGAGAAATTAAGAAGAGGATTGGTGATCAGGGATTTTAGATTTTGAGTAAAAAATTAATACTGAAAGGTTTATTAACATGAATAAAAGGGATACATGGCTCATTACACTTGTGGCTTTTATAGCCCAATATCAACAAATTCTAATTAACCCAACAAGTCCAACAACCTTAACAAACTATTGACTAATTACAATTAATGATTATATTCTAACAGACTCAAGCTCGAACTCGGCTCGAGTTCTTAATGAGCCGAGCTCAGATTATTCAACCTCGTTAAAAATTACTCAAGCTCAATCTCGACTCAAATTCTTAACGAGCTGAATCGAGCACAACACTATTGTGCTTGGTTCGTTTAGACCGCTAGTTGTGAAATTGTGTCAACCGACTTAGAGGTGATCCATTTTTATAATGGTTATGGGATAGTACTCGTACAATATGGTTTCTTTTAAAAAAAATAATTGAATAGGGATTTCTTCGAAATTAAGTTCACAATAATTATTGTTCGGAAAAAAGTTCACAATAATTAATATATTTTATTCATTGTTTATCTTATATTCAAATGAATTATAAATAAGATATTCTTTAAATAAATGGTTTCTTTATAAGAAAGCTCTAAATGTTATTAATATTTATCTATGTGGATGTCTATAATGATAAAGACTTTATCAAGGAGATTTGATTTACTTTATCATTAGAAATATTATCTTCATTAATTAGAGTTTAATGTATTATGTACTTCTTATGCCTATAAATATATGATCTAATGAAGGCATTATATACATCTGAGTATTGAGAATAATATAAATCTCCATCTTCCTCTCATCTCTTTGTTCTTCCATTCTTGTTCTTTGTTCTTATTATTGTTCTTCTTTATTTTATTCACAACACGTTATCAGCACGAGACTCTAATCAACTGAGATCTTCATCGTTCGAATCCAAAAAAAGTTACTAAAAAGAATGAATTTGATTATAGAATGAAACTAAATATAAGTTTTTTTCTCTATTTTTTAGCTATTGATTGTCTCTCTCTTTATATTTTTTTGAAAAGAATGGAAACATGCTTAATCGCATCGAATTTAATCTCGCTCAAAGAATCAATCTCTCAAGCGACTCAAATCCATATCAAGGGGATCGTGGGGTAGAAGATGACTATCTTGAGTATATTTACATATAAGTATATTTTTTATGGATTCATGATATATAATATGGTGAATGTTTTTTATAATTTTATTTAACCATTTTTTAAGTTTTACATGATATGCTTAAATGGCTTGGAAAGAGACGTGAAGTGAAAAAATTATGAGAAGTTGTTTCGGTCATTTGTTATGTCTCCATTATCCTCGAGAGGAAAATTATTATGGTAAACTTTAATTTTTTCTCTTTAAATTATAATTTTCATGTGCGATAAATCATGATGAATTTCAATCTATAAAAAGACTGTTATAAAGTCTATATTTGCTCAAAAGCAATATTTCTTCTTCGTCGAAAAACTCGACCATAGACTTCTCCCAATTTCAAGTTACGAAAATTCTTCTTGATCCAAAAAGTTTTATGGGAGGCATTCCCTGAAGTGAATGCAAAGCATGATGTTTATTCCATACGATTATCAATGATGGGGCATTCCCTGAAGTGAATGCAAGAATGGTGTTTATTCCATGTGATTATTGGAACTGTTTCATTCCCTGAAGTGAATGCAAACATGGTAAATCATTATTCAATTAGAGACATAATTTTGATATAATCCAAGTATATTGGGTGGTCATCCCGTTCTGTAATGCTATTGGTCTCAAAGGAGGTTTTTAAAGGACCTTGTGGACTGGTTTAACAATGTCACGTACGAGGATTAAATCTTTGTTCTCTATGAAAAGGATATGTTAATAAAAACATACTCCACTTTTCACAACAAATAATATTGTCATCGGACACAATATCATGAAAAAAAGGTTTGAAAGGCCCACCGATTCTACTCAATTCCATGGACTGAATGTGAGATTATATTATAGAAATAATAAAATCCACATTAGAAGTTGTTGTCATGGTCGAGGCATGGATATAGACATTATGGTCATTTTAAGAATACTTCTACCCACTGGTAGTGAGGTTATAAGGATGACAAGAGCGATAAAGATCATTCTAAGAAAGTGGAATCTTTTTTTACCAATGTGATGTTATAAACCATTGGTCTCGTACTTATCGTACGTTATAAAAATCAACAATGATTGAATGATAAAGGAAAGAAAATAAAAGCAAATTATGTTTGCGAAAAATGACAAAAATGATATTGGTCCAACTTATTTGGACGTTGTTGATTTCCTTATAACCCTCGAATGGAATAAATCATCTTCTAATTATTCTTATAACTTTGAAGAGAATTAATTATCTTTTTATTTTTTTTGCTTTATGTTTATTTAATTTATACATTAATTATTTACATTTTATATTTATATTCATGTTAATATTTATTTATTTTGTTTAACATGATTACTTATCAAATACAATTTATGGTGACGATTTATGGTTAGCAGAAGCATAAGATATATTTTTCCATTTAAATGCAATGGGGAAATGTGAGTACTATATCTCAAAGCACTAAAAGTATTGATGCTCCAGAATAGCAATAAGTTCTTGAGAGAAAGCACATTATGAAAAGTGCATAATTGCGAATATTGCAATAATTACCGCTAATGGTAAAAATATTGTCACCACTAGAAGTGGAAATTTTAATAGAGCAATATGAGTTCGCAAAATATTCTTTTGAAATTATAGATAACATAGGTTATTGTAAAAATAATGAATTGATTTTGATATAACAAAGGATTTAATGATTAAATTGAAAAAGGAAAAATGAATTTCTAAGTCCTCAAAACCTCCCTATGTGTTCTAAGAAAAAGTCCAAGTCAAAACTTAAGCTTACTCAAATTTCTCTAAGTATTTACCAAGTCAAGGCAGTGATTTTCGAGTCACCGTTTCAAAACAGCCTTTACGCGTTTCGAAACGTTTTGAAACTGTTAACCTCTGTTTCAGAACTAGCTTTCCCGTTTCGATACGGGTGTATCGAAACAGCTATTTGTGTTTCGAAACAGATGAAGAACAGCGTAACGGTTTGAATCGTTTCGATACGGCAGTATCGAAACGATCTCAAATGTTTCGAAACGAATTTCAAACTTGGTTTCAAAATATGACCGTTGAATTTTTAAAGATACAGTTAAAGCGTATTGAAACACTTTTAAGTTGTTTAATTACAGGTTTTGACAGTGGTAAATTGTTTCGAAATGGGCTTCAACACGTTTCGGAATAGGCTTTTAGCATATCGAAACGATCGTGTCCGTTTCGGTACGACCTATTAATTACACCCCAACAGCTATTTCTATTTTGGTCTATTTCGAAACAGGGTCGGGCGTTTCGGAATGGGTAGTTGCAAACTACATTTATGAAGGGAAGATAACATCCCAACTGCTATAATAATAAAGGCAACAACCCCAATGGCTAGAATTCAATGAGAAGGTATAAAAGAGACTTCTAAAAGCACCAGCAACAACTATTGATCCAAAAAGAAATATCCAAACATCAAATTCAAGCTATTGTGCTAAAATCCCATATTTTCTTGTAAACCTCAATTATAGAATCTTGTATTTCCAATCTTATTTGTTTAATTGGGTTGAGTGCTTGTAAAAAGGGCTCCATTTGTATTGAGAGAAACTAGCTATTAGCCTTAAACTTCTTTGTAATCTTTGAGTGGGGATTGGGTCAATTTTCGGATAGAAAAATTGACCATTTTGTAAAGGTTTCCTTCTAAGCCTAGAAAATGGGAAGATTAACTAGTGGAGTTGTTGGAAAATCCTTAGTGAAGCTAAAGTAGTGGATGTAGAGTTCAATTGAAACTTGAACCACTCGAAAACTCTTTTTCTAGCAAATTTTTACTTCCCACTCCACCACCAAAATTTCTAAAAATCTAATTCACCCCCTCTTGGCTTAAATTGATTCTACGATTCACTCAACAATTGGTATCAGAGCCTACCTCTTTGAAGGATTAACAACCACAAGAGGAGTTCCTAGGAGAGTGTGATCTATTCTAAAGACAAGTCATGGCATTTACTTCAACCTCCAACCTCTATGAGTCAAAATCAACCACTAAACCACTCTTCTTCAATGGGGACAACTACCCATATTGGAAGAATCAGATGCGTCTCTTCATCAAGTTAACAAATTACATGGTTTGGGATGTAGTGAAAGAAGGCGCCTACATTCTGGTTAAGAGAACCGATGAAGGAAGACTAGTTCCGAAAGTAAAGTCAGATATGACCGAGGAAGATATACGAAAGATACAAGTCAACGACAAAGCTCTACATACCATATTTTGTGCACTTGGTCCGAATATCTATTCAAATGTTTCATCTATCGAAAGCGCGAAGGAAGTGTGAGACACTTTGGAGACGACTTATGAAGGCACTAGCGATGTGAAAGAGACGAAGATTGGGTTGCTAAACTTGAGCTATGAGAATTTTAAGATGTACCCCGATAAGAGCGTCTCAAAGATGTTTGATCGTTTTTTTTATCATGGTCAATGGCCTTAAAGGATTCGGTGAAGTAATTCTCGAAGATAAGATAGTGAGGAAGCTTTTATACTCTATCCCTAAGTCTTGGGATGGTAAGAGGACGACCATCATTGAAGCAAAGAATTTGAAAACCTTGAAGCTTGATGAGCTTGTTGGCTCTCTTCTTACACACGAGATCATGAAGCAAGGAAGAGATGAGGAGAAAAAGGATGAAGAGAGAAGGATAGAGAAGCATAAGGTAGAAAAGAAGAAGAAGCTAGGAGTTTATCTCAAAACCTCTCTACAAGAGGAGAGCTCTTCTAGTGAGGAGGAAGATTTTGAGGAATTAGCTATGATAGCAAAACGATTCTCACAGTTCATGAAGTCCAAACGAGGGAGAAAATTTCAAAGAAAGATGGACTTCAAGAACAAAGGCAAAGAAGAAGAAAAGGATACGATCATTTGCTTTGAGTGCAAGAAGTTGGGTCACATACGTTCCGATTGCCCTCAACTCAAGAAGAAGGACTTTGAGAAGAAGAAGAAGCTCAAAGCCAAACTTGCTACTTTGAGTGATGAGGAGTCATCCGAGGATGAGGAACATGAAGTGGCCAACCTTTGCCTCATAGCTCTTGAGGAGGATTCAATGGTAACCTCTAACTCATCTTGTGTTGATTTTACTTTTGATGAATTACATGATGCTTATGATGAGTTGCAAGAGGTATATGATGAGTTGGTTGAGAAATACAAGGAGTCAGTTTAAAAAAATAAGAAAATGATTTCGATTTTAAGGACCCAAAATGACTCCCTTTCTAAAACCAACTCGGAATTAGAAAATAAGGTCTTGGTTTTACAAAATTCCTCAAATGAGTTTGAAACGAAATCAAATGATTTAAATGACCTTGAAAAATACCATGTTTAACACCAAGAGGAGGTGAGTAAACTCAAAGCTTCTCTAACCAATATTGGGAAAACGATTTTGAAAAAGCATCTTCTTCAAAATCCTAACATGTGAAGAGAAACTTTGTTGGCCACAAACAAAGAGGCTCCCATAAGTATCATAAGAACAAGAAAGTTAGAAGTGTATGGGTTCCTAAGGAACTTGTATTTTCTAACAATATTGTAGTCATTTCATCTTGGATTCCTAAGGGAACCAAGTATTTGGAAACTAACACCCATGAACCCAAAATGATTTGGGTACCAAAAATCAAAGCTTAACTCTTTGTTTGTAGGGGGAGCATTGCTACAAGGCCAAAGCACGAAGCCAAAACTCATGGTACCTTGATAGTGGATGCTTGAGGCACATGATCGAAGACAAGAGTCGATTCATGGATTTAAAGCCAAAAAGTGGAGGAGTGGTGACATTTGGTGACAACTCCAAATGCCACATTGAAGGTATTGGCTCCATAGGTAATCACTCTACCATACTCATTGAAAATGTTTTGTATGTCAATGGTCTAAAGCATAATTTATTGAGCATTGGTCAATTGTGTGATAAAGTGTTTATTGTCTTTTTTGATAAAAATGGGTGTAAAATTGTTGACATTAAATCTAATAAAACAATGCTCATTGGTCATCGCATAGGAAACATATACATTGTGCATCTAGATGAAATTCATACATCCAATGCATGTTTTGTTACACAAAATGAAAATGATGCATGGTTATGACATAGAAAACTAGGACATGCTAGCATTAGTGTTTTAGAAAAATTAGTTTCCCTAAATCTAGTTAGAGATTTGCCCAAGATTAAGTTCTCAAATGACAAAATATGTGATGCATGCTCTAAGGGTAAACAACATAGATCATCCATTATATCCATTAATGATATCTCTACTAGTAGATGTTTACAATTGATTCATATGGATCTTTTTGGGCCTATTAGAACTATGAGCTTGGGTGATAAATCGTATGTCTTTGTACTTGTTGATGAGTATTCTAGGTTTACTTGGGTTTTGTTCTTAAGTACAAAAGACGTGGCTTTAGAAAAATTCATCACGTTTTCTAAATTAACTCAAAATGATCTTTAGTTTAAGATTTCTCACATTAGAAGTGATCATGGAACCTAGTTTCAAAATCTAGGTTTTGAAAAGTTTTTAAATGAAAATGGTATTAGCCACAATTTTTCGGCACCTTGAACTCCTCAACAAAATGGGGTAGCTGAGAAGGAAAATATGACTTTACAAGAAATGGCTAGAACCATGATTTGTGAAAACAATTTACCTAAATACTTTTGGGCGGAAGCCAAAAATACTACTTGCTACATTGTAAATCAAGTAATGGTTAGGCCACTTTTAAAGAAAACACCATATGAGATTTTAAAATCTAAGAAGCCTAACATTAGCTATTTTCATCCATTTGGTTGCAAGTGTTTTGTTTTAAACAATGGAAAAGACAACTTAGGTAAATTTGATGCTAAAAGTGATGAAGCTATTTTCTTAGGGTATTCTTTAAACTCTAAAGCCTATCGTGTATTTAGTAAAAGAACTTTAGTAGTAGAAGAGTCTATACATGTTGTTTTCGATGATAACCTCTTTCCGAGGAAGGATTCTTGTGATGATGATGATGTATGAATCCTTGATGCCTTTGATGGAGGACAAACGTTAAAGGAGGATGAGATTCCAACTAAAGAAGAAGATGCACAAGATCCACCTCTTGAAGCCTTGAAGGACTTGGCTCTTGAGGAAAAGGAAGTGAGCTACCCAAGGGAGTACAACTATGTCAAAGGTGGTGAAATCTTGGGTAATCCATCCAAGGGGGTAACTACTAGATCCTCTCTCAAATTAATGAATCATGTTGCATTTATCTCATGCATAGAGCCTAAAAATATCAAAGAAGCTTTAAAAGATGAATTTTGGATTATGGCTATGCAAGAAGAATTAAATTAATTTGAGAGGAGTAATGTATGGACATTAGTTGAAAGACCTAGTAATCAATCTACTATAGGAACTAAATGGGTATTTATGAATAAACTAGATGAGAGTGGTAACATCGTGAAAAACAAAGCTAGACTAGTTGCTCAAGGTTACACTCAAGAAGAGGGAATAGATTTTGATGAAACCTTTGAACATGTAGCTAGAATGGAAGTTATTAGGATGTTGCTTGCATATGCATGTTATCATAATTTCATGCTTTTTCAAAAGGATGTAAAAAGTGCATTTTAAATGGTTTTATAAATGAAGAAGTGTATGTAGAACAACCACCGGGTTTTGAGGATTCAAAATTTTCAAATCATGTTTTTAAGCTAGCCAAAGCACTTTATGGTTTAAAATAAGCTCATAGAGCTTGGTATGAAAGGCTTTCAAACTTTTTAATTGAAAAAGGTTTTGAAAAAGGTAAGGTGGACACTACACTTTTCATAAAAAAGATATAAAAATGACATCTTAGTAGTACAAATATATGTTGATGATATTATTTTTGGATCTACTAATGAATGTCATTGCAAAGAGTTTGCTAAGTTAATGCAAGGTGAGTTCGAGATGAGCATGATAGGGGAGCTCTCATTCTTTTTGGGACTCCAAATCAAACAAAGGAATGATGGCACCTTCATAAATCAAGCAAAGTACGTGAAAGATATGCTCAAGAAGTTTGGCTTGGAGAATGCAAAGCCTCAAGCCACACCTATGAGCTCATCTACAAAGCTTGACAAAGATGAAGAAGGTAAGTGTGTTGACTCTAAGCTTTATCGCTCTATGATTGGATCATTGTTTTACCTTACCGCCAATAGATCGAATATATTGTTTAGTGTTTGATTTTGTGCTAGGTTTCAAGCTAGTCCTAGAGAGTCTCATCTTATTGCAGTTAAAAGGATATTTAGGTACCTTAGAGACACTTCTTGTTTAGGTCTTTGGTACCCTAGAGACTCAACATTTAACCTTCATGCTTATTCGGATGCTGACTATGGGGGTTGTAAAATTGATAGGAAAAGTACTTCCAGCACTTGCCAATTCCTAGGTAGTATGCTCATATCTTGGTTCTCTAAGAAACAAAATAGTGTAGCTCTATCTACCACCGAAGCCGAGTACATATCCTTAGGGAGTTGTTGTGCTCAAATCCTTTGGATGAAGCAACAACTCTTAGATTATGGAGTTAAAGTTGAAACCTTACCCCTTAAGTGTGACAACACTAGTGCTATATGCCTAACCAAAAATCTCATCCAACACTCTAGAACCAAACACATAGAAATAAGGCATCATTTCATTAGAGATTATGTCCTTAAGGAAGATGTTGTTTTAGAGTTCGTAGACACCTTAAATCAATTAGCGGACATCTTTACAAAACCTCTAGATAAGGAGCGTTTTTGGTCCCTTAGGAGAGAGTTAGGTCTAACTAGCCTATCTTGACCTTTTCTGCTTAAATTGCTTGATTTCTTGCAAAATGTCATGCTTATGTGTTTTTATTCCTAATTTCATTCATGCTTATAGTTAGGGGGTATGTTTATGTTTTTACATGTTTCTCTTACTCATACATAGCATTTATGCATCTAGGACTTATTAAAATTCACTTTTTCTGCAATTTAGAGCCTCATTTGCACCTCCAGGCCTAGGCATATCGAAACGGGTCAATCTGTTTCGATACGGGTGCCTTAAAAGAATGCTTTGTGACCAGGGTGTTTCGAAACGGCTAAAAGGGTTTCGAAACATTTTGCCTCTGCCAAGAAATGTATCGAAACGGCCCAAAAGCGTTTCGATACGAGTTATCACGTGAGATTCGATATGGTCAAAGCCGTATTGGAACAGTCAATAGGATTCGAAATGCCAGTCAACGTTTCGGTACGCCCATTTTGAAACTGTCGTGCTTGTTTCGAAACGCGTATCCGGATAGCTTTTTAAGGGCTTTAATTGCTAAAGTTTAATTTTCATTCAAATTCCCAAAACCCCTAAAAACCTTAATCCCAATTTTCTCTATAAAAACCCTCTAAACCTCATTGTTTTTCATCAAATCTCGAGGGCTTGTACTCACAAACTAAAGTCTAAGCAAGCTTCAACAACTTGGTGCAATTTCATCCATCCATTTTTCCAAAAATCTCTTTTTGAGGTATTTTTCTAACCTTTTCTTTTTCCTTTGATTTTATTTGAATCTTAGGTTAGAAAATATTATTTTTGTATAGAATATATGTTTTACATCTTGTGTTTTACAAAACTTGTAAATAAATTAAATCTTAAAATTTTTTATTCGAATATAATTGTTTCTACTCGTATTTTTCTTTACTGTTTTTCAAAATTTGTTTCTCCTTCATTTTTTCTTGTTTTTTTGTTGCTATATGTATATACATTTTCAAGTGTTTTTAAAACCTTAATGGGATTTTCATTGGATTGAAATAAGGATTTAAATGCATACATTTAAATTTTAAGTCTTGCTTGCTTTGTGTTTGTTTTTAGGAATTTCATGGAAAACATTAACAAGAAACGCAAGACTCAAACGGGTGAAGGTTCAACCCATGCAAATATCCGTCCTAACCTTACTCTTCTTTTTCAAAAGATTCTTAGGAATCAAGAGACTACGGACCGTTTCAAAATCATCATTGATTTAGCAGTTCGCCGAGAGCGAGTTGTGGATGTCGGGTTACTTGACTTCGAGCGCTTTGAATTTCATTATCTACCTCTCTTGCAAGAATGGAATTTCTTAGCCTTTTTGAGCATTCAGGATATCGTCTACAAGCACATGGTCTTGCTATTCTACTTCAATGCCGTTCTCATTGACAATAAAGATCATACCGAGGTCATTGGGATTGAGTCGTACCTTTTGGGCAGGAAATTCACTATTAATATATCCGTTTTAGAGAAAGCTCTAGGGCTCAAAGATGAAGGTATTGAGGATTAGAACCACTTTGGTGCTCACACCGGATCCGTTCTCACATTGGATGCTCATTACTGATTTCTCCATTTGATGATATCTTGGTTATTTCGCCCTTCATGAGGTAAATTTTCCCACATTCGTCAAGTTGATTACTTTTGGTTAGAGTGTTTTCGCAAAGCACAACGCCCGAACTTGGTCAAGATCATGTTCGCTGAGATGGTCCATCAAGTGAAGACTCGCACCACCGATGCTCTTACATCCTTCACTTATGGGGCTGTGTTGAGCTTTGTCTTTGGTAGCCTCGGTGTTGACTGTTCTTATGATTCTCCGGAACCCCATAAGAAAAAGATTGGTGAATCTTCTCTTATTAAGTCTGGGTTTCGCTATACTCTTGGCCAATGGGTTCGAGTTGATAGGAGAGCTCTGCCACCTCAAGTTGAGCCTCCACCTCAAGCTCCAGCTCCTAACAACGATGCTCTTATGGCCTTCCTTACCGAGCGGCTCAACTCAACAGACACGAACATGGCTTCAGGTTTTGGTGCTCTCAACGCTCGCATTCAATCTTTGAAGGAACGTGTCTCCTCTCTTGAGAATCAACAAACATCGATGGATCTATCCTTCTCTACATTCTATGGTGATTGGAGGAACTATCGTCGTGCTCAAGCTAAGGACAATGATTATTCTCTTGATGATGGTGGCAACAATGATGACGAGGCTTAGGACTCATATTGCATATCATAATAGTCTATCATATTAGGATTAAGTTTGCACCTATCTATCTTTTTATGTTTTTCAAGACCTATGCTTTGATTATTTTCCCTGGGATTGAGCTTAAACTCTAATGCTTTAAGTATTTTTGTTTGATTATTTGTTTCTTGAACTTAATGATATCTATATTATGTTGTTTGGTTTCTTTCTTATAACCTTGTTTCTTCTCATGATTAGCCTTGATTATTATTCTTTTTGATCTAACAAAAACGAGGAGAAGTAATATAAGAGCCAAAAAATTTTAAGTCGGTTTTGAGTTTCAAGCACTTGAATTTTAAATCTCTTCAAGACTTTAAAACTCATCTTACATTGAGGGGGAGTTGGAACGTCTTCAAGATTTCAAAATTCTTAAAATTTTAAACTTAGTTTTGTTATATCAAAAAGGGGGAGATTGTAAAACTAATGAAATGATTTTGATATAACAAAGGATTTAAGGATTAAATTGAAAAAGAAAAAAATGAATTTTTAAGTCCTCAAAACCTCTCTATGTGTTCTAAGAAAAATGTCCAAGTCAAAACTTAAGCTTACTCAAATTTCTCTAAGTATTTACCAAGTCAAGACAGTGATTTTCGAGTCACCGTTTTGGAACGGCCTTTAGGCGTTTCGAAACGCTTTGAAATTGTTAACCTCTATTTCGGAAATAGCTTTCTCGTTTCGATACAGATATATCGAAACAGCTATTTGTGTTTCGAAACTAATGAAGAACAACAGAATGATTTGAACCGTTTCGAAATGGATTTCAAACTTGGTTTCAAAATATGACCGTTTAATTTTTATAACTAATTTTAAAGATACAATTAAAGCGTATCGAAACGCTTTTAAGCCGTTTTGATACATGTTTTGACAGTGGCAAATTGTTTCGAAACGGGCTTCAGCACGTTTCGGAATAGGCTCTTAGCGTATCGAAACGATCTTGTCCGTTTCGGTATGGCCTATTAATTACACCCAACAGCTTTTTCTATTTTGGTCTGTTATGAAACAGGGTCGGGCGTTTCGGAACGGGTAGTTGCAGACTGTATTTATAGAGGGAAGATAACATCCCGACGACTATAATAATAAAAGCAACAACCCCAACGGCTAGAATTCAATGAGAATGTATAAAAGGGACTTCTAAAAGCACCAGCAACAACTATTGATCCAAAAAGAAATATCCAAACATCAAATTCAAGCTATTGTGCTAATATCCCATATTTTCTTGTAAACTCCAATTGTATAATCTTGTATTTCCAATCTTATTTGTTCATGTTGAGTGTGTAAAAGTTCTATTATTTACCCCCTGTTTAACCCATATTTCTGCTGCATTCAAGCATTATTTATTGCATTTAGGTCAGTTTACAGTTAAACATCACAAATATATTAAAAGGCACAATTTCTACTGAAATTGGTTGCTTTTGCAGGTTGCTGCTGTAGCAGATAAGAGAGACAGGCGCTGGGCAGTGAAGCAGAAGAGCTGGAACTGGACGAGCAGTCAAGGAGGACGATGCTGCCATGGTTGCCGCCGTGACAGCACATGACGACAACAGTTTTGAGGAGAAGAAGCAAAGTGGACCTCAACAGATAGAGAAAATTCAGCCCGACTGTCGTGTAAAACCACTATTTTTTCCACGCCCCAGATCGGAAGGAATGCCAAGCCCAAAGTTCAAGGAGAGAAAATCCCAAGCAAGAAGGAGGACGATTTAAAGTTAGATTCTCTGAAGATTTAGTCTTTATTAGAGTTGTACTTTAATTTAAAGTTGTATTCTTGCTAGTTTAGAAAACTTGGACCCAAAGCCTATATAAGGGCATGTATTTTGACCTAGGGGGATATCACGCATTCTCTAGCCTTCTTCCCAAAACCCTAGCCGTTTTCCTTCCCTTAACATGTTCTAAATTTCCCTTAGGGCCACGAGTTGTTTTGTAAAGTAGTTGCAAGGGTTGTTTTTGTTTTAGGAATTTTCAATTCAATAAAATAAACTTCAAGTTCTCTTATTCTGGTTATTAACATCTTGCAAGAGCACCAGGAGAGCATTGTGAGGTTATCTATTTACTTAATATCGAGAGATTTCAGTATACGAAAGGAATAAGTGCGAGTTCTCTAGTTTATAGTTGAACTATCTCGGACCTAGGGATAGGACGAGGTTAAGTGGCTAAAGAAGAATTCATCAACGTCGGTGTTCATCCTTCGATTCACGCTGGGAGGTATCATCAAAGACGTGATCATCGACAGACTTGGACCTAGGGATAGGCCAAGGCACAGCAGGGATTCATGCCAAACTTGAAGTACAGAGTTGAGTGTTCGCTGCCGCGACAAGCAACAGACTGCTGTCGCGGCAGGTGCTGCCGCGACGGGGACGACGACAGAATTGGATTTCCTAGACTTAGCAATATTTGCACTACTGAGCAATTCAATACCAGCCCATTCTCTCTATCTTGATTTCTCTACACTTTTATTTAAGTTTTCTTTATTATTCTCTTGACAACTTTCTCAATTATTTTCTTTACTCTTGTGCAGTGATTCAAGGTGAAGCTATTAGCCCATTCCTTGTGGAGACGATATCCGATACTTCGTATCACTTTACTACTTGCGTCGTGTACACTTGCACTACAATTGCGATAGACACTTTTACACGCAACAAGTTTTTGGCGCCGTTGCCGGGGACTGGCAACATAACTCTACCTTTTCTTTTACTGTACTTTTCGTTTTTATTTTTATTTTCTGTTTTTCTTTGGTTTGTTCAACTCTTGCTTTTCACAAGGTTTCTTGTTTATGCGCATATCGAGACGAGGAAAAGAACCTGAATATCCATTAGATCCAGAAATCGAACGTTCATTCATCGCCTTCTTCACATACTAGCCAGGAACGAGTATCTTGAGGAACAGTTAGAGACGATGCAAAACCAAGGAACCCCCTGGGTAATGACCCCCCTATCGGAGATGGAAAGATTATAACTCCTGTCGGCAACCCGCCTGCCGCTGCTGGACGACGTTCTTGTCGTGACTACATGTTGAATGACCATGTAGAACTGGAAACCACGCTGCTAGATATAGATGTTGACAACTTCGAGTTGAAACCTGTTATGTTTAGCATGATCAACAATGCCGGTCAATTCAGTGGTGCTACTACTGAGGATGCTAGGGAGCATCTAAAAACTTACCAGGAAATCTGTGGTTCATTTAGACTACCAGGAGTTAATCCAGAGATACTGAGGCTTCGGTTATTTCCCCATTCATTAAGGGACAGAACAAAGACTTGGTGGAATAAACTTACGCCGGGTTCAATTAGAACTTGGGCAGATTTGTCTCGTGAATTTTTATCTCGTTTTAATCCTTCACATTTATCTAAGCGATTACGTAATGAAATTTCTACTTTTCAACAGGAAGATGACGAGCCGATGCACGAGGCTTGGGACAGATTTACCACTCTTCTACGGAACTTCCCAATGTATGGATTCCCCGTTTGGAACCAGGTAACCAATTTTTAAAATGCTGCCAACTTACAAACTCGTATTCGAATTGATTCAGCAGCAAACAGATTACTATTGGACAAAGACTCAGACGAGGCAATGCAAGTATTGAAAAATCTGGCTAAGAATGAGGAGTAGTTTCCGACAGCAAGAAGAGGGGGTAAACGGGTCCTAGCTGTTAAGGATTATGAGGCCGACAACACGATGAAATCATAGGTGGCATACCTCACTAAGGCAATGAAAAAGCTTTTGAACGATGATTCACAGCCGGTATTTGCTGTCGAAGAGGTATGTGAAATTTGCGAGGGAAATCATAGTTCGGATGAATGTCCTATACAGTTAGAAGAGGGAAAGTATGTTGGAAATTACAATAAGCAGAATTACAACTCCAACAACTATAATCCCAGCTGGAGAAAGAATCCCAAGTTTTCTTGGAGTAATCCCAATAATGCCCTGAATCCTCAAGCACACAATAATCTGAATCAGAGAGCACCCAGATTGCTGACTCGACAGCAACTGCAGCCGCGGCAGCAGCAGAAACAACCACCAGCTGCCACAAACAGTATACTGGAACAGACTCTGGCTACGTTTATGTCTCAGACGAGAACTTATATTGAGAACATGAATCAATTTGTCAAGAAGACAGAGACATTCATGGATAAAATAGAGATGCAGATGACAAATCATGAAGCTACTCTGAAATCTTTGGAGACACAAATGGGTCAGGTTTCTCAGCATATCAATCCAAGGCAGACTGGCGGATTTCCTAGCAATACTGAAAATGCTAGGCAGCCCAGACATGAGCAGTGTAAAGCCATTACTACTAGGAGTGGGAAGAAACTACCAGGGCCAGAGAAGGAAGCTGAAACAGTGAAGAAACCAGCCTTGGATATACCTGCCGAGGAAGCTGCCCCGACAGGTAACAAACAGTCTGCTACCGATGAGCCTGTTACGACACCAGAAGTGACAGAGGAGAAAAATGATGAACCCAAACCTCCTCAGATTCGTATGCAGTGGGAAGGACGTATTGTTGATTATCGTCCCCCACCTCCTTTTCCTCAACGGTTACAGCAATTGAAGCAAGAATCACAGCTTAAAAAGATTTATGATATTTTTAAGCAGGTTCATATTAACATCCCGCTGTTAGATGCCGTGAGGGAGATGCCCGGTTACGCTAAATTTCTCAAGGATGCCATGTCAAAGAAATCCAGACTTGGGGAATTTGAAACGGTTAAGATGACAAAAAGATGCATGAGTATTCTGCACAAGCATCCACCCTAGAAAAAGAAGGATCCGGGGAGCTTCATCATACCTTGTGTAATCGGAGATAAATATGTGGGTAAGGCACTTTGTGATCTTGGTGCTAGTATTAATTTAATGCCAAAATCTGTTTTTCAGAAATTAGGTATTGGAAAAGCTCGGCCCACGACAGTAATTCTGCAGCTGGCAGACCGCTCTTACGTTCATCCGGAAGGAAAAATCGAAGATATTCTGGTAAGAGTGGATAAATTTATATTTCCTGCTGACTTTCTTGATTTAGATTGTGAAGCAGATGAAAACGCACCAATCATCCTGGGGCGACCCTTCTTAGCCACGGGAAGATCACTGATTGATGTGGAAAAAGGAGAACTCACCATGAGAGTGAACGATCAAGAGATAAAGTTGAATGTTCTCCAAGCTATGAAGCATGCTGATGCAGAAGAAGAATGCAAGGTTATCACTGAAGTTACCCTTGACCAACCCTGCATCAGGTCGGGCTGTCACGACATCAACATCGGTCACTGCCTCGGCAGCCACTTACAGGACTGCCGCGACAGCACCGACAGCAGCAACTCCTCAGAATCCGATACATCTGATACTGAAGAACAGGAGGAGGTAAACTGGATAGGCGATCATCCAGGTAAGTTATTCGAGCCTTTAAATTATACCTTGGATAACCATGCAATCCAAAAACCATCAACTGTTGAGCCCCCTGTTTTAGAACTTAAGCCCTTGCCAGGGCAGCTAAAATATGCTTTTCTTGGTTTAAATGATACGTTGCCCGTAATCATCTCTTGCAAGTTGATGCAGGAATATGAACAACAGTTAATAGGGATGCTGCAGCAGCACAAAAAGGCAATTGGATGGACGATAGCTGATATTCAAGGCATTACTCCGGCCTTATGTATGCATAAAATCCTTCTAGAGGATGATCATAAGCCAACTATAGATGCTCAAAGGCGGCTAAACCATGCGATGAAAGAGGTGGTGCGAAAAGAGATAATCAAATGGTTAGATGCTGGTATAATTTACGCCATCTCGGACAGCAAATGGGTGAGCCCGGTGCAATGCGTTCCCAAGAAAGGAGGAATGACCGTGGTGACCAACGAAAACAATGAGTTAATCCCAACCAGGACTGTGACCGGTTGGAGGGTTTGTATGGACTATCGGAAGCTTAACAAAGCTACCCGAAAGGACCACTTTCCTTTACCCTTTATCGATCAAATGCTTGATAGACTAGCGAGTAAACCTTACTATTGTTTTCTTGATGGTTATTCAGGTTACAATCAAATAGCTATCGCACTGGAAGATCAAGAAAAGACGACATTCACATGCACGTACGGCACGTATGCTTTTAGAAGGATGCCATTTAGACTATGCAATGCACCAACAACCTTCCAAATGTGCATGATGGCCATATTCTACGATATGGTGGAGGACTTCCTTGAGATTTTCATGGATGACTTTTCGGTCTTTGGAGACAATTTTGACAGTTGCCTAGGCAACCTACAAAAGGTACTCGAAAGATGTGAAAAAGCAAACCTAGTTTTGAATTGGGAAAAATGTCACTTCATGGTGGATGAAGGGAAATTCCTTGGCCATAAGATTAGCTGTCGTGGCATAGAAGTCGACAGGGCTAAGATAGAAGTGACCGAAAAGCTGCCGCCGCCCACCACAGTCAAGGGAATCAGAAGTTTCTTAGGGCATGCTAGTTTCTATCGAATATTCATTGCGAATTTTTCAAAAATCACCAAGCCCCTATGCCATCTTCTGGAGCAGAACTGACCCTTTGACTTTAATGATGAATGTACTGAAGCATTCAAGGTTCTGAAGGAAAAGCTGGTAACAGCCCCAATAGTACAGCCACCAGAATGGACACAGCCATTTGAGATCATGTGTGATGCTAGTGACTATGTTGTCGGGGCAGCACTTGGGTAGCGGAAAGACAAATTATTTCATGTCATATAATATGCCAGCAAGACACTGAACGACGCCCAAGTGAACTACACCACCACAGAGAAGGAGTTATTAGCTGTGGTATTCTCCATTGACAAGTTTCGTTCTTACATACTTGGAACGAAGGTCATAGTGCACACAGACCATTCTGCCTTGAAGTACCTGTTCGTGAAAAAGAATGCTAAGCCTCGATTGATATGATGGATCCTACTATTGCAAGAATTCGACCTTGAAATCAAGGACAAAAAGAGGACAGAAAATCAAGTGGCAGATCACTTGTCGAGGTTGGAGAAGGGACAGAGTCTACCAACAGATGAGACAAACATACTGGAGACCTTCCCAGATGAGCAGCTCTTTGCTGCCGCAGTCACTGCCGCGACAGCCATGGCGGCAAGTAAGTCTTCTGAACTCCTCTGGTATGCAGACTTCGTTAATTTCTTAGTTAGCGGAATAATTCCCCATGACCTTAATTATCAAGCCAGGAAGAGGTTCCAAAATGATGTCAAGCATTATTATTGGGACAAACCTCTTCTTTTCAAAATATGTGCAGATCAGGTTATACGGAGATGTGTACCACAAGAAGAGCAAGAAGACATACTTCATCACTGCCATGCTTCACAGTATGGAGGTCACTTAGGGAGCAACAAAACTGCTGCCAAGGTGCTGCAGTCAGGGTTTTATCGGCCGTCACTGTATAAAGATGTGCAAATCTTCTATAAGAGTTGTGACAAGTGCCAACAGATATGAAACATCTCAAGGAGACACGAGATGCTGCTGCAGAACATTCTTGAAGTCGTGATCTTCGACGTTTGGGGGATTGATTTTATGGGACCATCCTCATCTTCATGTGGGAATCTATACATCCTTCTGGCAGTAGACTATGTCTCTAAGTGGGTTGAAGCTATCGCCACTCAAAAGAATGATGCCAAAACAGTTCAAAGATTTTTACACAAAAACATTTTTTCTAGGTTTGGCATCCCTAAGGCGATCATTAGTGATGAAGGGAGACATTTCGACAACAGGGTTATTGCTGCTGCCTTGAAGAAGTATGGTGTCAAGCATCGGATCGCAACAGCATATCACCCTCAAACTAATGGACAAGCTGAAATATCCAACAGGGAAGTTAAGAACATTCTTGAGAAGATGGTCAAGCCAACTAGGAAAGATTGGTCTTTACTTCTTAATGATGCATTATGGGCTTATAGGACAGCTTTTAAAAATCCATTGGGAATGTCTCCATACCGATTGATTTATGGGAAAACATGTCATCTACCTGTCGAGATAGAGCACATAGCATACTGGGCAATCAAGGCAGTGAATATGGACTTGGACAAGGCAGGGCAGAAAAGACTATTGGATCTGAACGAAATTGAAGAAATCCGGACAATGGCCTATGACAATGCAAGAATCTACAAGGATAAAACTAAGAAGTGACATGACAAGAAGTTGCTGCCACGACAGTTCTGCCCAGGGCAGCTTGTATTGCTATTCAATTCTAGATTGAAACTCTTCCCAGGGAAGCTAAAATCTAGATGGTCTGGCCCATTCCAAGTAGTACAAGTTTTTCCCCATGGTGCCTGTTGAGTGTGTAAAAGTTCTATTATTTACCCTCTATTTAACCCATATTTCTACTGCATTCAAGCATTATTTATTGCATTTAGGTCAGTTTACAGTTAAACATCACAAATATATATAAAGGCACAGTTTCTACTGAAATTGGTTGCTTTTGCAGGTTGCTGCTGTAGCAGATAGGAGAGGCAGGCGCTGGGCAGTAAAGCATAAGAGCTGAAACTAGACGAGCAGTCAAGGAGGACGATGATGCCATGGTTGCCGCCGTGACATCAGAAGACGACAGCAGTTTTGAGGAGAAGAAGCAAAGTGTACCTCGATAGATAGAGAAAATTCAGCCCATTTATCGTGTAAAACCACTATATTTTTCCAAGCCCCAGATCGAAAGGAAAGTCAAGCCCAAAGTTCAAGGAGAGAAAATTCCAAGCAAGAAAGATGGCGGCTTAAAGTTAGATTCTTTGAAGATTTAGTCTTTATTAGAGTTGTACTTTAATGTAAAGTTGTATTCTTGCTATTTTAGAAAACTTGGACCCAAAGCCTATATAAGGGCATGGATTTCGACCTAGGGGGATATAACCTATTCACTAGCTTTCTTCCCAAAACCCTAGCCGTTTTCCTTCCCTCATCATGTTCTAAATTCCCCTTAGGGCCACAGGTTGTTTTGTAAAGTAGTTGCAAGGGTTGTTTTTGTTTTAGGAATTTTCAGTTCAATAAAATAAACTTCAAGTTCTCTTATTCTGGTTATTAACATCTTGCAAGAGCATCGAGAGAGCATTGTGAGGTTATCTATTTACTTAATATCGGGAGAGTTAAGTATACTAAAGGAATAAGAGCGAGTTCTCTAGTTTATAGTTGAACTATCTCGGACCTAGGGATAGGACGAGGTTAAGTGGCTAAAGAAGAATTCAATAACATCGGTGTTCATCCTTCGATTCACGCCGGGAGGTATCATCAAAGACGTGATCATCGACAGACTTGAACCTAGGGATAGGCCAAGGCACAGCAGGGATTCTTGCCAAACTTGAAGTACAGAGTTGAGTGTTCGCTGCCGCGACAAGCAACGGACTGCTTCCGCGACAGGTGCTGTCGTGACGGGAACGACGAAAAAACTAGATTTCCTAAACTCAGCAATACCTGCACTACTGAGCAATTCAATACCAGCCCATTCTCTTTATCTTGATTTCTCCACTCTTTTATTTACGTTTACTTTGTTATTCTCGTGACAACTTTCTCAAATATTTTCTTTACTTCCGTGCAGTGATTTAAGGTGAAGCTATTAGCCCAGTCCCTGTGGAGACGATATTCGATACTTCGTATCACTTTACTACTTGCGTCGTGTACACTTGCACTATAATTGCGATAGACTCTTTTACACGCAACAAGTTTTTGGCGCCGTTGCCGGGGACTGGCAACATAACTCTACCTTTTCTTTTACTACACTTTTCGTTTTTATTTTTATTTTCTATTTTTCTTTGGTTTGTTCAAACTCTTTCTTTTCACAAGGTTTCTTGTTTATGCGCAGATCGAGACGAGGAAAAGAACCTGAGTATCCATTAGATCCGGAAATCGAACGTTCATTCAATCTTAAGAATCGCCTTCGTCACATACTAGCCAGGAACGAGTACCTTGAGGAACAGTTAGAGACGATGAACAACCAAGGGAACCCCCAGGGTGATCCTCCTGCCGGAGATGGAGAGATCATACCTCCTGTCGGCAACTCTGCTGCCGCTGCCGGACGACGGTCTTGTCGTGACTACATGTTGAACGATCATGTAGAACTGGAAACCACGCTGCCGGATATAGATGTTGACAACTTCGAGCTGAAACCTGTTATGTTTAGTATGATCAACAATGCCGGTCAGTTTAGTGGTGTTGTTACAGAGGATGCGAGGGAGCATCTCAAAACGTTCCAGGAAATCTGTGGTTCGTTTAGACTACTAGGAGTTAATTCAGAGATACTGAGGCTTCGGTTATTTCCCCATTCATTGAGGGACAGAGCAAAGACTTGGTGGAATAAACTTACGTTGGGTTCAATTAGAACTTGGGCAGATTTGTCTCGTGAATTTTTATCTCGTTTTAATCCTTCACATTTATCTTAGCGATTACGTTATGAAATTGCTACTTTTCAACAAGTAGATGACGAGCCGATGCACGAGGCTTGTGACAGATTTACCACTCTTCTACGGAACTACCCAATGCATGGATTCCCCGTCTGGAACCAGGTAACTAAGTTTTACAATGATTCCAACTTACAAACTCGTATTTGAATTGATTCAATAGCAAATGGATTACTATTGGACAAAGACCCGGACGAGGCAATGCAAGTATTGAAAAATCTGGCTAAGAATGAGGAGCAGTTTCCGACAGCAAGAGGAGAGGGTAAACGGGTCCTAGCTGTCAAGGATTATGAGGCCGACAGCACGATGAAATCACAAGTGGCATACCTTACTAAGGCAATGAAAAAGCTCTTGAACGATGATGCACAACATGGATTTGCTGTCGAAGAGGTATGTGAAATTTGTGAGGGAAATCATAGTTCGGATGAGTGTCCTATACAGTTAGAAGAGGGAAAGTATGTTGGAAACTATAAGCAGAATTACAACTCCAACAATTACAATCCCAGCTGGAGAAAGGATCCCAAATTTTCTTGGAGTAATCCTAATAATCCCCTGAATCCTCAAGAACACAATAATCTGAATCAGGGAGGACCTAGATTGCTGACTCGACAGCAATTGCAGCCGCAGTAGTAGCAGCAACAGCCACCAGCTGCCACAAACAGTGTACTGGAACAGACTCTGGCTACTTTTATGTCTCAGACAGGTACTTATATTGAGAACATGAATTAGTTTATTAAGAAGACAGAGACATTTATGGATAAAACAGAGATGCGGATGACGAATCATGAAGCTACTCTGAAATCTTTGGAGACACAAATGGGTCAGGTTTCCCAGCATATCAATCCAAGGCAGACTGGAGGATTTCCTAGCAATACAAAAAATGCTAGGCAGCCCACACATGAGCAGTGTAAAGCCATTACTACTAGGAGTAGGAAGAAACTACCAGGGCTAGAGAAGGAAGCTAAAACGGTGAAAAAACCAGCCTTGGACAGAATAATGTTTTTAACCTAATTTAACCTAATTTTTATTGTTATTTTTAAGTTTTATTATTACATATTATTTATTAGGAAATAAGATTTATTTTATTTGAATAATGTTTTTATTTTTTTGTTTTTAGGAAATAAAGGAGTCAAGAAGAACAGGAGAAGTGAACTCAGCCCACCATCCATCCATCAGCCCTACAAAGCCCAAATTTTGAAGCCTGTCGTTACAGCTGCCGCGACAGACGCAGAAAATACAGGCTGTCATCACGCTGTCACGACAGACGCGGAAACACGTCACAGACGCGTAACAGACACGAAAACGCGTGCCAGACGCGTCAGACACGCTAACGCATAACAGCTGGGCCCGTTATTCGCGCCTGCCGTTATAGCTTCAACGGGCAGCAAATTCTTCTCTATATAACCCCGTTTCATTTTTCATTTTCACTCACTTTTGCTTCTCTTACTTGCTCTCTCTTTAGATTTTATTTGCTTTCAGTTTTAATTCCACAACCCTTGCAAAAATGTCTTCTAGGAAAACTCGTCGGAATGCTACTTCTAGTTCCACACCGACAACAACCACCCCACGCTTCTTCGCTTTCAGAGATATGTGGGAAGAAAGAGGCTTTATCTATACATCGAAGGAGGAAAATCTGGGGCTAAAGTCATTCATCGCACGGAAAGTTTGAGCTCTTCAGTGGCAAACTTTTGTTGAGCAGCCTGAAGAAATGAACGTCACGTTGGTTCGAGAATTGTATGTTGCCATCAGCAGTAGGACGGCAACAGCGGTGATTGTTCGAGGGAAAGAAGTGCCATTTGAAGCTGAGTACATTAACACATTGTATGGTTTCTACATCGGCAACAATGACGACGCTCACCAGCAGTTCCTCAACACATTAGACCCTGATGCCTATGACGCTGTCATGGCAGAATTGACAAATGAGGGAACTCAATGGAACACCAGCCGGAAAAATCCACGGACAGTAAAGCGGACCTAGCTGCTGCCGGAGGCGAAGTTATGGAATGCCTTCATAAAAAAGCGGATCATGCCGTCGTCCCACAATACCACGGTCGACCAGCCGAGGTTAGCTTTGATACACTTTATTCTACATGAAAGGCCCATTAATGTGGGCAGCTATATTCGTGAGAGCATTTTGGAGTGCGCACACAGACCGACGGGTCCCCTTTACCTCTCGTACCTCATCACCTCACTCTGCCGTGGCCATGGCGTACCAGAAGTGGTCACTGATTTGCGAGTCCAAGGAAAAGGCTGGACTGAAAAGAAACTCCTCAGCCTCATGGAGCTGACCGCTGCTACTCCTCTGTCGTCATTCGACCCAGCTGCCACAACAGCAGACACGACAGAGCAGCCAGAAACTGAACCAGCTGCCACAGCAGCCGCCCCGACAGACTCCTCCTCCTAGATCTTAGCTGCCATTCAGAAGTTGGAAGAATGACAGCTTGGGTTAATGACCTTCATCAGGGATTTTGCTGCCTCTACGGTAACCTTTATACAAAATTCTTTAAATTTCCCTGATGCTGTCTTCCCCACATTTCCTGTATATTATTTTACTATCACTACACCTGCCCACACTCCCACACCTGCTGCCACCCCACGGACACCCTCTACCGCCTCAACGCCATCACCTGCCCCGACAACCGCCGGCAGCACCCATGCTGAGCCATCTGCCCCGTGGCACGAAACGTAGAATGACATCAGAGGAGCTTGATGCATTTATTGCTGGATTCTCCTCCTTCTCTGTTTGGGCCACCAGTGATAATGAACCTTCTATCAAGAGGAATCTGTCGAAGGAGTTCTCACCGGTGCAGAGGCAGAAGCGGATGGCAGACAAAAATAACATGCCAAAAGCCAGCAGCAGCTCTGAAGTCCAGGTTGTGGAGCAACCTCCTCACATCTCCCCAACCAGGATCCTGCCACCACGGGAGGCTAAAGTGAAGAACACATCTGCCTCCCCTGTGCCCCAGCCACCTCCAAAAGCTCGAGCCCGCCGCCAGATCAGACTCAGCAGCAGCAACGAAGACAACGATTAAAATTTAAGTTTCTTATCTTATTATTGCTGCATGCTTCTATATTTTGTGATGTACTGCCTTATCTTTGTTTTTAGTTGTCATTTTGCATTGATGGCAATGCAACCCTCGAGTTTGGGGGTGACAACCCTCCATTAATAGAGTCCATCTTAGTTTTAAAATTTGTGTCTTTCACTTAGTTTATTTATTGCATTCAAAAAAAATATTGAAAATTTTGGCTTAAGTCTGTGAACTGAACTTACCTGCCGTGACAGCTCTGTCGTGGTAGTGCCTTTAGGATAGTTTTTAGGAGAAGTTTAGAGCCTTTCTATAGTCTGAAAACTTAAAACATTTGTGACTGTTATACTGCTTAGAACTCTTTTAGTCAACTAGAATAGGAAGCTTAGCACTTGAATAGCCCCTAGAGGTGCCTAACACTGGCTCTAGGAAAGAAGTTTAGCAAAAGAGACTCAACAGCCCTAGAGGTGCCCGAAACTGGCTCTAGGAAGTTAGCTAGAGGTGCCCAAAACTGGCTCTAGTGAAACTTTAGCTTAAAAAAATAGTGAAATCGAGTCAAAACAAAAAATCAAAGGAGCATAAAAAATGCCTTCAAAAGATAAACTTTGGCATAAAAATTCGAGTTAAGGGTTGAAATATTCTAGTGAAACTAAGAGAGTTTTGGCATATAATTGTTCACAAGCATGCAAACACTGCACGAGGACTATAGTGAGACTCCGGACAGATCCTAGATTATCCGACAAGTTGCTGCCGTCACAGGGAACGAACGAAGGGTAAGGGAAGGTTCACTGTTTTAAGCCAAAACAAAAATATTTCATTTTTCTTTTAGGTCTTAGTTGCTTGAGGGCAAGCAAAAACTTGAGTTTGGGGGTGTGTTGAGTGTGTAAAAGTTGTAACGCCCGTGTTTTGGGGTTAGGAGTTAGTCGGGTTTGTAGTCCGAGTCAATAAAATTTAATTAAAATCAATTTAACCTAAATTAGGATCTATTTGGGCTGTAGTAAAAAGAGGAGGGACTAAAGGAGTAATTTGACCCAAATGTTTTTAAAAGCAAGACAACTTTTCAAAAGTTGTCATCTTCTCTCCCCAACCCACCCCTTTCCAATGTTGGATACCCAAACACCATCTTCAAACTCTCCCAAGTTTCAAGCTACTATTCCATTGGGTCTCTTCATCATTTCAAGGTGTTTTTCAAAGGTAAAAATGTTTTCTAACTCTCCTCTTCATTCCCTATCCATACATAGTCTTAGATTTCAAAAATATGAACTTTTGAAATGTTAGGGTTTTGCTAAAGTTTGGGTTTTTATGGTGATTTTCACCTCATTTTGAAAAATGAAGTTGGGTTTTTGTTTATTCATATTAAAAGGTACAACATATGTCAATTTGGTTGAGTTTGGGTGAAAACCTGAAATGGGGTTTTGAGGCATTTTTAAAGGTGTCAAAAACTCATTTTTTGGTGGGTTTTAGGTTGAAATTAAAGGGCTGATGGTCTATATAGGTTAGGAGGATGTTTTGGGACCTTTTGGGGGTCATTTGGGTGATTGAAAATGGAAATTTCAGCTAAGGTTTGGGGGAGCACGAAAATGATATATTTGGGGATTAATTTGGTTGGAAAATGTGGGTGAAGTTAGTTTAAGCTCAAAGGTTGAATGTTGATTGAATGTTAGAATTGATTGAGGTTGTTGGTTGTGTTTTTGGTTGACTAGAAGCAAGAGGAGACGTCGAAGGAGCATTGTGACCGAATCCGGGTTCGTAGGAGATTTGCATTGGTTGCTAAGGAAGGGCGGTGAGTGGTTTTAATCATGGTTTAAAGTTTGGTTCGAGTGTGTGTAGTGTGTGAGTGAAATGTGCTTGGTAGGCCATTTCTATTTAATTCAAGTTGTTAATTTAGCTATTGACTTCCATTGAATGCTATTGTTGCATGTAAAATAGTCTATCGCAATGGTAGTGCAAGTATACACGACACAAGTAGTAAAGTGATACGAAGTATCAGATATCGTCTCCACAGGGATTGGGCTAATAGCTTCACCTTAATTCACTGCACGAAAGTAAAGGAAATAATTGAGAAGTTTGTCACGAAAATAGTCTATCGCAATGGTAGTGCAAGTATACTCGATTTCTAAAGTTTTACTAGAGCCAGTTTTAGGCACCTCTAGTTAGCTTCCTAGAGCCGGTTTCGGGCACCTCTAGGTTTTTGAGTCTCTTTTGCTAAACTTCTTTCCTAGAGCCAGTGTTAGGCACCTCTAGGGGCTATTCAAGTACTAAGCTTCCTATTCTAGTTTGGCTAAAAGAAATCTAAGCAGTATAACAGTCACAATGGTGTTTAAGTTTTCAGAACTATAGAAAGGCTCTAAACTTCTCCTTAAACTGTCCTAAAGATGCTGCCACGACAGAGCTGTCACGACAGGTAAGTTCAATTCACAGTTTTAAGCCAAAATTTTCAGTCTTTTCAGATTTTTTTTAAGAGAACTTTAAACTAAGTAAAGGACACAACAATTAATTAAGATGTACTTAGACTCCATTAAAATGGAGGGTTGCCACCTCCAAACTCAAGGGTTGCATTGCCCTCAATGCAAATGACAAAATAAAAATGAAGGCAGTACATCACAAAATATAGATATGGCAGGCAGCAAAGAAGAAAAAGAAAAGAAACTTAAATTTTAAGCACTGTCTTCACTGCTACTGCTGAGGCGGATTTGGCGGCGGATTCTGGGTTGTGGGGCAGACTGGGCTGGTTGTTCTACAACCTGGATGTCAGAGCTGCTGCCGCTGTCCCAGCTGCTGCTACTACTGGTGATGGCCTTTGGCATAAGTTTCCTGCTGGCCATTCTTTTCTGCCTCTTGACAGGTGTGAATTCTTTCTCCAAGTTTCTCCGCATAGAGGGTTCGGTTTCGCTTTCTGCCCAGACGGAGGAAGAAGAAAACCCAGCTACAAAGGCAGCAATGTCATCCGAGGGTGCCGGTCGTTTTGTTCCTCGGGCTGATGTGTCGGCCTGAGGGCTGCCGGCTGCCGTCGGGGTAGGTGATGGAATGGAGGCAGTAGATTGTGTATGTGGTGTGGCAGCAGGTGTGTGGGCAGGGGTGGGGACGGTGAAATAGTGGGCAGGGAAGGTGGGAAAGACAACATCAGGAAAATTTAAAGTATGGTGAATGAAATTTATCGTGGATGCGGCAAAATCCTTGATGAATGTCATTAGACCCAGCTGTCTGTCCTCCATCCTCTGAATAGCAGCAAGGATTTGAGTGGAATGGTCTGTCGGCGCGGCTGCTGCGGCAGGTTCAGGGTTGGGCTGCTCTGATGATTCTGCTGGGGCGGAAGCAGGGTTGACGGAAGAGAGGGGGTTGCTACTATCAGCTCCATGAGGCTGATGATATTTTTGTCTGTCCAGCCCCGTCCCTTCACTAGGCGATCGGTGGTGGCTTCCGGTACGGCAGAGCAGCGACAGAGAGACGTAATAAGGAAGGGAAGGCAGAGGAGGGCCGTCGATCTATGGGTGCAGTCCAAAATACTCTCCCGTATATAGCGTCCCACATTAATGGGTCGTTTGTTCATAATTGAGTGGATTAGGGCTAACCTCTGCTGGTCCAATGTGGTGTGATGTGAGGACGGCAGAATCCTCTTTTTAATGAAGGCGTTCCACAGTTTGGCCTCCAGCAGCAGCTGCCCCCTCTTCACGGTGTGGGAATTTTTTCGGCTCGTGTTCCATTCAGTCCCTTCTTCTGTCACTTCTGCCATGACAGCGTCGAAGGCAGCGTCGTCTAGAGTGTCCAGGAACTGCTGGTGAGCATCGTCGTTGGGGCCGAAGTAGAGGCCATAGAAAGTGTTGATGCGCTCGGCTGTGAATCGCACTTCTGTCCCTCGGACGGTTACTGCTGTTGCCGTCCTGCTGCCGATGGCAGCATAGAATTCCCTTACCAGCATTTCATTCATTTCTGCTGGTTGCTCTGCAAATTGTTCCCACAAGAGGGCCTTAATCGTCCTTGCAATGAAAGGCTTGAGGCCCATATTAACGGCCTTTCGAGTGTAAATAAATCCTCTTTCTTCCCATAGATCCTTAGTTGCGAAGGACTGCGGGGTGGGTGCTGCCGGTGAAGAGGTTGAAGCAGCACTGTGACGGGTTCTTCTGGAAGACATGTTAGTTGCAAGGGTTGTTTGAAAGTAAAGAAAACAAAGAAAAACTAAAGGGGAGAGCAAGTAAGAAAAAACAGAAGTGAGTGAAATGAAAATGAAACGGGGTTTTATAGAGGAGGAGTTGCTGCCCGTTGAAGCTGTAACGGCATGCGTGAATAACGGGGCGACTGTTGAGCTTTAGCGTGTCTGACGCGTCTGACACGCATTTATGCGTCTGTTACGCGTCTGTCACACGTTTCTGTGTCTGCCGTGACAGTCTGGTGACAGCCTGTCTTTTCCGTGTCTACCGCGGCAGCTGGAACGACAGGCTTCAATATTGGGCTGATGGATGGATGGTGGGCTTAGGTCACTTCTCCTATTCTTCTTGCCTCCTTTATTTCCTAAAAACAGTAAACATAAAAAACATTATTCGAATAAAATAAACCTTATTTCCTAATAAATAATAAATAATAATAAAAATAAAATTTAGGTTAAATTAGGGATGCCTTGTGGGGCATCTCCTAAGGTAACCACTTCCTGTATTCCTGGGGCTTCAGTTCCCTGATAATGCTTGAGGCGCTGTCCATTGACTTTGAATTGGTGCCCGTCTTTTAATGATCGAATTGTGATGGCACCATGGGGAAAAACTTGTACGACCTGGAAGGGGCCCGACCATCTAGATTTCAGTTTCCCTAGGAAAAGTTTCAGTCTAGAATTGAACAACAATACAAGCTGCCCTGGGCAGAACTGTCGTGGCAGCAACTTCCTGTCATGCCACTTCTTAGTTTTCTCCTTGTAGATTCTTGCATTGTCGTAGGCCATTGTCCGTATTTCTTCGATCTCGTTCAGATCTAACAGCCTTTTCTGGCCTGCCTTGTCCAAGTCCAAATTCACTGCCTTGATTGCCCAATATGCTCTGTGCTCCATCTCGACAGGCAGATGACAGGTTTTTCCATAAATCAATCGGTATGGAGACATGCCCAATGGAGTCTTAAAAGCTGTCCTATATGCCCATAACGTATCATTGAGGAGTAAAGATCAATCTTTCCTAGTTGGTTTAACCATCTTCTCAAGAATGTCCTTAACTTCCCTATTAGATATTTCAGCTTGTCCATTGGTCTGTGGGTGGTATGTTGTCGCGATCCGATGTTTGACACCATATTTCTTCAAGGCGGCAGCAATAACCCTATTGTCAAAATGTCTCCCTTCATCACTGATAATCGCCTTAGGGATGCCAAACCTAGAAAAAATGTTTTTGTGTAGAAATTTTTGGATTGTCTTGGCATCATTCCTTTGAGTGGCGATAGCTTCAACCCACTTAGAGACATAATCCACTGCTAGGAGGATGTATAAATTTCCACATGAGGATGGAAAAGGTCCCATAAAATTGATCCCCCAAACATCGAAGATTTCGACTTCTAGAATGTTTTGCAGTGGCATCTCGTTTCTTCTCGAGATGTTTCATGTCCTTTGGAACCTGTCACAGTTCTTGTAGAAGATTTGTGCATCCTTATACAGTGACGGCCAATAAAACCCTGACTGCAGCACCTTGGCAGCAGTTTTGTTGCCTCCTAAGTGACCTCCATATTGTGAAGCATGGCAGTGATGAAGAATGCCTTCTTGCTCTTCTTGTGGTACACATCTCCTTATAACTTGATCTGCACATAGTTTGAAAAGAAGAGGTTCGTCCCAATAATAATGCTTAACATCATTTTGGAACCTCTTCCTGGCTTGATAATTAAGATCAGAAGGAAGTATTCCGCTAACTATAAAATTAACGAAATCAGCATACCAGGGAAGTTCAGAAGACTTACCTGCCGCCATGGCTGTTGCGGCAGTGATTGCGGCAGCAAAGAGCTGCTCATCTGGGAAGGTCTCCAGTATGTTTGTCTCATCTGTTGGTAGACTATGTCCCTTCTCCAACCTTGACAAGTGATCTGCCACCTGATTTTCTGTCCCTTTTTTGTCCTTGATTTCAAGGTCGAATTCTTGCAATAGAAGGATCCACCGTATCAATCTAGGCTTTGCATCCTTTTTTGTGAACAAATACTTCAGGGCAGAATGGTCTGTGTGCACTATTACTTTCGTTCCAAGTATGTAAGAACGAAACTTGTCGATGGAGAACACCACAGCTAATAGCTCCTTTTCTGTGGTGGTGTAGTTTACTTGGGCGTCATTCAATGTCTTGCTGGCATAATATATGACATGAAATAGCTTATCTCTGCGCTGCCCAAGTGCTGCCCCGACAGCATAGTCACTAGCATCACACATGATCTCAAATGGCTGTGTCCAGTCTGGTGGCTGTACTATTGGGGCTGTTACAAGTTTTTCTTTCAGAACCTTGAATACTTCAGTACATTCATCATTAAAGTCAAAGGGTCGGTTCTGCTCCAAAAGATAGCATAGGGGCTTGGTGATTTTTGAGAAATTTGCAATGAATCTCCGATAAAAACCAGCATGCCCTAAGAAACTTCTAATACCCTTGATTGTGGTCGGCGGCGGCAGCTTCTCGATCACTTCTATTTTGGCCCTGTCGACTTCTATCCCACGAAAGCTAATTTTATGGCCAAGGACTATCCCTTCATCCACCATAAAGTGGCATTTTTCCCAATTTAAAACCAGATTTGATTTTTCACATCTTTCAAGTACCTTTTGTAGATTGTCGAGGCAGCTCTCAAAATCGTCTCCAAAGATTGAAAAATCATCCATAAAAATCTCAAGGAAGTCCTCTACCATATCGAAGAATATGGCCATCATGCACCTTTGGAAGGTGGCAGGTGCATTACATAGTCCAAACGGCATTCTCCTAAAAGCATATGTTCCATATGGGCATGTGAAAGTCGTCTTTTCTTGATCCTCCGGTGCGATAGCAATTTGATTATAACCTGAATAACCATCAAGAAAACAATAGTAAGGTTTACCCGCTAATCTATCAAGCATTTGATCAATAAAGGGTAAAGGAAAGTGGTTTTTTCGGGTAGCTTTGTTAAGCTTTCGATAGTCCATACAAACCCTCCAACCGGTCACAGTCCTGGTTGGGATTAACTCATTGTTTTCATTGGTCACCACGGTCATTCCTCCTTTCTTTGGAACGCATTGCACCGGGCTCACCCATTTGCTGTCGGAGATGGCGTAAATAATACCAACATCTAACCATTTGATTATCTCTTTACGCACCACCTCTTTCATCGCATAGTTTAGCCGCCTTTGGGCTTCTATAGTCGGCTTATGATCTTCCTCTAGAAGGATTTTGTGCATGCATAACGCCGGACTGATGCCTTGAATGTCAGCAATCGTCCATCCAATCGCCTTTTTATGCTGCCTTAGCATGCCTATTAGCTGCCGTTCCTGTTCCTGCGGCAGCTTAGAAGAGATGATTACGGGCAACGTATCATTTGAACCAAGAAAAGCATATTTTAGCTGCCCTGGCAAGGGCTTCAGTTCTAAGGCAGGTGGTTCAACAGTAGATGGCTTTTGGATTAAATGGTTATCCAAAGTATAATTTAAAGGTTCGAATAACTTACCTGGACGATTGCCTAACCAGTTTACCTCCTCCTGATCTTCGGTATCAGATGTATCGGATTCAGAGGAGTTGCTGTCGTCGGTGCTGCCGTCAATGCTGTCGTGACAGTCCTGTAGGTGGCTGCCACGGCAGTGACCAAATTTTATATTGTGACAGCCCAACCTGATGCAGGGTTGATCAAAAGCAACGTCAGTAATAACCTTGCATTCCTCGTCTACATCAGCATGTTTCATCGCTTGGAGAACATTCAACTTAATCTCTTAATCGTTTACTCGCATGGTGAGTTCTCCTTTCTCTACATCAATCAGTGATCTTCCCGTGGCTAAGAAGGGTCGCCCAAGGATGACTGGTGCATTTTCATCTACTTCACAATCTAAAATAAGAAAGTCAGCAGGAAAAATAAATTTATCCACTCTTACCAGAATATCTTCGATTTTTCCTTCCGGATGAACGTAAGAGCGGTCTGCCAGCTACAGAGTTACTGTCGTGGGCCGCGCCTTTCCAATACCTAATTTCTGAAAAACAGATTTTGGCATTAAATTAACACTAGCACCAAGAACACAAAGTGCCTTACCCACAAATTTATTTCCGATTACGCAAGGTATGATGAAGCTCCCCGGATCCTTCTTTTCCTGGGGTGGCTGCCGATGAAGAATACTCATACAACCTTCTGTTATCTTTACCGTTTCAAACTCCCCAAGTTTAGATTTCTTTGACATGACATCCTTGAGAAATTTAGCATAACCGGGCATCTCCCTAACGGCATCTAACAGCGGAATATTAATATGAACCTGCTTAAAAATATCATAAATCTTTTTGAGTTGAGATTCTTGCTTAGCTTGTTGTATCCGTTGAGGAAAAGGAGATGGGGGACGATAGTCAGCAATACGCCCTTCCCACTGCATACGAATCTGAGGAGGTTTAGGTTCATCAATTTTCGATTCTGTCGCTTCTGCTGTCGTGACAGGCTCATCGGCAGCAGTCTGTTTATCTCCTGTCGGGGCAGCTTCCTCGGCAGGTTTATCTAAGGCTGGTTTCCTTACTGTTTCAGCTTCCTTTTCCGGCCCTGATAATTTCTTCCCACTCCTAGTAGTAATTGCCTTACACTGCTCATGTGTGGGTGGCCTAGCATTTTCAGTATTACTAGGGAATCCTCCAGTCTGCCTCGGCTTAATATGTTGGGAAACCTGACCCATTTGCGTCTCCAAAGATTTCAGAGTAGCTTCATGATTCGTCATCCTCATCTCTGTTTTATCCATGAAATTCTCTGTCTTTTTGACAAACTGATTCATATTCTCAATATAAGTACCGGTCTGAGACATAAAGGTGGCCAGAGTCTGTTCAAGTATACTGCTCGTGGCAGTCGGTTGCTGCTGTTGCTGCTCCGGTGGCAGTTGCGGCGGCAGTTGCTGTCGCGTCAGCAATCTAGGTCCTCATTGATTCTGATTGTGTGCTTGAGGATTCAGGGCATTATTAGGATTACTCCAAGAAAACTTGGGATCCTTCCTCCAATTGGGATTATAGTTGTTGGAATTGTAATTCGGTTTGTAGTTTCCAACATATTTTCCCTCTTCTAACTATATCGGGCACTCATCCGAACTATGATTTCCCTCACAGATTTCACATACCTCCTCAACAACAAATCCATGTTGTCCATCATCATTCAATAACCTTTTCATTGCTTTAGTAAGGAATGCTACCTGTGATTTCATCGTGCTGTCGACTTCATAATCCTTGACAGCAAGTACCCGTTTACCCCCTCTTCTTGCTGTCAGAAACTGCTCCTCATTCTTAGCCAGATTTTTCAATACTTGCATTGCCTCGTCCGGATCTTTATCGAATAATAGTCCATTTGCTGCTGAATCAATTTGAATACGAGTTTGTAAGTTGGCAGCATTATAAAACTTAGTTACCTGGTTCCAGACGGGGAATCCATGCATTGGGCAGTTCCGTAGAAGAGTAGTAAATCTGTCCCAGGCCTCGTGCATCGGCTCGTCATCTTCTTGTTGAAAAGTAGCAATTTCATTACGTAATCGCTCAGATAAATGCAAAGGATTAAAACGAGATAAAAATTCACGAGATAAATTTGCCCAAGTTCTAATTGAACCCGGCGTAAGTTTATTCCACCAAGTCTTAGCTCTGTCCCTCAATGAATGGGGAAATAACCGAGGCCTCAGTATCTTCGGATTAACTCCTGGCAGTCTAAACGAACCATAAATCTCCTGGAACGTTTTGAGATGCTCCCTAGCATCCTCTGTAACAGCACCACTAAACTACCCGGCATTGTTGATCATACTAAACATGACAGGTTTAAGCTCGAAGTTATCAACATCAATATCCGGCAGCGTGGTCTCCAACTCTACATGATCGTTCAACATGTAGTCACGACAGGACCGTCGTCCGGCGGCAGCAGGGTTACCGACAGGCGGTATAACATCGCTGGCAGGCGGGTCGTCTCCGACGTGGGCCATCTTCTCTAGCTGTTCTTCAAGGTACTCGTTCCTGGCTAAAAGGTGATGAAGTTGTTTCTTAAGATTGAAGGAACGTTCAACTTCCGGATCTAATAGATACTCAGGATCTTTACCTCGATTCGATCTGCGCATAAACAAGAAAACCTTGTGAAAAGCAAGAGTTGAATGCACCAACGAAAAACAGAAAAATAAATAAAATAAAAATAAAAAACAAAAAGTGCAATAAAAGAAAGGTAGAGTTATGTTGCCAATCCCCGGCAACGGCGCCAAAAACTTGTTGCGTGTAAAATAGTCTATCGCAATGGTAGTGCAAGTATACACGACGCAAGTAGTAAAGTGATACGAAGTATCGGATATCGTCTCCACAAAGATTGGGCTAATAGCTTCACCTTAATTCACTGCACGAAAGTAAAGGAAATAATTGAGAAGTTTGTCACGAAAATAATAATGTAAACGTAAATAAAAGAGTAGGATTATCAAGATAGAGAGAATGGGCTGGTATTGAATTGCTTAGTAGTGCAGGTATTGCAGAGTTTAGGAAATCCAGTTCTGTCGTCGTCACCCGTCGCGGCAGCACCTGTCACGGCGGCAGTCTGTTGATCGTCGCGGCAGCAAACGCTCAACTCAGTACGTTCAAGTTTGGCAAGAATCCCAGATCTGCCTTGGCCTATCCCTAGGTCCAAGTCTGTCGATGATCACGTCTTTGATGATACCTCCAGGCGTGAATCGAAGGATGAACACCGATGTGTATGAATTCTTCTTTAGCCACTTAACCTCGCCCTATCCCTAGGCACGAGATAGTTCAACTATAAACTAGAGAACTTGCTCTTATTTCTTTCATATACTTAACTCTCTCGATGCTAAGTAAATGGATAACCTCACAATGCTCTCCCGATGCTCTTGCAAGATATTAATAACCAAAATAAGAGAACTTGAAGTTTATTTTATTGAACTGAAAATTCCGAAAACAAAACAACCCTTGCAACTACTTTACAAATCAACCCGTGCCCCTAGGAAGGATTTAGAACATGTCGACGGCGGGTAAACGGCTAGGGGTTTTTGGTTGTCGGTTATGGGGTAATCGGCTATATCCTCTCCTACGTTAAAATGCATGCCCTTATATAAGCTTTGGGCTCAAGTTATCTAAGTTAACAAGGATTACAACTTTAATTAAAAGTATGATTCTAATAAAGACTTAATCCCAGATCTGCCTTGGCCTATCCCTAGGTCCAAGTCTGTCGATGATCACGTCTTTGATGATACCTCCCGGCGTGAATCGAAGGATGAACACCGATGTGTATGAATTCTTCTTTAGCCACTTAACCTCGCTCTATCCCTAGGCACGAGATAGTTCAACTATAAACTAGAGAACTTGCTCTTATTTCTTTCGTATACTTAACTCTCCCGATGCTAAGTAAATGGATAACCTCACAATGCTCTCTCGATGCTCTTGCAAGATATTAATAACCAAAATAAGAGAACTTGAAGTTTATTTTATTGAACTGAAAATTCCTAAAACAAAACAACCCTTGCAACTACTTTACAAATCAACTCGTGGCCCTAGGAAGGATTTAGAACATGTCGACGGCGGGTAAACGACTAGGGGTTTTTGGTTGTCGGTTATGGGGTAATCGGCTATATCCTCTCCTAGGTTAAAATACATGCCCTTATATAAGCTTTGGGCTCAAGTTATCTAAGTTAACAAGGATTACAACTTTAATTAAAAGTATGATTCTAATAAAGACTTAATCTTCAAGGAATCTACTTTCCAGCCGTCCTTCTTGTTTGTAAGGATTTTCTCTCCTTGAGCTTTGGGCTTGACATATCTTTTGATCCGGGGCTTAGAAAAATATATGGTTTTCACACGACAGACGAGCAGAATTTTCTCTATCTATCGAGGTCCACTTTGCTTTTTCTCCACTAACTTGCTGTCGTCCTCTGCTGTCACAGCAGCACCGTGGCAGCATCGTCCTCTTTGTCTGCTTGTCCAGTTCAGCTCTTCTGCTTCTCTGCCCAGCGCCTGCCTTCTCCGTCTACTATGGCAGCAACCTGCAAAATCAGCCATTCTTTAGTAGAATCTGTGCCTTTGATATATTTGTGGTGTTTTGCTGTAAACTAACCTAAATGCAATGAAATGATGCTTGAATGCAGCAGAAATATGGGTTAAAAAGGGTGTAAATAATAGAACTTTTACACACTCAACAGCTATGTGTATTGCATATTCATGCTCTTGTGATATGTGGTTGACCTTGTACATGTACTCTATGATATGTATATGTGATGAGCATGAGATGTGGTGATAGATATGTGTTATGATAAATGAAATTTGGCACTAATAAATTACCGGGTGTAAATGATCGATCATTAGGATTAGTGTGCACACAAATTGAGTCAAAACGTACGGGGCATTGATGGCGTTAAGTCATCAAGAAGGAGTATGGTGATGTAATATTCCACCAGAAGCTTTTATATATTTCTACGGGATGATGAGTGGAATCCCATCCGTAGGGCATGTGGCGATGAGTGGAATCCCGCACATACAAGGTCCGGTGATGAGTGTAATCCCACCGAGGTAAAGTGATTGTTAAGATTTAATTCGCACATCCGGGTAACTAATAGTGTCCAATTAAACTTGTTTATATGATTGCAATTTATGATGTTGATGCATGATGTGGATATATGATGATAGAGCTTAGTATGATGTAAGATGCCATATTATGCCTCTTGAAAGACTAGCTATGTCTACTTGATTAATTGCCATTGTATGTTGTATGCGAGATTAGGATTTACATGCTTAAACCCTGCATTGTTGATGTTTTCGTTTTAGAGCATCCTCACTAAGCTTATAGCTTACGCTCTCAATTTTCAACAATGCAGATCATTAGCGTGGTGTTAACTCGGAGCAAGGCAAGAAGGGCTTTCCAAGTTTGTTGCTCAAGTACGTTTATTAATTATGTAGTAGTTAAGCAATGTGGCAAGGGTGTGTTTGAATGAGCTTTGTAAGACTCATATATGATTTTGATGTCTATGACTTGACTTGGTTGTAAGCATGATTTAACTTGCCTTATGCTTGAAAAATGAATGCCTTGTTGAATGCGTGTGTGAGATGGCATGCCCTTTTTGGATGTTTAGGTTGCTTAGCTAATATGTGCAAACCTCATGTGTGTTAATTCATGCCTTTAGCCCTTTTTAAGCTCTTATGTATGACTATGTATGCTCTTGATGTTTTTTTTTCTCATGGGAAGTCATTAGAGTTAAGCAGTAAATGATCCTTTGTACAATGGTTTCGAAACCATGGGTAAGGTTTCGAAACCTTTGCAAAAATCTGGGATTCCAGGCCTCACTGCCAGCCTAAGTTTCGAAACCTTTGAGGAAAGTTTCGAAACCATGGGTAAGGTTTCGAAACCTTTGCAAAAATCTGGGTTCCAGACCTTACTGCCAGTCTAGGTTTCGAAACCATTTGTGAGGTTTCGAAACCTTTACTTAAAAATGCACTGTTTGACCTTTGTTGGCCTTTTTAAAGAGAAAAACACATAGGTGCTAAGATGCCTTTAGTCAAGATTAAAACTAAAAAAATAGGGTTGCTAACCAAGGGGGACTTAACGGGTTTCGCTTTGGTTTTCCCCGTGTGACCCACTCAGACCGGTCATCCGGCTAGACCGGGATGAGGGGGTTACATTTGTTGGTATCAGAGCCTGAGGTTACCGAGACCTCGGGCAGGTAAGTGAGGTAAGCTTGTGATGTTGAGAAATTGTGTTGTTCGATGCATGCCTTGCCATGAATTTTTGATATTTGAATGTTCGCATGATGTTTTGAAGCATGAGTTGTTGTGTCTGGTGTAGAGTGTGTGCCCATTGCTACTATTACTTAATTGAAAAAGATTTTTGATAAAAAGAGTACTTGAGCACTATTGGACCCTTGCTTTGACTAACGTAATCCCTACTTGTTTGTTGTTGTAGTTATTTCCTTGCTAGCTGTACCATGAGACCACGTGGGAGGCCTAGGATGGTTCGACCGGAACCACGGGCAGCGGCTCCAGGAGTTGAGCCAGTAGTTAGGGTTGAGGCTCAAGTGGGAGAGCTTGTGGTTGGAGTTGGAGCTCCTCCACCACCACCTCCTCCACCTAAAGTAGGAGGCGAGGTTGGGGCCGAAGAAGAGGGACCACAGGGAGGCCAAGGTGGCCAAGGACCGGCTAGAATAGACTTAGCTCCGTTGGTTCAGACGATAGCCGGGGCGTTTCAGGCTGCAGTAGCTGGGGGTCAGGCAGCCCATCATCAGGGTGAGGGCACCAGATTGCCTTTAGAGAGACTTCGGGGCCTTGGGGCCGAAGAGTTCAGAGGGTCTACCCCAAAGAGATCAAAGTTGTGGTTTGAGAAGAATGTCCGTATCCTTGCTCAGATGGGGTGTACTGGTGAGCGCAAGTTGGGATGTGTTGAGTCCTTGCTTCAGGGTGATGCCTACACTTGGTGGGTCACCGTTACTACGGGTATGGATGAGGCCGAGATCACTTGGGAGTTCTTTGAGACAGCATTCCGTAAGAAGTATCTGGGTCCGCAATACCTCAATGAGAGGAAAAGGGAGTTCATGGCTTTGCTTCAGGGGAGTATGTCCGTGACAGACTATGAGATTCGATTTGTCAGACTGAGTCAGTATGCACCTGAGCTTGTTCCTACTAAGGTGGAACGTTGTAACCGTTTTCGTTATGGGCTGAGTGAAGAGATCAAGACGTATACTCTAGCTTCAAACTACACTGATTTTGATGTCTTGGTCGCGAGGGCCAAGGACTTAGAGTACAGTTTGAGCTTGACCAGGCGGTCTGGTGGATCTAGTTCGGGTAAGAGGTCCAGTAACTTTGATAGAGGTGATGCCAAGAGGCATCGGGACAACAGGCATCACTATGATCATAGACGTGGTGGCGGTAACCACGGTAGGGGCCAACAGGGCCAAAGAGCTGGTGGGAATTTGCCCACATGTGCTACTTGCGGGAGGAACCACACCGGTGAGTGTTGGGGAAATTTTCATTCTTGTTGGAGTTGTGGGGCTAGAGACCCTGTAACACCCCAATTTTGGGCTTAGAAGTTTTGGGTTTGGACCGGACCGGTTGGGTCGCGGTTCGAATATAAAAGGTGATTTTTAGGGAAGCCTAGTTCGGGTTGCATTAAAAATATGGAAAAATGTCTTAAAATTCTCTTTTATTGTATATAAGAGAAAGGTGAAATCAATTTTACAAAATGAGGTTTGGAAGAGTGACATTTTGGGTTAGTGACCAAAATGTAATTTTTGAAAACTGGGTGACTGTTTTAAAAAGGATTGAAACTTTGAATCTTTAAGAAGCTATTTACCCAAAAGAGTTTCTCCAAATTTTTCTGAATATTAATCAATTTAATTAATGGTTTTAATTAAGTGAAAAATGAGGGAAAAGATATTTTGTCATTTTAACTAACTTTTTCTAAATTTCCATTTTCTTTTCTCTCAACTTTTCTCTCAACCCAAACACATTTATCCAGCAAAATTCTCTCTGATTTTGACAACTAAACATTAGATTTCAATCCTCATTTGATCTCTAATCAATTCTACAACAAAACCTTAGCATTTGCTTATTGGATTTTCAAGATTTTGGTTCCAAAAAGGGAGAAAACTCAAGTTTAGAGGTATGAACGTCCTTCTCTTCTAAATTCTCAGTTCTTTACTGAAATTCCCAAGTTCTCAATCCTTGATTTGTGTTTTATTAAAGGTTTTACAATTGTGTTCTTGATCTTGGCTTTAAAATGCAAGATTTGCTTTAATTTTGATGAAATTCGTATGATCTGATTGGGCATTGTTTTGAGATGTCATTTTGATGTAAAATGGATGTATAATTGATGAGAAATTGAGGTTTAATCAATGCAATCCCGAATAGGTTGATTTTCCTAAGTTTTGCTTGAGTTTTTGGTGGTTTTTGGAGTGATCTTGGTGATCTATTATAGCTGGAGGTATAAGGACGTGTTTAGATCATTTTGGATATTAATTTATGTTTAAAAATGGTTAGAAGTGATGGATCTTGGCTGGGTTAAGTTTTGGAAATGTTTGGAGGTGTTTTCGGTTGTGTTTGGTAGCCGAAATGTTGGATTTGCAATGAGCAGCGAGTTTAGGTGTGTTGCTGGTGGTTTTAATGCATTGTGATGCATTAATTCTCTGTTGTTATGTGCTTGTAACAGGGGAGAATGATCTGTGAGCAATAGAGGAGGCGTTAAAGGTTTCGGATGCTTGGAAGGCTTGTTGGCTAGCCTTGTTTTGTGTATCGGTGAGTGAAGTTGGGTTTTCATCTTTAAAACCAAGGTTTGAAGGTTTTGGGAGCTTAGTTTAAGTCTAAACAACTTAGCTAAGCTCAAGAGTAAGTAAATGGAATTTCTCTTTTGGTTGTGTTATGAATTGGTTTCTAAAGTACTTGTGATTGTTGGATGCAATGCATGTGATTTGCATGTTTTAAATTCTGTTTTGAAAGCATATTTTAGCATGGTTTAGTGCTGGTTTTGAAAGCTATGCGTGAAGGGTGCTCAAGGTAAGAGATCCTTGGTTTTGTACGTTGGAATTGTGGAATGGTTGCATAGTGTTGCATGTTGTTTAATGGCTTTGTGTAATGCTTCAAAACAGTGGATTGACGTTGGTAATTGATGGTTTTGGCATTTTGGTTATGCTTGTAAATCAATGGATTAATGTGGTAAATTGGTTATATTGGCAAGTGAGGTAAGTGGTTCTTGGTTACTTGAATCGGATATAGTTAGCCGGCTATAGGATTGGGTGCACCGTGAATAAAGTCGCCTTGGATGTGGAGTGGTTGTGATTGTACCGGTAACTCCATCCAAGTCCACTAACGAGATGGTTAAGAACACCATGGTGGTTAAAATTCCATGGGTGGGTCTTGTGTTAAGGTTATAATGGTGGTTAAAATTCCATTCGAGGACCTTGTGTACATTAAGGTTATAGTGGTGGTTAAAATTCCATTTGAAGACCTTGTGTATGGTAAGATCACAATGGTGGTGTAAAGTCCATGTGTGGATCTTGTGTGTATGTCTCGTGATCTCGTTAGTGATGTTATACAACTACCAATGGGTGAATGTTAAGGTCAAATGGTGGTTAAAATTCCATTTGAGGACCTTGTGAATGTTAAGGTCATATGGTGTTTAAAAGTCCATATGAGGACCTTGGGTATGTTAAGGTCAAATGGTGGTTAAAATTCCATTTGAGGACCTTGTGAATGTTAAGGTCATATGGTGTTTAAAAGTCCATATGAGGACCTTGGGTATGGTAAGGTCGAAATGGTGGTTAAAATTCCATTTGGGGACCTTGAGATTGGTAGTGTGTATGAAGCGTGGGGACAACGCTTGTGATCCGCGTATCCGATTGAGTCTTGTATTATGATGGTTATGAATTATCACTTGGAAGCCAATATAATGTTCTTGAATATGATGAAGCATGAGATGCTTGGAATGATGTATGGTTGCATGAGAAGTGTGTAAAGTTCTATGAATGCATGTTTTCTTGTTAGCTTGAACAAGTGTTTATTTTCTATTGAGAATGGGCATGTGCGTATGAATTCTCTTTAGTGCATTGAAGTCTTGTGAAGACTTGTTTTTAAAGGCATGTAATGCAAATATTGATTTTGTGGTTCATATGTTGCATTTGTTTAATGCATGAGTTAGATGGAATGAGTAAGTGGTTTTTAAGGGTTTCTTGCTTTGAAATGATTTTCAATGAATGAGAAAAGTATGATGTGAAGTGGAAGTGTTTTCCAAGGATTTTGTATTTAACTTTGCATATGATGTTCATGCATGAAAAGGTTAAATTGATGGTTTTGCAAGGTTTTGCTTTGAAGTGAATTACTTAGCTTTTCTAAGCTAAGGGTTGGTTTTCATGTTTGAGCAATGCATGATTTAAAGCATGTTGTTAAAAAGGGTTTTCAAACATTGCTTTGGTTTATCGAATTGTGATGCTTTTAAAAGAGGTTTTATGACTCGCTGCATTGATGGTGTTTTGGTTTTGAGCATTCCTCACTAAGCATTATGTGCTTACGCTCCTTTTTGTCCATCAATGCAGATAATTGAAGTTGGATCAGCGAGAAGCAAGGGATTCAAGGAGAGCTCCACTTGAGATGTATGTCTCGGTTAATAGCTATAGATAATAAAGGCAATGGGGGGAAATCTCTTATGTTGATGTTTAATGAGATTGTGTATGTTGGACAAGTTTGGTTTATGACTTTGAACCATGTGGATTAATGTTGCAACGTTTGAATCTTCTTATGCTTTAGTCGTTATGCTATGCTTCTTGTTTTAAAAGCATGATTGAGTGTTTGATGTGTTGAATGAGTTGGTGCACCTAGGGGTGGTTTTGTATCTAGATTTTGATGCAATTATGTTCCTTGAGTGTTGAATGATTTGCTGGTATGATTTGGTTGCTTTCGGAGCATGTTTGGTGGGTCAAATGTGTGTTTAACCAGCAAAATTGCTGCAATCTGGGCATGTCGTTTCGGAACGAGTGCTACCGTTTCGGAACGGGGGGCCTGAAATGGCCTAGGTGTTCCGAAATGGGAGGAATCGTTCCGGAACGAAAGTGCTACTGCCAAGCCCTGTTCCGGAACTCGTTTTGGAACGGTCCCGCATTTCGGAACAGGTTCTCCCTGTTTCGGAACACTCGACCGTTGGGCACTGAAATTGACGGTTAGATGTTTTGAAAGCTTTGCGTTTTGGTCCTGAATCTTGTTTATGCAATTGAATGAGTTTGAGATGTCCGTTTGAGTTGAAATTTGGCAGAGAGGCATGAAACATGACTAATTTCATATTGGTAACTCAAAATTTGGTTAAGTCCTTATAATTTTCAGAATTTACAATTTGGTCCCTAAATTCATATTTTGTGCAATCGAGTCCCTGAATGTTTTCCGAATGCGCTGATCTTTGAGTATGCTTATGGTATGAACATATCTAGGGTTAATGTGCATTTAGATAAGATTAAAAAGAAAACAAAAGGTCGCTAATCAAGGTTGACTTTTGGGTTGACTTTGGTTTTCCCCGTGTAAACTTCTTAATTCGGGTCAGCCGTCTGGGCCGGGTTAAGGGGGTTATAGACCCCATTAGGCGTGACTGTCCACATCAGGTGGGACAGGCACCAGCTCAGTCTCCTGCTAGAGCCAATGACTTTCAGAGAGGCCGCGGGCGCGGTAGAGGTAACTTCCAGCCGAGGAACGATGGTCAGAGGAACCTAGCCCATGTAGTTGCAGTTCAGCCGGAGGGCGGAGGTCAGGCCAGAGTTTACGCTCAGCGTGGGGATCAGCATGATACCGATGTGATCGCAGGTAACTTCTCGATACAGTCTTTGGGTTTTCTTTCTTTGATTGACTCTGGGTCTACACATTCCTACATATTGAGTGAGCATGCACAGTCTTTGAACTTGCCATGTGAAATGCTAGAGGTAGGAGTTAGTGTTACTAGTTCCTTTGAGGACACGGTAGTGGTTAGGAAGATGTACCGAAGGTGTCCGTTGATGGTTCAGGGGCATGTGTTTCCAGTGGATATGATAGAGCTTCCTTTCTATGGTTTTGATGTGATTCTGGGTATGGACTGGCTCACGGAGCATAGAGCTAGGATAGATTTTGAAACTAAGCGGATTTCTTTGAGGCTCACAGATGACTATGAGATTGTAGTGGTGGGTGAGAACGTGAAGTTCTTGTCCACTGTGGTTTCAGTATTAGAGGCTAAGAGATTAGTCGAGTTGGGGTGTGAAGCATACTTGGCGTATGTGATGAACCCTAACATGAGTGAGGTTAGACCTCAGGACATCCGGACAATATGTGACTTTCCTAGTGTGTTTCCGGAAGAGTTGCCAGGGTTACCACCGGACAGAGAGGTAGAGTTCACCATTGAGACTTATTCTGATTCAGCTCCTGTTTCGATTGCTCCGTATCGCATGGCACCGAAAGAACTGAAAGAGTTGAAGACTCAGTTGCAAGAGTTGACAGATAGAGGCTTCATTCCACCTAGTTCTTCACCTTGAGGTGCACCAGTTTTGTTTGTGAAGAAGAAAGATGGAAGCATGAGAATGTGTATAGATTACAGACAGTTGAATCAGTTGACTGTGAAGAATAAATATCCGCTGCCTAGAATCGATGACTTGTTTGATCAGTTGAGAGAAGCATCGGTCTTTTCGAAGATTGACTTGAGATCGGGTTACTACCAACTAAAGGTAAGAGAGGTTGATGTACCGAAGACGGCCTTTAGGACTAGGTATGGTCACTATGAGTTCTTAGTCATGTCATTTGGGTTGACTAATGCACCGGCAGCTTTCATGGACATGATGAATAGGATTTTTCATCAGTATCTAGATCAGTTTGTAGTTGTGTTTATAGATGACATCTTGGTGTATTCGTGAACTGAAGAAGAACATGACAGACACTTGAGACTAGTTTTGAAAACTTTGCTAGATCATCAGTTGTATGCGAAGTTGAGCAAGTGTGAATTCTGGATCCGGGAGGTAGTCTTCTTAGGACATGTAGTGTCAGCCGATGGGATTGGAGTTGATCCGAAGAAGATTGAGGCCATTGTTGAATGGAAGCAACCAAAGTCTGTAACAGAGGTACGTAGCTTCCTAGGCTTAGCCGGATACTATAGGAGGTTTGTAGAGGGTTTCTCTAAGCTAGCCGCTCCATTGACACAGTTACTTCAGAAGAGTGTTTAGTTTGAGTGGACAGATGCAAGACAGAGAGCCTTTGAGAAATTGAAAGAAGCTTTGACCCAAGCACCGATCTTGATTCAGCCTGAGTCCGGGAAGGACTATGTAGTCTACAGTGATGCTTCTTATGTAGGGCTAGGATGTGTTCTTATGCAAGACAAGAGAGTAGTGGCTTATGCCTCAAGGCAGTTGAAGACCCATGAGCGCAACTATCCGACCCATGACATAGAGTTAGCTGCAGTTGTGTTTGCTCTGAAGATTTGGAGGCACTATTTGTACGGAGAGAAATGCACAATGTACACCGATCACAAGAGTTTGAAGTACATTATGACTTGGCGAGATTTAAATCTCAGACAGCGTAGATGGTTAGAGTTGCTAAAGGACTATGATCTTACCATTGAGTACCATCCGAGTAAGGCCAATGTAGTGGCCGATGCATTGAGTAGGAAGATGGTCGTGGACTTGAGAGCCATGTTTTCTAGATTGAGTTTGTCCGGAGATGGTGGCTTGGTAGCCGAGCTTCAGGTTAGACCTACTCTAGGTCAGTTGATTCGAGAGAAACAGCTCTTAGATAGATCTTTGGCACCTCACGTGCAAGATATAGCCGAAGGTAGAACTTCAGACTACAGTTTCAGTATTGATGGGGTTTTGTGTTTGAAGGATAGAATAGTTGTGCCAGAGGACAGTGACTTGAGACGTACGATTTTGACTGAAGCCCACAGTAGTCCGTTTGCTATGCATCCTGGAAGTACGAAGATGTATCGTGACTTGAAGAATGAGTACTTTTGGGTTGGCTTGAAGAAAGATGTAGCCGACTTTGTGAGTAAGTGCTTAGTGTGTCAGAGAGTGAAGGCGGAACATCAAGTTCCCTCAGGTTTGTTACAGCCGTTGAGGATTCCGGAATGGAAATGGGAGAACATCACCATGGATTTTGTTTCAGGTTTGCCTTTGACTCCTACGAAGAAGAACTCAGTGTGGGTTATTGTGGATCGTTTTACGAAGTGTGCTCACTTCTTGGCAGTCAATACTATTTACACTTTAGATAGATTGGCCGATTTGTACATTGGTGAGATTGTTAGACTGCATGGTGTGCCGAAGTCTATTGTGTCAGATAGAGATCCGCGGTTTACTTCTCGATTTTGGGAGTGTCTGCATACAGCTTTGGGTACCCATTTGAACTTCAGCACGTCTTATCATCCTCAGTCAGATGGTCAGTCAGAGAGAGTTATTCAGATCTTAGAGGACATGTTACGTTGTTGTATCATTGACTTTCAGGGTACTTTGCCTCTAGTAGAGTTTGCGTACAATATTAGCTTTCAGTCGAGCATTTAGATGGCTCCGTATGAGGCCTTGTATGGCCGAAAGTGTAGGACTCCAGTTTGTTGGGCCGAAGTGGGACAGAAGTTGTTACCTATGCCGGATTTGCTCAAGGGGACAACCGACAAGGTAAAATTGATTTGTGATCGTTTGAAAGCTGCTTCGGATAGGCAGAAGTCCTATGCCGATTTGAAGAGGAAGGAAGTTGAGTTCTCAGTGGGTGAGAAGGTGTTCTTGAAAGTGTCTCCGTGGAAGAAAGTGATGAGATTTGGCCGAAAGGGGAAGTTGAGTCCGAGATACATAGGACCGTATGAGATTGTAAAGAGGGTTGGTCCGGTTGCTTATCAGTTGCGTTTGCCATCCGAGCTAGAGAAGATACACGATGTGTTCCATGTTTCGATGCTTCGTAAGTATAGGTCTGATCCATCACATGTTATGCCCGTAGAAGATATTGAACTGAATCCGGATTTGACTTATGAGGAAGAACCGGTTGAGATCTTAGCTTCTGACAGTAAAGTGTTGCGGGGTAGATCGATTGAGTTGGTGAAGGTGCGGTGGCAACGTCGAGGTGTGGACGAGGCCACTTGGGAGAGGAGGGAGGATATGGAAAAGCAGTTTCCGTATCTCTTTCAGTCAGGTAATTTCGGGGACGAAATTCCTTAAGTGGGAAAGAGTTGTAACGCCCGTGTTTTGGGGTTAGGAGTTAGTCGGGTTTGTAGTCCGAGTCAATAAAATTTAATTAAAATCAATTCAACCTAAATTAGGATCTATTTGGGCTGTAGTAAAAAGAGGAGGGACTAAAGGAGTAATTTGACCCAAATTTTTTTAAAAGCAAGACAACTTTTCAAAAGTTGTCATCTTATCTCCCCAACCCACCCCTTTCCAACGTTGGATACCCAAACACCATCTTCAAACTCTCCCAAGTTTCAAGCTACTATTCCATTGGGTCTCTTCATCATTTCAAGGTGTTTTTCAAAGGTAAAAATGTTTTCTAACTCTCCTCTTCATTCCCTATCCATACATAGTCTTAGATTTCAAAAATATGAACTTTTGAAATGTTAGGGTTTTGCTAAAGTTTGGGTTTTTATGGTGATTTTCACCTCGTTTTGAAAAATGAAGTTGGGTTTTTGTTTATTCATATTAAAAGGTACAACATATGTCAATTTGGTTGAGTTTAGGTGAAAACCCGAAATGGGGTTTTGAGGCATTTTTAAAGGTGTCAAAAACTCATTTTTTGGTGGGTTTTAGGTTGAAATTAAAGGGCTGATGGTCTATATAGGTTAGAAGGATGTTTTGGGACCTTTTGGGGGTCATTTGGGAGATTGAAAATGGAAATTTCAGCTAAGGTTTGGGGGAGCACGAAAATGATATATTTGGGGATTAATTTGGTTGGAAAATGTGGGTGAAATTAGTTTAAGCTCAAAGGTTGAATGTTGATTGAATGTTAGCATTGATTGAGGTTGTTGGTTGTGTTTTTGGTTGACTAGAAGCAAGAGGAGACGTCGAAGGAGCATTGGGACCGAATCCGGGTTCGTAGGAGATTTGCATTGGTTGCTAAGGAAGGGTGGTGAGTGGTTTTAATCATGGTTTAAAGTTTGGTTCGAGTGTGTGTAGTGTGTGAGTGAAATGTGCTTGGTAGGCCATTTCTATTTAATTCAAGTTGTTAATTTAGCTATTGACTTCCATTGAATGCTATGTGTATTGCATATTCATGCTCTTGTGATATGTGGTTGACCTTGTACATGTAATCTATGATATGTATATGTGATGAGCATGAGATGTGGTGATAGATATGTGTTATGATAAATGAAATTTGGCACTAATAAATTACTGGGTGTAAATGATCAATCATTAGGATTAGTGTGCACACAAATTGAGTCAAAACGTACGTGGCCTTGATGGCGTTAAGTCATCAAGGAGGAGTACGGTGATGTAATATTCCACCGGAAGCTTTTATATATTTCTACGGGATGATGAGTGGAATCCCATCCGTAGGGCATGTGGCGATGAGTGGAATCCCGCACATGCAAGGTCCGGTGATGAGTGTAATCCCACCGAGGTAAAGTGATTGTTGAGATTTAATCCGCACATCCGGGTAACTAATAGTGGCCAATTAAACTTGTTTATATGATTGCAATTTATGATGTTGATGCATGATGTGGATATATGATGATAGAGCTTAGTATGATTTAAGATGCCATATTATGCCTCTTGAAAGACTAGCTAGGTCTACTTGATTAATTGCCATTGTATGTTGTATGCGAGATTAGGATTTACATGCTTGACCCCTGCATTGTTGATGTTTTCGTTTTAGAGCATCCTCACTAAGCTTATAGCTTACGCTCTCAATTTTCAACAATGCAGATCATTAGCGTGGTGTTAGCTCGGATCAAGGCAAGAAGGGCTTTCCAAGTTTGTTGCTCAAGTACGGTTATTAATTATGTAGTAGTTAAGCAATGTGGCAAGGGTGTGTTTGAATGAGCTTTGTAAGACTCATATATGATTTTGATGTCTATGACTTGACTTGGTTGTAAGCATGATTTAACTTGCCTTATGCTTGAAAAATGAATGCCTTGATGAATGCTTGTGTGAGATGGCATGCCCTTTTTGGATGTTTAGGTTGCTTAGCTAATATGTGCGAACCTCATGTGTGTTAATTCATGCCTTTAGCCCTTTTTAAGCTCTTATGTATGACTATGTATGCTCTTGATGTTTTTTTTCCATGGGAAGTCATTAGAGTTAAGCAGTAAATGCTCCCATGTACAATGGTTTCGAAACCATGGGTAAGGTTTCGAAACCTTTGCAAAAATCTGAGATTCCAGGCCTCACTGCCAGCCTAAGTTTCGAAACCTTTGAGGAAAGTTTCGAAACCATGGAAGAGGGTTTCGAAACCATGGGTAAGGTTTCGAAACCTTTGCAAAAATCTGGGTTCCAGACCTTACTGCCAGTCTAGGTTTCGAAACCATTTGTGAGGTTTCGAAACCTTTACTTAAAAATTCACTGTTTGACCTTTGTTGGCCTTTTTAAAGAGAAAAACACATAGGTACTAAGATGCCTTTAGTCAAGATTAAAACTAAAAAAATAGGGTTGCTAACCAAGGGGGAACCTTAACGGGTTTCGCTTCAGTTTTCCCCGTGTGACCCACTCGGACCGGTCATCCGGCTAGACCGGGATGAGGGGGTTACAAAAGTTCTATTATTTACCCCCTATTTAACCCATATTTCTGCTGCATTCAAGCGTTATTTATTGCATTTAGTTCAGTTTACAGTTAAACATCACAAATATATATAAAGGCACAGTTTCTACTGAAATTGGTTGCTTTTGCAGGTTGCTGCTGTAGCAGATAGAAGAGGCAGGCGCTGGGCAGTAAAGCAGAAGAGCTGGAACTGGACGAGCAGTCAAGGAGGACGATGCTGCCATGGTTGTCGTCGTGACAGCAGAGGACAACAGCAGTTTTGAGGAGAAGAAGCAAAGTGGACCTCGACAGATAGAGAAAATTCAGCCCGACTGTCGTGTAAAACCACTATATTTTTCCAAGCCCCAGATCAAAAGGAATGCCAAGCCCAAAGTTCAAGGAGAGAAAATCCCAAGTAAGAAGGAGGACGATTTAAAGTTAGATTCTCTGAAGATTTAGTCTTTATTAGAGTTGTACTTTAATTTAAAGTTGTATTCTTGCTATTTTAAAAAACTTGGACCCAAAGCCTATATAAGTGCATGTATTTCGACCTAGGGGGATATCACACATTCTCTAGCCTTCTTCCCAAAACCCTAGCCGTTTTCCTTCCCTCAACATAATCTAAATTCCCCTTAGGGCCACGGGTTGTTTTGTAAAGTAGTTGCGAGGGTTGTTTTGTTTTAGGAATTTTCAGTTCAATAAAATAAACTTCAAGTTCTCTTATTTTGGTTATTAACATCTTGCAAGAGCATCGGGAGAGCATTGTGAGGTTATCTATTTACTTAATATCGGGAGAGTTAAGTATACGAAAGGAATAAGTGCGAGTTCTCTAGTTTATAGTTGAACTATCTCGGACCTAGGGATAGGACGAGGTTAAGTGGCTAAAGAAGAATTCATCAACATCGGTGTTCATCCTTCGATTCACGCCGGGAGGTATCATCAAAGACGTGATCATCGACAAACTTGGACCTAGGGATAGGCCAAGGCACAGCAGGGATTCTTGCCAAACTTGAAGTACAGAGTTGAGTATTCGCTGCCGCGACAAGCAACAGACTGCTGCCGCGACAGGTGCTACCGCGACGGGGACGACGACAGAACTGGATTTCCTAGACTTAGTAATACATGCACTACTGAGCAATTCAATACCAGCCCATTCTCTCTATCTTGATTTCTCTACTCTTTTATTTAAGTTTTCTTTATTATTCTCGTGACAACTTTCTCAATTATTTTCTTTACTCTTGTGCAGTGATTCAAGGTGAAGCTATTAGCCCAGTCCCTGTGGAGACGATATCCAATACTTCGTATCAATTTACTACTTGCGTCGTGTACACTTGCACTACAATTGTGATAGACACTTTTACACGCAACAATTCAATTGGGTTGAGTTCTTGTAAAAAGGACTACATTTGTATTGAGAGATACTAGCTATTATCCTTAAACTTCTTTGTAATCTTTGAGTGAAGATTGGGTCAATTTTTTGGTAGAAAAATTGACCATTTTGTAAAGGTTTCCTCTTAAGCCTAGAAAATGGGAAGATCAACTAGTGGAGTTGTTGGAAAATCCTTAGTGAAGCTAAGGTAGTGGATGTAAAGTTCAATTGGAACTTGAACCACTCTAAATCTCTTGTCTAGCAAATTTTTACTTTCCACTCCACCACCAAAATTTCTAAAAATCCAATTCACCCCCCTCTTGGCTTAAATCGATTCTACAATCCACTCAATAGTTATCAACTGGCATTTGAAATAAGCCAATGTGGATATAAGTTCTGGTAGCCAAAAAAGTCAATTGAAAGCTCTAGAAGAGCTATCTATTACTACCAAAAGATAATTTCTATTGAAAGTTTTGAAAGAGCTAAATATTCCTATTCAAATGAACAATTTTGATGGTTATACTAGACGTATACGAGTGAGATTAAATCATATGTTCTAGTTTACCAAATTCAGAAATGTATATACACACTTGTATATAGTTGGCATGATCAGTTAGACCATCCTGATCAATAATTATGCGAAAGCTATTGAGATTTATATGCACATTTATGAAAAGAATCTGAAGTTCTTGTGGTGCTTGTTCTCAAAGGAATTGATTAAATTTCATTTACTAAAAGAACACGAAGTTCTTGTGTTGCTTGTTCTCAAAGGAAATGATTAAGATCCCACTTAGAAAAAGAACTTGAAGTTCTTGTACTAAAGTTGAGACTGCATATCTGAATGAAATATGGGCCCATTTATCCACAAATGTGGAAAGTTTTATATGATTTTAGTAGATGCATCTACATTGTTTTATCAACTTACAACCAGAAGTTTGTGAAATTGGTTATAAAAGGATTCAGATTATGCAGTTAGACTATCCGTCTTAAAAAGCTAGTGGGTTGTTATTTTAGATTATATCAGTTGTTACAAAGCCTATTGATTATGAAAAATATAGTTTAGCAAAATTTCAATTGGATGTCTCATATTTAATAGCTAAACTATGAGAACAAAAGATTTATTATTTATATAGTGTTTCCATATAGCAACACTTATACGCGTCAAGCTAACGAGTTATAATAAACTCCTCGTTATGATTGGTTTTTGGTCAGAAGTCATGCATTTTCCATTTTATAATTTTTGAATGTGCGATATGAATTTCTCCACCACAACACACAAAATGGGTAAATAAAAAGGGTTGAGAATATATATTGAGTACGTGTCTCCTTTTATGTTTAAACTCTTAAACATTAATTAGAGAATCATTTATGACATGATTTTTCTCAACATCAGGGGAGATAATAATCAGTTGGATAAATGAAAATGAATTATCGTTATCTAGATCCTCGTATATGAACCAGAAGTTTATAAGATAATTCATGTTATTACATGTCAACTGTCAGACATGTATTATGTACTTTTTATGCCTATAAATAGATGATCTAATGAAGGCATTATATACACTTTTTTTGATAAGTTGCGTATTTTATTATCCAAGACAGAAGAAATACAGAGACCCTATAAGGCATTTTGGGCGTCCATCCCACCTAGGGAATTCCCAAGATGCACAAATGGTTCTATTTACAGCATCCATATGAGTAAGCCTATTTTGTGTTCTAATAGGTATAATCTCTCTAATACAGTATAACAAACTATCACTTGATCTATGTGCATTTCGAAACCGTTTGCGATTCCTTTTCTCCCAAACAAAATAGACAAAAGCACTCCATGCTATCTTAAGGATGTGAACAATCAGAGACTTCCCATTTAGCCTTGAACACAGCCAACATAGCTCACTGTCCCAATCATCCATACTCTTAGTTAGTCCATACAATCGAAGAACAGCAATCCACACCTTTCTTGAATAAGCACAAGTTGCAAAGATGTGATTCTGATTTTCCTGACCGCCTTCACAAAGAATGCATCCATCCCCAACATTCAAACCCATCTTGTTTAATCTGTCAAGAGTAGGTAACTTGTCAAGAATTGTCATCCACAAAATTATAGAGTGTTTAGGTACGTGCAGACTGTACCAAACCAGTTTATGCCAACTCACTATATCTCCAACATTTCTGACTTCATTCCACACATCCTTAGCATTCAATGTCAATCTTCCACTTTGCACCCCAGGCTGAATTTGGCTCCTTAGTTTTAAAATTTTCCTTAAACACCAACTGAAATGTGGCTTAGGGTCAACACACCATATATCAGCCCCCTTAAACACATAAACTTGCACCCAGGCCACCCAGAGACATCCTTCTAAGGCAAGCAGTTTTTTCAATAGAAAAATTGTACAAATCTGATTCCATGTCTGCAGGTCCTTAAGCCCCAGTCTCCTCTCACTTTTGGGGTACAAATATTCTTCCAGTTCACTCTTGCACCTTGTGCTGACGCATTTTCCCCCTTCCAAAAAATCGAGAACAAAGATGCTCAATCATCCTTATAACACCTTTTGGTAAAATCATTTGCATGCACCAGAAGTTAACTATGCTGAAAATGACTGGTTTAATAAGTTGCAATCTACCAGCATAATTCAGAAGTAATTTGGACCATTTCCCAAGCTTGGACTTTACTTTCTCAATCAGCACATGACAATCTTTTTTAGATAATCTTCTTGTAACAAGAGGCACCCCTAAGTATCCTACAGAAAGTCTCCCAATTGTAAACCCAGTCAGCTCACTCATTTCAAGCTGATGTTCAGGGGATACTCCAGCCACAAATAACTCAGATTTACTAACATTCAACCTCAGACCAGACATCTCATAGTACTTCTCAAGCACACATTGTACTCACACTAACGAGTCAACATTGCCCTTACAAAACACAAGCAAGTCATCAGCAAAGCAGAGAACATGTCAGTTTAAGTTTTTACATTTGAGATGAAATTAGAATAACCCCTGAGTGGCAGCATTATCCAATAATCCTGATAAGATGTTCATAGAAATAACAAACAAGTAAGGGGAGAGTAGTTCTCCCTGCCTGACTCCCATTTTCCCCTTAAAGAACCCCACCAAACCCCCATTTAAAGAAACTGAAAACCTACTCCCAGTGTAACAAGCTATGATCCAGTTCCTAAATTTCTCAGGTAAGTTCATTGCTTCCAGAACCTTAGCAATAAAACTCTAACTGAGTGAGTCAAAAGCTTTTTGCAAATCAAACTTCAAAGCACATCTTAGAGAGACATTTTTTCTATTGTACCCCTTGACTAATTCCTGTGCCAAAAGAGTGTTGTCTATTATGCTCCTCCCTCTAATAAAAGCATATTGATTTGGGGTAATCATTTCAGGCAAATACGCATTCAATTTCCTTACTAAAATCTTTATAATTGTCTTGTAGACAAATGAGCAACAGGATATAGGTCGAAATTCCTTGGCCATACAAGCATTTGGTACTTTTTGAACAAGGGTTATTACAGTAGCATTAAAAGCTGGCAATAAAGTAGAAGCATGAAAGAAATATCCCACATTTGCAAGAAAATCCTCACTTATAATATAAATTTCTTTCTTACTCTTATCTCTTTGTTCTTCCATTCTTGTTATTTGTTCTTATTATTGTTCTTTTTTATTTTATTCACAACACTGAAATAATTTTCTTTGAACTTTTTTCATAATTAGAGATAATAATAATACAATATGAATTTTGATCGATCCAAAAAAAATTACACAACCAAAAACAACAAACAAGAGCAGGTGGGGAAGGTATCAGCACAAGGGGTCATCCTCCCATTCTTTTTGGAATTAACCACTCTCATAATTAAAAAAAATTAACCTCCCTAAACTCTTATCCCAAGTTTTACCGCTGAACAAAAACAACAAAATCATGAGTGAAGGCATCAGAAGCTTAGGTTTAATGGGTTTAGAGGGTTCATATATGTAGGTTTCAATCAAATTCAAACAACGAAGACGGAGTAGGGATCACGGGGATAATATGGTCTTGTTTGAAGGCTGATCTAACTGTGGTATAAGGAAATTGGAAAAAGAAATCGGTTTTATACTTGGTGTGGTTTGAGTATTTGAGAAAAAGAGAGGGTTTGTTTGGTGTTCTTTTAAGTCAAAGGAAATGATCACAAATAGGGGTGTTTAAATTCGGGTATCTAATGTACCGGATACTCAAATTTTCGGGTAATAATTTGATCGGAACCGTATTAATTGAGTATTTGCTAATAAGATACTCGAGTGTTGTGAGTACTCACAAAACCGGGTAATTGGGTATCTAGACGTTGCCTTAGCCCTTATGACTGTAACTTTTCTCTCTGCCATCGATGCAGCACCCTAATTTTTTACAACAAATTTGGAATTTAGGTGCTTTTCATCCATATTCCTACTTGTCAAAAGCAAGCAAAGTTGTTACATATTTCTCAACTCTTTTTAGACTAATCTGTGGTTATAAAAATGAAGGGTACCAGAAGTTAGTTGTTGTTTTACTCATTCATAGAACATCTATCAGATGATAACAAGATTCTTACCAATTATGAACCTGTTTTGAACTGGATTAAATTTATGCAATGATACCGTGTAACATAGAAATTTTTATGTATGCTCAAAAAAGAGAGAAAAAAATAAAGTACAAGACTTGCATCACCTATCCTCAAGTGGATGAAAGTGCATTTTTAATGTATTAGTAACACAGTAACAAGGTAATGTGATTGTAACCGAAAGAACAGGATAATTTAAAATCACTTACCTGAAGAGTACGCTAGAACATCGACGTACCCGAAAATTTAAGATTATTTTGACCCGGGCTCGACCCGAGAAATGACGGGTTAGGTACCCGACACGGGAAGTGAAAAAATTATAAAATTGTGATCGGGTCGGCGGGTCAACGGGTTAGGTACTTTTGAACACCTCTAAATTTATGGGTGGTGTATTGGGCTACAATTCACCAAAGTTATTACAAGGACCTAAATTGTCACTAGACTAAGAAATTGAATGAGAAAAATTATTTTTTAGAGAATTTAATTAAAAATATTCAACAAAAATTTAAAATTTAATATGAATTTTTAAAAATTTAAAGGACCAAATTAAATTCTTTACAATTTTTTAGGGCTTGTTGTAGAATTTTTAAATTGTTGGGGGCCAAAGCCCCTTACTATGTCTCGTCACTGGTTATTACTAAGAACGAAACTAAGATTAAATATTACCATCGATTAAAAGAAACTAAAACCTAATAGGGTAAATTACAACGGAGGTCACTCAGTTATGAATAATGTTACATTTGAGTCACTCAACTATGGGTAAGATTACATTTGGGTCACAGTTCATATTTAAAAAGTACATTAATTTAGTCATTTTTTCTTCCAAATCACTTGTATGCCCTCGTTAACACTAGATACTTCATTTGGAATCATTAATTAATCTAATACACAAATTGAAATTTTTTTTTTTAAATATGAAGGGTGACCCAAATGTAAACATTACCTATAATTGAGTGACCTAACAGTAACTTTTAATAATTGGGTGATCCATATATAACCTTACCCATAATTAAGTGACCTCTATTATAGTTTACTCAACATAATAATATTTTAAATTTAACAAATATTTAACAATTAAGATATTTTTAGAGATAACAATTAAGACCTAAAACATCATCCATTGCCACTAACTATTGAGAGTTATTTAAAAGAAGAGAAGAGAAATGACGCTAAAAATCAAAACAAAACAAGCTTTGAGTGGCAAAATATGCGTAAGCGGACAATTATGTGTATAAAAACATTTTCTATTTTGTCACTACATTATAGTATTTATCTTATTTTGGTCACTAAATTATAGAAAACTTTCAATTTTGTCACTAAACTTTTCGATTGTTTTTTTTTTTGTTATTAGATTGTTAAATCATTAGCACATGATGATATGGGCATTATCTTTTTTCTTTTTTTCAGAAAATAGCCAACTCCTTCAACCGTCACTGTTAGTTAATCATTGTCTGGCATCGATTGTCGTTCACAACAAGATCAATACTAAAACATTTACATTTATTCATGTTTTTTTAAATTGATTTTTTACGAAACTCAATCAGAATTGACAAGTATCCCTCTAAAGATTCAACATGTAATGCTTTGATCTCCTTCAAACACCTCAAATTTGAAAAAGCCCACGGACTCTCAAAATGATGGATTTGTGTGTTTAATTTAGTGAGTTTTAAAAAGTTTTGAAAAAATTATACCAGTAGGTAGAGGACAATAAATCGAATTCGTTGGTGTATAGGGTGTCCATAAAGACGTCAAAAAAACAACATTTTTTTATTGTGGATGAAAATAGAAAAAAAAATCCAAATATTGATGAAGAGGATGACGAGGTGAAAAGGAGGGAAAATGTCACATAAGTACGCACAATGAATACAAAACATTTTTAGCTTCCACATCAGCACACGACATCACCCAAATTTCATGTAATACGGCTATTAATGACAAAAAAAAAATCAAAAATTTGAATGTGTAGATTGGTCCTAATGGTAAAGGATGATGTATTTCATATAAGTAGCCTGAGTTCGAGCACTATATGTACACGATGTGTATGCGTTATTAAAGAACTAAGAAAATTGAACAAATACTATCTTATAATCACACTAGCATATAAAAAACCGACAAAATTGATTTTTTTTTTTATAATTTAACGATCAACAGGAGACCAATCCTAAATTTTTAGTGACTAATAGTGTACTTTAACCTAAAGTATATATAGGTAAGCAATTCATTAACGGTGAAATGATAAAAAAAATATATCAATAACTTCAATGATCAGTTTATATTTTTTTATTTTTAGGCAATTTGAATGGAAGCTGCTAGAGTGACCATTGGAATAATTTGTTTTCTCATATTTCATGTGATTTGGGGATCTTATTTTCCGTGAGGATCAATGGCGCTCTATTATTTGACTTAGTTTGTCCCCAGATCATATCTTCTATTGTAATTGTTGATGTACCCACACTTTGATTTCTATATATGATATGCCCATTTTCAAAAAAGTATGGTTATGATTTACGAAGGCGTTGGATCAATGCAAAAACTAGTTATTTTAATCAAAAGATAGTATAGTGATAATTTGTGTAAAATTATGTTCGGAAAACTATCATATCTATTAACTTTTTATGAGAAGTAACGGCTTGAATCACACAATTGGAGTGGTTTTCAGTTTTCAGTTGAATCTTTTGCCGCTGCTCAAATACTTGTGACGGTACTCTAATCATGCAAAGGAAATGCAAGTGATATATATGCGTGAAAACATTATACCTAAACAGCCTCCTTAATGCCTAAATAAAACATCATAATGTTAGACCAACAAGTTTTACCTAAAACAACGGGTATCTTAAATGGAGGCTTCAACTTTTCTATTAGTAATTTACTTCTTCCTTTTCTTTGGTGGCTGAAGAGCTTCCTCATCTTCGTCTTCCTCTTCCTCATCTTCGTTTTCCACTCCTTCAACATCCTCTTCATCCTCTTCACCTCCATCATCGTCGTCGTCATCATCGTCATCGTCCTCTTCATCCTCCGGGTCTTCACCGTCTTCTCCATCGTCATCGTCGTTGTCTTCGTCTTCTCCATTCTGTTCTGCCCCACCCGTGCCACCGTCCGGTCCCCTCTTCAGGTTGTTCTTGTTGCTGCTACCATTGTTGCCGTATTCCCCACCTTCCGAGGACAGCTCCTCTTCACCATCTCCATACTCATCTCCCCCATTGTCGTTGTCGTCCGTGTCGTCTTCCCCATCAGCGTCCTTCGGCTTAGGCGGGTTTTCCGACAGATCGCCCTTGATTCTGGGCTTGTTAGCCAGCAGCAACGTAAAGGAGTTCTGGAACAAATCCAAAGAAAAATGTATTCACAGCACGGTTTAAAGCACATAAGCAATTTATAACTATGAAAAACTTTCACCTATAAAAACAAAGAGTACATAAAAGCATAGCCAAGTGTATTACTTACAAAGACTTATCATTTGAAGATTTAATGATTATTGAAAAAAAATTAAATTAAATTATGAATTTTATAAATATTACTATAAAACATAATTTTATTAAGCAGACAATCTTGTGGGTCGATCCAAATCGAACTCTAACAAAAAAAAAATCAGAATGGAAAAATTCTTGAGATTATTACGGGTTATAAATGAACGTAAAATTTGATGAACAATTGTAAATTGGTATTATGAATATGTTTGGTAAAAAGATGTTTGAGTTAAAATTAAAGTTTAAGTTAAAATTAGAAGGTTGATTGTTTAAATCCGTTAATTTGAATGTTTGGTAAAGAGCGGATTAAAATAGCGAATCGGGGTGAAATCTATAATTTTAAAAAAAATTGCTAATAAGAACTTTTTAAAATCAGAGATTTTGACATAATAGTTTTAAAGATCTTTTATCTTAACAATTATAAAAAATCTCTAAATAACTTAAATTTAACAATTTATATTTTAATAATAATTAAATTAATAATAATTAAATTATATTAAAAATAATTATATAAACAATAAATTAATATATAGATCCTTCAAATATGATTATGATTAGTAATGTTATATTAAAAAATTAAATCTAATTAATATTAATAGATATAAAATATTAATAACTAATAAAGTATTCAAATAAGTATTGGATATAATCATGTCCTTATATGACACTTTTTTTGTTTAAATAGTCAAACAGCTATAAGCTATCAGTTAATTTTACCAAGCATTTTTATATAGGGTAAACTACTGCAGTGGTCACTTATGTTTTCCTCCAGTACAGAGTTGGTCACCGATTTTAAAATACGACCAGTAAGGTCACTTACGTTTTCGGGACGTAAACTTTTGGTCACTCAACCATTTGATGCCGTTAAATTTTGACGAATTTCTGATCTGGCAGTTAAAAAAATCTCTAAATTTTCAAATTTCACAAAATAACCCCCATATTCGAAATCCCCAACTCACTAAAACTTAAATCAGAATTTAAGTCGATTCCATCGCCGATTATAACGCCGCCGCCCACCACATCCGTCGCCGGACCACCATGATCGTTTACCCTACCACGTCACTGCCAAAAATTGATAAGAGTCGTGCAAAATGTCGGACGAAGGTCGAAATATTTAAAAAATTTATTCGATCAATTTACAACATGCGACGATTAAACGACGACGATTGGTGCATGGGTGTTTGGGAGAAGGGAGGACGTTCCATTCCGTCGTCGGAATCGTGGTCAACGACGGCAAGAGTGACCAGATTGAGGGATTTAGGTATTTAAGGATTTAGGAATTTATGAATTTGGGGGTTTTCTAAAATTTCAGGAATTTTTGGGTCATTGCAGTAGTTTACCCTTATTTATTCAATTGCCAGATCAGAAAACCGTTAAAGTTTAACGGCATTAAACGGTTGGTGACCAAAAGTTTACGCCCCGAAAACATAAGTGACCTTACTTGTCATTTTTCAAAATCGGTGACCAACTTTGTACTAAAGAGAGACATAAGTGACCACCGCAGTAGTTTACCCTTTTATATAATCAGCTAATACAATCTGCTAGTCAAATCAACTAATACAATCAACTATCAACTAATGTAATCCGCTATTAGGTATACGCTAATTGTCAAACATGTCATATATCCCTTTTAAGTTCGTTTGATAAATTTTAAAGTTATTTGTTATTTAATTATAATATTATGTTTCAAAATAATAATATAATAATTGGTTATTTATCAGTAATTTATTTATTATTTATGAATGAAATTTTAAAAATGTGAACAAATATTCCCATAAAAATATATATTTTGTTTTTTTTTTAGTTTTTGACATTTTGCAAATAAAAAACAAATATATAAAGTTCAGAAATACTAAACAAAAAAGTGTGACGTGTCACCTATGATTTGACAAAGATGTTATCCGAGGAATATTCGCTTCCGTAACAAAGAAATTTGACCATTGGTATTTTAGAAAACAAGACAAAAGACAAAGACTTTGTGGACCGAGTTCTTTTGCCAACAAAATTATCCCATTTTAATTTTGGTTTGATAAATTTTCTTTAAAATAACGTCTTCATTGTTTTTGCATTCATTACTCATAAAAGAAAAGCAAAAGAAAATTAACTCAAAGATATTTTATAATTTTTAATTAGACAAAGTATTTATTATTTAACACTATGAATCTAAGTACACAAGGTATTTTATAAAAAAAATTTAAAAAAAAAAAGTCAGCAGAAATAGTTTGATTGAAGTCTCACATGCGACAAAACTCAAACTACCGCGAACAACTACTGTCTATCTGCCCCATCTATAAGCGTAAGTTAGCAAAATAAAACATTAAAAAAAATCAACACCAAACGGCGCAAGTTAGACACCTCCTCCACAAACCAAAAGCAAAAGTCCTTTCAGGTTTTTGAGGTGTCGTTTTATTTTGGATATTTTTAATCTTAATATAAATATAATTTATATTGCATAATTAATTCCTTTTATTATGAATATTAAAGGATCCGTGGTAGGTAGGGAAAAAACAATGAATTTAAAATATACTAATAAATCGTTTTTTATCAAAAATAAAATGGAGAAGACGGGATTATCTAATATTAAAACGAGATCCCAAAATCCTTACGTCATAAAATCTCGGTCCCCAACAACAACGGTGCATCTTAGCAGGAATCTAATGCGAAACAAAATAAAAAGCAAATTCTTTCTACGGCGGTGGTGGAGGAATCAAGTGCTTTTAGCAAGAAAAGGCACGAAGAATATATTTTTATATAAAAAATTATACTTATATAGTATAGAGAAAAGGGTAACCCTAAACATAGAAACCCTACGACGGCTCATCTTAGCAGTGACCCTAAGCAAAAACTGAGCAACCCGTAGGAAAAAAATAGCATAAAATCAAAGGCCATGGTAGGCGAAAATTATAAATCTATATTAGGAAAATAAATAAATAAATAAAAAGCAAAGCTAAGTTACCAGAGCTAAAAGGTGGGTTTTGGCAAGAGCCGAAAAGAACATGGTAGCAAGAGTTTCACCGGCGCATGTTAGCGCGACGTGACTAACCGTAACCGCCATTGAACTGAGGTCAGCTTCTCTGTTTCACTACGGCCAACGATAAATCTAAAAGCAACCTGCACAGAAAAAAGGTTTCCACCGTTAAGATCTACGCTGGAGCTGTATCAGCCGTTAGATCTGTCACTTTATTCATACAGAGTATTGTACGGACAAAGAAAAACATAAACGGAATTTCGAAATATTAGTATTTTTTAAATATATTTCTCCCACAGTGCAAAAATATCAAAATCAAAACAAAAAATAGCGGGAATTATACTGAAAACAGAAGTTTCCTTTAGAAGAAAAAACATAACAAATCCGAACCAAAAAAGAAAAAAATACAACAAAGGACCTTCAATTAGCAGCGAAACTCGCCGGCGGAAAGTTGATTTTCGTAAAAATAAGCCTTTTGAATTTTGAAAAAAATAAAAGCAGCATAACTGAAATTAATTAAAGATTAAAGAGAATCGAAAGGAGAAGAGACGAGGAAAGAAGCGTACCGAGAAACGGAGATCAGAGAGCAGATCAGCGGATTTGCAGAGGTAAAAGCAAAGGAAAGGATAAGCGTAGGAAGGAAGCGAAAGTAGATCTGAGGAATTTGCAGCACTAAAAGCAAAGGAAACAAGCGAAAGGATAAGCGTTCATTGTGGACCGTTGGATCGTGATCAAGGAGACATGGAGAGGGAAGAAAAGATATAGCAGAAGAGAAATGGAGGAAGGGAAAGAGAGAGAACTGGGGATGGGGAGTGACTGCCCGTCATTTTTCCCAGTAAGGAATCGGGCAACACGGGCACCCTACTCATCAATTCATCGTGTGAAGAGAGCGTTGAGTTTGGGCTGCCCGGAAATGGAACTAAGTCTAAAGATTAATTAATTGTTTATTTTTTGTTTTCATTTTTGGGTGTCATTTAATTAAGGCAAAATATTTAAATAAGCGTGTGATTTTTTGGGATTATTTATATAAAAGTCGGAACTTTTAAAATACCAAATTAACATCTGATCTTCTAGAACTATTCAGATAAAGGCCAATTTAGTATTTGTATCGCACGCGCAAGAAAGAAAGTGGTTTGAAATTTTATATCAATTTGGCTCAATTTTTTTAATATAATTTAGCTCAATTGTAAAATATTTTTATAATTATAAAATAATATATATTCATTAATTTTACTCTTTCAATAATATATATCATACAAATTACAAATAAATTACTCAAATCAGATATAAAAAAATAACTATTTTTTTACTGAAACCATATTATGAGTTTAATTAAACGATGACATACAAATTTTCTTTTTTCTATGGATAAATGACATACAAATTTTCTCTTTTAAAGACACATTCGATTTTCTTTCATATATTCCATTTTTTGTCTTTTGCTTTTCTTTTTAACAATAATAAAATTCATCTTTCTCTATATTTTTCTCCTTTCTTTTTAAGTTTTTTTTTTGTTAAAATTTATTGTCCGGATTTTGTTTTGTTTCAGTTCAATTGATGAAGACAAGTATAGCACAGGTCTCCGGAGTTATTGTAAGTACAAGTCTATACTTATATAGTTATATTTTTGTTTTGAAGAACGAAAGATAATTTGAGTAGATAATTTGAGTATATATCCGAGTAAATATATATTTTGAGTTAGGGTTAAAAGTAGTCGAATAACCTATCAACCATGTTAAATCACAATCCTTTTTTATCTTTATTATTTTTCAACATCAATATTTTTTTCTTTCTTTGTCCGTTGAATTTTAAAAAAAAAATCAACATAAATCTTAATGTCTTTTCTACGATGATATTTTTATTGTTATCTTTCAATAATCTTCTTTTATTTCTTTATATTTTGAAATATCTTCCTGAAATAAAACTTTAACAATAAAAGCTATGAGCACCCACGTTAAACAAATGCCACATATTTAAACAAAGATTATAAGAAAGCTCTCGAACCCAGAGCCGTTTCTGAAATTTTAGTGGCTCAAGGGCGAACAAAAAAATTAGACCTAATAATAAATATTAAAAAAAATTTAAATGTATGCCCTAATAACAAGTATTAAAAAATTAGACCCTTAAAAATAAATTTTAAAAGTAGGCCCCTAATAACAAATATTAGAAAACAAATTAGGTTTCTAATAACAAATATTAGAAAAAAATAAATGTTAAGAGTATGTTCCTAATAACAAATATTGGAAAAAGTCATGTCCCTATTGCACCCCTAATAATAAATATTAAAAAATTAAATTTTAAGAGAATGTCCCTAATAACAAATATGGAGGAATTGGACCCCTGATTATAAGATTAAAAAAATTAGGTCTAATAACAAGTATTGAAAAAAAATTAAGAGTATGTCACTAATAATAAATATTAGAAAAAAATAGGCCCTTAATAATAATTAATGAAAAAATTGGACGCCTTATAACAAATATTGAAAAAAAACTAAATTTTAAGAGTAAGCTATTAACAAATTTTGGAAAAAAATTGAATCCTAATAATAAATGTTTAATAAATAAATTTTAAAAGTATACCCTAATAATAAATTTTAAAGAAATTAAATTTTAATATCAAATATTAAAAAAAACCTCTGAGCGGGCATACTTCCTACTTATGCCCAAAGACGACACTGCTCAAACCACACACGGATTCAAAAACCACCCAAAAAAATTCAATTGTTGGGTATACTTATCTGGTCAATAAATATAGATAAATAGACACCAATCAGTAAGTAGGATAAGTCATTACACGATGGAATTAGAAAAATAAATTATAGTATTAAATTTTATAAAATTTTGTAAAGAGATTTTTAAGTGGGTAAGGACAAATTATTGATGTCAATTTCTTTAAGGGGCGTTAATTATTTTTAAGTTTTTATTATTGATTGTTTTTGGGTTGTCAATAAAAGTTAGATAAATTTTTATTATTAATGTTTATTTTGTTTTTCAATGTATCTAGAAGAATTATATTTCTAAAAAGTTGTATCCGTTAATTATTTTTAAGTTTTTATTATTGATGGTTTTTAGAGTTTAAGATTTAAGTGGGTAGTGTTTTAAGTTTCAAGATTTTATAATTTTAGGGTTTTATAATTAGTGTTTAGGGTTTAATTACATTAACCATAAATTAATGAAATACAATTTTTGGGATGTAATTATTTACATTCTACTAGATTTCATTAAAAAGTAAAATAAGCATTAATAATAAAATTTGTCTTAGATTTTATTGACAGATCCCAAAGGATGTTAATAGCAAAGTCCTTATTTTTGAAGTGGTGTCATTTAAAAAAAAACTAGTGTCAATTTTATTTTAAATCTTGTTTAGAGTTGATTGCATCATATGACCCAAACTATAATTCTCATTTTAAATTCATCCTTAAACTTTTAAACATTTTATACCCGTCTTCAAATTATGACTCTCATTCTAAATCGATCCTCAAAATTTTGAACATTTTAGTTTCATCCATCTAATTATGACCCTCATTCTAGATTGGTCCCCAAACTTTTAAATATTGCAAATTGCAATTCATCCCAAATTATCAATATATACAACATTAATGTTTGTTTATGTTATATCATATTGTACCATAATGCATATCAATGTCTACATGCTAGTTAACAATTTATTAATAATAGGCATGATTAGAATATACTATAGTTTGGGGATGAAATTTGAAATGTTTAAAAGTTTAGGGATCAATATAGAAAAGGAATCATAGTTTCGAGGATGAAATTGGAATATTCAAAAGTTTGGTGACTAATTTAGGACAAGAGTCGTACTTTGAGGATGAAATTAGAACATTCAAATGTTTAAGAATCAATTCAGAACGGTGATAATAGTTTAAAGACGTGTGGTATAATTAACTCTAATTTTTATATAAATTTTATATAAATATTTTAAGGGTAATTATCACATACTCTAGCAGTGAAAATTTCTTTTCTACAAGCATGATTAATTACACTCTAAAAATTAAAATCTTAAAATATAACCCTATAACATAAATTTTAAATATAAACCATAAATTGTAAATCCAACAACATAAACCCATAAAATCTTAACCCTAAGCTAAACTCTCTCAACCATAAATCATACCCGTTTGTGAAAATCAAGTTGAAGAGGAGGAGGAGCTCATAGTCACTGATGATTTGTGGGTTTAAAATAAGTGATTCTAGGGTTTAAGAACATGAGGAGATAATAATTTCTTGTTTATTTTCAATTTTTTTATTTTTAGGTTCTAATTCAATCGAAAAAAATAAAATTATTTTTTAGGTTCGAATTTAAACTTAAGGATATGAAGGAAAGAAAATTCATAGAAATGTGATTATAGATGATTTTTTTTTCTTAAGTAGGAAGGGGGTTCTTGCATTGATTCATACAAAAGGAAACAATTTAAAACTAAAAAATCAAAACTTTGGGAACCGTCAAAAACAATGAAAAAAAGAATATTCGTATAATTGTGTGATTATTCCTAACCATAATGCACAAAGAAAAAGGCTGACGATGGAATAAAGTACAAGGATGCACGGGAAAATTTGAAGATTTATAAATGTTGAGGGTAAATATGTGATTACACTATTTTTTTTCCCGTGCGTGCTCGTCACACACTGTACAAGATGCGTATAGACTCTTAAATGAGCAGATTTTAGAAAGGCATTTTTACACAAAACCCCCCCTTAAAAATTAATTTACGTAAATGACCCCTGTCAAAGTTATGTAGAAAAATAACTCCAAATTTGTCACGTAGGACGTCCTCGCATTTTGCACAATGCGATTATAGACCTCGCATGATACAAAAAGCGAGTTTTGTCTGACGCGGGCCGCCTTTTCATATCCTGCAATTTTAGATTATTGGATGCGACCCCACGTTCAGGGAAACGCGAGGTCCCCGAGAAAATGAAATATCGCGTCTAAATTAAAATAGACCTCGCGTTTTGAAGAAAACGAGGTCGTCGAATATCTAGGCTTGAATACAAGGGTGTATAGGCATGTTCGAGGCATTTTATCGTGCCATTAGTCCGACAATTTTGGTAAATTTTAAGCTTAGAAATATAGTATTGGAACTTATCTTCCATTTGAGATTGATATTGGCACGTACGAGACATTGCACACTGTATTAAAAGGGCGTTGAAAATACTTCCAGCGCTTGTTTAAGAAGTTGAAATGGCTTGGTAGGCATGTTGGAGAAGTTTTTCCGGGTTATTATTAGAATAATCTTCGTAATATTTTAGGTTAGAGGCCTAGTATTGGAACTTATCTTTCATTTAAGACTAATATTGGCACATAATAGACTTTTTGAACGGTATAAAAATGGCCATGAAAATAGTTCAAAACCTTAGTTTCGGGCATGAATAAAAAGGTAAAATGCTTTAAGAATCGTGTTTGATGGGTTTATCCGGAAAGTTAATCGCCACATTTGCATAATCCTTAAGCTTAGAGGCGTGATACCGGAGGCGTATAATTGTAATTAAAAAGAATTGTAAATAAAAAATAAGAAGCTAAAAATTTTAGTCGTTTAGTAATTGTAATTATAAATCACAGTGAAATTATTAATTTGAAACAAATGAATAAAATAAATTATTGGAGCCCTAAAATGTAGACAAATGGCGTCATAGATCGTCTAAGTTGTTGGTGCCCTAAACCTTCATCCACGATGTGGGCAGTCAAGGACTAGATTCGCGGATTTCGTGAGTACCCGATAATCAACATCATCCACGACACATGTGTGTCAAACAACATTACATGCGGTGGTCTTGAACCAATCATTCTCTGATATTGCAATATGTCGTAGCGTTTCAACCAAAACACGGAAGACATATATCATCAATATTATTAACCGACTAAAATAATGTAGTTACCGTATAAATGCAACTACTTATACCAACAGATCGCAATATCAGAAAAATAAATTTGTAAAACAATTTCCTTGAAACGTTATTTGTTGCCATTAGTAGCAACAATTGTATATTCTCTTCGGGTCTGATACAAATTTTTCTAAAGTGAGAGCAAATATTGGTGGGTTTGGTTGCCCTCGTTTCTACTTTATATAGGAAAATATTTGTGCTCTCCGAAACACATGGTATTTGGTCACGTTTTTAATAGACATCGCTTCCGCAAAACACGAGGTATGTAGAGATTCCCGACGTGACATGAGAAGTACACTGGACCTCGCTATATACAGAGCGTGAGGTCCATTTTTTTTTTATAATTGAAATCTTAAATTCCACCGTCTATAAATAAATTCCATGAGAGAATCAACAAATGGTTTGAGCAAATTGTAGATGTAATTGTAAGTAATTGTTATTTAAAACTGAGAATTGTAATTGTAGATGCAATATTTAAACGTTAAGTAATTGCAATTATAGCTGATCTGTGATTCTAATTAACAGGTGTAACAAGCGTGTGAAAAATGGTGTCGAAGCTTTTTTAGGCTCGGAATAACATCGTAAGTTTATTAGTTTTTAAACAAATACATAAAATGAAGAAACTAGATTATGGTAGTTAGGCCACATAAAATGAAGAAACTAGATTATAGCAGTTAGGTCAATGATCCTGGTCAAAGATGGCATCTTGTACATAACCAAGTCGAGGTCAACGACGTTTGCACCGATCCTATTGTACCCCTAAACATGCTTTGACGATGTGGACAATCGAGGATTTTGATGTCCTCCCAAAAGTTGCGATTGCAACCCACTCCCATCATCAGCTGCAATGGTAGAAGCTTTGACTCCAGTTACAAGCGATGATCTTCACCTAGTATCCACGGTTAAGGCGTAAAAATAAGTAACTCGCAACCTCACCAAGTACGTTCAGAGGATTGCCGACACTTTAAGAAGACCACAATTTTCCTGATATTGTGATTTGTCATTCATCTTGAACAAAAAAGTGAAACATCCCTCTCACGAAAATTGTCAACCCAAGAATAGCAGACAAATATTTTAGAAATGTGGTTTGTTTCCATTTGGGGTGATAATTTTTTTCTTCGGATATGGTGGTAATCAACAACAGTTTAGAAAAAATTGGGTTCATAGCAAGCAAAAGTCGGTGACTAAGTTTGTCTGTTTGGCCTAACTTCTATTTATACAGACGTGCCTCGCGTTTTGCAAAACGTGACTTCCACAGAGATTCAACATGGCACTGGACCTTGAATTTTGCGAATAGTGAGGTCCATTTAATTTAATATAATTTTAAAAGTAAGATTTAGTGTAAAAAAGTTGTCGAGAATTGAAAATAATTTGGTATTGGCACATAGGAATTAACCTCCGTAATCGTATAAAATATTCACATTTAAAATAGTTTAAACGTTAGTTTTTGTCCAAGAATAAGAAGTTGAAATGGCTTGGTAGGCATGTTGGAGGTGTTTTCCCAGGTTATTATTAGAATAATCTTCACAATAGTAAAACAATGAGGCCTAATATTAATACTTATATTTCATTTTAGACTGATATTGCCAAAGATGAGACGTTGTAAACAGTATAAAAATTGCGATGAAAATGGTTCTAAACCTTGTATTTGTGCATGAATAACAATGTATACAAAAACAGTCAATTGTTGGGTTAGGCCACGTAGACAAAAATAAATTACATAGGGATTGATTTAGACAAATGGTTTAAGACTGATTTAGATGAAGGTGCAATAGTTTGTCCGAGTTATATGGAGGCCAAGATGTGTCGTTGATGTAGACAAATGGCGCTATAGATTGTCGTAATTGTTGGAGCGCGTTTCAATTTTCTTTCGCGACGTAGACAATTGAGGACTAGCTTTGTGGATTTCGTGAGTACACAATACTCATCATCATCCACGTTGCAAGATGCTCCAAGTATGTTACATGTGGTGATATTCTTGTAGCCTTCAACTTGATATTGCGATTTGCCGTAGCGCTTCAACCAAAACACGGAAGACACATATAACCAATATTATTAACCGAACAAAATAATGTAGTCACCGTATAAATGCAACTACATATAGCAACAGATCGCAATATCAGGGAAATTAATTTGTAAAACAATTTCCTGATACGCGATCTGTTGCCATTAGTAGGAGCAGTTGTATATTATCTTTAGATTTGATACATATTTGTTTCAAGTGATAGTAATTTGCCGGTGGGTTTGTTTGGTCGTCTTATATAGGAAAAATTTCTGCAAATTAGATAGACCTCGCGTTATGCAGAAAGCGATGTTTACAGAGATTCCTAACGTAGAAGCAGAAGAACATAGTGTCATGTACGCATACCTCGCTATGTGCATAGTGCGATGTCGTATTGATTTAAATTTATTTTAATAGTAATTAACAACAGATTTTCCAAAGACTATGATGACACAGAAACTCACTCATCTAACATAGATTTCAACAAAACGTAATTTAGGTTGTTAAGTTTATTACTTTCAAACAAATACATCAACTGAAGAAAATTAGTTAGTTTGGGGATTTGAGCGGTTTGGACATTTGTTCTTTTGGTGCCCTAGATTCCACATCTTCTGCATAGTTTATGTTGTCCAGTTTTTTCTCGATGTTTAACCAAATCCTCAAGACAGTAAATTTGTGTTGATCGTGTACGACCCTCTTTTTAGCGTCGTAGTTCAAATTCTGGCCATATTATAGGTTCACCATCAACTACGACCCAATCAACTTCATTCTTGATGGGAGGGAACTCGTATTCATAAACATTGGATACGACTTCGAGTAAGTATATTTGGTTAACTAGTTGCATGTAACCTAACCATAAAGACGAGCAAGCAGCAATGGCATGCGGACACTGGTACTTGAATATTTGGAATACTTTGCACTCGCAACGCCTATCTTCCAGCTTAACCTCGTACGTGTTACGCTCTATGCCTTCCAACGGCCTCGAATATTGTGATATTTCGAACAAATTTCGTCGACGCAAGAAGTAGGTAACAATCATCGCATTTGAATACCTCGCAAAGATTTGAAATTTATCGCGAAGCTTTGGGTGGACGATGTAGCCACCTTCCATATAGTCCACTGCTTGTGTTCCCAAGGTTGCAAAAAGGGTAGCCAACTTATAATATGTGGCCTTGACAACGGAGGTGATAGGAAAATGGCACACTCCCTTTAGTGATGAATTCACGGCCTCAACCAAGTTTGTTGTCATGTGGCCATATCGTTTACCACCATCATACGATCGAAGCCATTTTTGCCTCAAGATTTTTGCTAGGTAGTCGTATCCCACTTTGTTCCTGAGTAGAAGTTCTTGAAATAGCTCATCAACCTCGTGCTTGTAATATGAGTTGGCTATAAAAATATGGTGCAGTTAACGCTGAATAATAAATAGCAAGATATCTTTAACGGAAATGAGTGGAGTAGGATGTACCCATTCGAAGCACCATTTTGTGTTTGTCATCATTTTTATACGTCTATAAGTAGTTTGCAGCAATATGGCGTAAACAATACCGATGATGAATATGGGGAGGTTCCCAAAATGGACCCATACGCTCGAGCGCCCATAGGAGCACCGTGCCTCTGTCAGAAATAATGCATAACCCATTCTTCTCTTTCACGCATAACATGAGATAGGACATGCGTTCGTAAGTTTTGAAGGAAGAATACCCAAGAGTCAAGATCTTCCTTCTGAACTATTGCGAAGGCGATGAGAACAATTTTTCTGTTTTCTGTCTTGTGTAACCACCAATAACAAAATGTGTGTGTATTTTTTGTACAACCAAGTGTCGTCAATCTAAACCATGGGCTTGCAATATTTGAATGCTTTGACGCACTATGGAAAAGTCCAAAAGAGGCTGTGGAATTCACACACTTTTGGTAAGAGATGATCATTTTGGTGCGCGTCTCTAGTTTCCAGGTTCACAACCATTCCCGATATATATCTCTTTATTAATTTTAGCCACGGTCGCAACTCTCTGTAGGATTCTTCCCATCGACCATATAATTTCTGTATCGCCCGCCATCTTGTATATCATGCTCTGTGGTACTCAACTATGTAGTCGTACTAAGATTTGGCTACAACAATACACGTCGCAACCGTTACACGCAGATTTGCCTTGACTAGCGGAATGAAGGTGTCACAGAGCACGTGCACATCCAAGTTAGAACGATCATGACTTAGTCTGTTGACCGTGCAGGTATGAGGCCCCTCGATTTTTGTGATCTACCATAGCCCGTTCAGCTTCTTCAAGCAAGATACATGAACCCTTCATGTAGACTCTTGGCTCTTGTAGGTACATTCCGTAATGTAGTAATCCGGTAGAGTCTTCTTCATAGTCGTCGTAATTGAGTTGCGTATGTTGTAGTTTTTGGTGGCAGCCACTGTGAGTTCTTTCCTCAAGAAGGTCATCCCAATATTGAGTTCACCATTAGCATGATGGTTGTACTGCTCAAGTTCTTGGAACCGCGAAAATTTTGGAACATTGAAGGCTTCGATATCAATCGTCGTGAAGTGCGATGGTGGTTGGTAAATAGAAACCAGGACGACGGAATATGAAATGTTGGGTGGTTAGGCATGTTCTTCGTTGCCTTCAACTAGATCCTCTAATCCGTCGTATTCCTTCACATCGTAGGGCATGTCAAGGTCTTCTGGTTGATCGGGGAAAGAGCCTTGCTTGTCACCATCGGGCTCCGACTCCCTTATCAGTTCTTCATCACAAATTGCTAAACACTCAAATCGAAATAGGTATGGGTCATCGAATGATATGACAACAAATTTACCACTTGCTCGTCGATCGTGAGGATGCTAACAAGACCACTCACCAAATGTACTACCAAGACCAACACCAAGATCAAGGTCGACAAAACCAGCACAAGAATGTCTCCCGACAGGTTGTTCAACATATTCCGCAGTAGAGATATACGTTGAATATCGTCTAGATGTGAAATCGTCGAACGGATTAAACGTGTCATGGTCTTACGACATCATGTAGTTTTGCGATGACAACGCAGAAACACCTATATTATACTGCGTGTATATCGAATGTTTGGGCATATCGTACGATGATGCCTCGATGGCACCCATACTGTACGGCGTGTATGTCGAATGTCTGGGCATATCGTATGATGATGACTCGCTGGCACCCATATTGTATGGCGTGTATGTTGAATTTCTGGGCATACCATACGATAATGCAGTGAAGTCAACGTTCAGTGGCATGTTCAAGTCAAAGGCAAGACTGGCTACGTAAGAATGTCTTGGCATAGCAAACGATGAGTCACTGAAGTCGTTGCGTGCACTTTGTATGGTTAATGAGTTGAAATCATTATACATAGTGGTTGTCGGGCTCTCAACGTTCGCATTAGAGTCGAAGTCAAAATTCGTCTGCCTCCAATTGGGGAGTACGATATCATTATCATCATAAAAAAATATTGCATACAGTTTCAGGGGTCCTTCGAATGAATACTGCAATTGGGCATCCAACATCAACTGCACATCACCGTCATCCCCGACATGGAATATTGAGTATGTTAGTAGTTCGTTCAACAGAGGAAGTCGATACTTCAACAGCTGCAACCTTTGTCCACGAACATGTGGAACATTCTTTCTCACTTCCTTCATAAACTTATTATACATCAATTTTCTCGTCAACGTCAGGGTTACAATATTTGACGATTGAAATACGACGTCGTGAGATGCATTGTCTATAATCTCGCCGTCATAGTATACCAAGGTAGTAATACTTCCTTGTCGCGACATGTCTTGCAAATATCTACGATCATAAAAAAAGAAAATACATTAGCGACCTTGTTTTTAATTCTAACTATGTAAGAATCGAGAACTATCATATAAACGTACAATTGACACAGTTATCTAAAAAGTGTCGTCACACAGATTAATTTGTTGTGCCTAACTTCTCAACTCTTTGGCTTCTATGAACAACTTCAATTAATACCAAATGGTTGGTGTTAAACGTAACTGCACTTCTTTCTGATATAAGGATACCGAGAACAACAATTGTTTCCCCGCAAAAACTGGGTAGCCGTCTGAGAGGCTCAAGAAACTCGCGTCCTACAGAACACGAGGTTTAAGAGACTTCTGACATGTTAGAAAACTCGTTGTGTACAGAGCGCGAGTTCCAACTTTACGACCAATCCTATAAAATGACCCAGTTCGTGTTATTATTAGCTATAATGAAATGATTTGAGCCTTATTTTTATCCATAGGCGTTCCTTTACAGTAGAAAGTGTGTAGAAGATGGCAAGACTTTCTGGAACCGTGTTCCTTTCTGAAACCTATTTCTACACTTCTTTCACATCCACGATCAACATAGATGAACTCTATGATTTGATTTCAACGCAACTTCACGAAGAAACAACATGCCAAATGTTTGCTTTGTTGGTGAAAATACATGTTGATGAGCCTGCCCCCGAGATGCATTGCATGCTCCCCTTATCAAACACTAAAGACCTTCGAAAGATGTCTAGAAGCTACACTCGTGTCAGGGGTACGAACATCAAGTTCACTGTAAAATTTGATGACGTTACTTCTTCATCCGAAAACAAACATGCAACTCCATTTACACCAAACGAAGAGGCAATTATGGTACGTAACTATCGTAGATGTATGGATAAAGAGCAAAAAATTGAATAGCTAAACTTAACATCAGATTCGTCCACAGACTATGACGAAACAAAAATTGACTCAACCTAAGTTACATTTCAGCTAAATGTAACTTAGGTTGTTAAGTTATTAAGGTTGTTAAGTAATTGTGAATGTGAAGTCATTGTAATATTGTTTACGTTGTTAACTAATTGTAGTACGATGGGCAGCTACTCCAAAGTAAATAATGTGTACTTTCTTATTGTACTCCTCAAACTCTCCACAACAATTAAAAAGGGTTTCTTAGAATGCAGGTCTACACTAATAGAAGCTAGAAACCAAAATATTAACGGACCTCGCATTAACCGGCTAACTTTTAATCTATTAATGACATGTCAAATATATGGAGTTTGCTTCAGGAATCTCTGTAGACATCGCTATCTGCATAACGCGAGGTCCAATGACATGTCATTTTTACGGACTGCCACGTCCAGAATCTCTGCAAAATCTCTACCAACCTCGCAGTTGGCAATGCGCGAGGTCCGCCCTATTAAAAGGGAGCAAACCCATCAGCAACCTCACTATCTCAACCCAACTCTACCGAACTATGTCACCGTTTGTCTAAGTGAACAACATATGTTAATTATACAACGACGTATGCTATCCACTGTAATTCTTCATACACGCCAAGGTTCAATTGCTATCAGATTCGAAGAGAATATTCAATTGCAGCTACTAATGGCAAGAAACAACAACTACTAATGTTTAAAACTGACGAGAAGTCTCAATATTAGGGAAATCGCGATCTTTTACAAGTGTACAAGATGCCCTCTTTGATCCCGATGAAGAATGCATAGATGAATTTTTTTTTTCTTTTATGATCGGGATGAAGAGAGCAGGTTTAGAGGTGCGAGGCCTGAGACAAATTGAGCAAGCACTGGGACATCGCTATGGCACCATTTGTCTACAGTAACCACACATGTATAAGGATGAGACGGAGAGAGCAAATCAAGTTGAGGAATTGAATAATCGCTCAGGCCCTAATATCAATTAATATGGTATACTATGACACCATTTGTGTAAATCAACAACACATGTTAATTAGCCAACGACTCCAAACTATTGTTTGAAAATTATTGTTTTTACCGTGTAATTACAAGAACTTAACGAATCAAAATTGTAACTTCTTCAATCGACATTTAATTGCAATTCTTTTTAATTACAATTATATGTCGTCGATACTGCACCTCTAAGCTTAGGTATTACGCAAATAATGCAATTGACTACTATGGTAACGCTTTTATGTACATTGTTATTCATGAACAAAAAAAGTTTAGAATCATTTTCATAGCAATTTTTATATCGTTTCTGATTTTTATATCGTTCCCCTAAACGCGAGTACCCAAATATATTGAATTTTCTAATTTTTGCTTACAAACACACTCTGCTTCAATATTTTTTTTCATGATAACATTTGTTACATTCTCAATTATTATAAGAAATTGCTTAGAATACATGCACTAGGCTAATTGATTTTTAAGCAACTAAATATTTTCTAAGCACCCCACAAAAGAAAGTTGCTTCACGATCCCAGAAACTAAAATCACAACTATGGCTCAAGTAATTGCTTGTTTCCCAACCTTTGCCTTTTGAAAAACTCGAACACATTGCGTTCTTCCTAATTCAAGGATCACAACTGCAATCGACTTGTTTCGGCTCGGTCAATGCGAAATTCACCCACATTTTACTAAAAAACCTCTCGATTTTAGAACGACAATTAGCAATGGTCCTTGAATCTCGTTTACTAGAATTCATGAAGTTGAGAGATGACACGATTTGAAGCCCATGTTTCCTTAGATCACCTCTTAAACAAATCGAGATGATTCTGTAGGCGTATATCGCTTCGACGTGACCTTCTTCGATCGCTTTCTTTAAACAACGAAGACTGAATTCCAATTTCCTCCGACTGAACAAGTTGACCATTCCTTTCCTATATAATGCTTCAACATTCTTGGCAGCTACGCATCTTTTTTTGAAAAATTCTCTTCCTTGGACACCATGAGACGAAGTTAAATTTCTCCATAGATACATTCTTGAATATTCTATCGTCGTTTGATGCACTATGAAAAGCCTTGCAACATAATTGGCCATTAACAAAATCGGTGATGGAATTGGACAAAGCATGCATGAGAATTTTCGCTAATAAATCTTCCGGAAGAGCTGTTACGCTGATGTTGGTCATGTTTTTCTTTGACATCACGAGGGATCCTGTCGTACAATGTATACGTATATTTGGTGTTAAACAGTAGAAGAAAATTTGATATGATAGAAGTTCATGGGATGGGGCCTATTTATAAGAGCCCTCGCATCCCATACGAAGCGACTTCTTTGAACCTCGCGTTCTCCAGATAGCGAGGTTCAATAAATATTGGTGATGATCCATTGAATAACTGCGACGATTCGTCGAAAAACCGCGGCGGTTTGAATTCGCTATATGCAGAGCGCGAGGTCTTCGTGGTGATTACCGCGATAAATTAATGTAGCTCTTCAATTTATTGGGTACCTCAAGTTATCCATAACGCGAGGTCACGCCTAGTAATTTAAAATTACAGAATATGAAAAGGCAGCTCACGTCGAACGAACCTCGCTACATGTACAATGCGAGGTCTTGGTGCGCATTTCCTCGAACATGAGGCCGCCTTACGTAAATAAGACAATAATTTGGGATCATTTTTCTTAATAATATTGGCTAAGGGTCATTTTCGTAAATAAGTATTTAAAAGGGGTTTGGTGTAAAATTTCCTTTTTAGAAAATAAATTCTTTATTGGACTGTTTTGGAAAGTTACTTTAATATAAAACAATTTTTTTAAAGTTAAGTCTTTATTTAAAGATTTAAACTTTTATTAATTATGTAATAATTTTTAACTTTTTTTGTTTAAACTCTCTCACGTGTCTTTACCTCTCTCGGTCTATGGTTAGTTGAAAGTAAACTTCAAAAATAAATAAATAAAAGTTTAATATCTGTTTTGACATTATACTATGATGAAAATTTTGTTTTATTTATCATTTTACTATTTTTCGATTAATTTTTTTCTGTTTTTATTTGATTACAATGCTAGTCTTTACACTTTTTTCATTTAGATAAAAATGGTGTAGTCCATTAGGACGTCATTACGTGTAAGAAAATATTAAAAATATTTTAAAACTTAAGATGCCAACGAACAAAAAACGTTTAGAATTTACAAAACTTTAGAATTATTCAAATAATAATATTTTGAAAAAATTAATTAGGATCAATTTCCCTTTTAAAATAAAAAACTTAAATTTATAACAACAACCAGTTGATGTGGTGGGATGAGACACTAAATCCATTAAACAAGGTTAAATATTCAAATTTTGACGTTGTGGATGGAGCAATTGAATTGAGAGGGTTGCCCCTATAACATGTCTCTACATTACCTATTCCAGATTAATCAATCAATATATTAAATATCAGTGGTTTAAAAAAACTTCCATATATAAAGCTTCATAAAATTTCGAAATTTCTTGAAAAAATATGTTATTTTTATAAGATTTTATTTTTATTTATATATAATTTGTTATAAATATTTATTTATGTATATGTTCATTATGATTAGAACTTTATATCTATCTATTAAATAAGAATACAATACAAGTATATCTCTTTAGCTTTTATTCGTATTTTTCTTTACTTTATCTATAACATGTTATCAGCACGATCTCGCTCGATTATTGTGGTTCTTGTTGGTGATTTTCCCAAAAAATTCAATTCAATATTAGTTGAATACATCCACTACATATTCAACTTAACCTGAAAAGTTTAGTATGTTTTATTTATTTAGTTATAAATATTGCTTAAAATTCCTACTCATTATTAAAATTAAAGATAAATTTATTCCTACTCATTATTAAAGTGAGTGCACATGTATATCATATCATATATGCTTAAATGACAAGGAATTTAGGAACATGATTTCTTCAACCTTCGAGTGGCATAAAAATTATATATTTTTTAATTAAAAATGTCCTCTCTGAGTGGATGGGATCGGATAGGGTGGACATCATAGTTAGTTAATTGAGCTTGGGAAAGATTTAAAAGCAACCTATTCAAAGGCCAAGATTTAGGCCCAATTTTATTCAAGTCCAAAATTACTCAGAAATAAGTATTTGTCGACTGTGTATTAATTTAATTAATATCTAGAAAGTCGTCCATTTAAGTGTATTTAAATATGTAATATTCTTGCTTGAAGAATTATGAATAATTTTTATATTGTATAAAAAATACTTATTTCATTTTAAGTAAAGTCTTGTTTGATAAACCGAAAGTTATTTCATTTTTAAATAAGGTGTTGTTTGATAACTTGAAAGATTAAGTGCTGAAAAATTAAATATTGAATTTTAATTATAAATTTATTTCATATTTTGTTTAAAATTAAGTGATATAATTATATTCTTTGATAAATTTAATTTTAACAGATAATAAAGTTAAAAGGAAAAAAATAAAATAAAAGGTATTAAAATATTCTTCATAAGTGATAAATAGATAACTTTAATCTTAGATTGTCATACCTATTTAAAAGAAAAATTCAACAATAGTCGTCGAACATTGCTGAACACCACTAACGCTGAATATCGCTGAATAATATTAAATTGATTAATAAAGATTAATAATTTCAAGGACTCAATATACAATTATAAATTATTTAAAATAAAAATTTAATTAAATTATTTATATATATTATATATATTTTTAATTTTTTAAATAATTAGATTAAATACCAACCATACTCAATCCCTAAATTAAAAACTCTAAATCTTTTCCCCAAATTAGAACCCTAATTCCCAATTAAAACCCAAATTTCTAAATTAAAACCCTATATTTCTTAGTTCTTCCCAAATTTCTAAATTAAAACCCTAAATATTTTGTTATGAATTAGTTGAGTTGGTTAATTAGTTAGCCTGATTGTTAGTCAGTTGTTAGTATGGTTAGTTTGTAAACAGACTTATTTGGTCTGCTATAAATACATTGTAATTGTAAACATTTCATATATGAAAAATAAGTATCATTTCCCTCAATATGGATTTAACATGGTATCAGTAGTTTTTCCATATTTTTGGGCTTTCGTTTTTTGGGCTCACTATCGTCTTCATTTCTCCTTAGCCTTTCTTCAGTTTCTTTCCCGTATTCTCAACTTCCGAAATCCCTAATTCCAGAAATTGTTTTCCCTTATCGGATTTCATGGCTGATCAGAAATCGATTTCTCTCACCCTTTGTTCTTGCATCCCTCCGATACGCCGGGGAGCTTGCTCGTGTCTCATCAGCACACCGGTGTCGTCAACAACAGCTTATGGAGCCGTTCGATGCGTATTTCCCCTCTTTCTGAATCTGTTGCTCTTTACTCCTCTGGTGCTCGTCGTTCCGGTGGCCCTCGTTTTTCTAGTTTTTGTGATTTTTGCAAACTCAAGGGTCACAAACGTGACCAGTGCTATAGATTGATTGGGTTTCCTCCGGACTTCAAATTCACCAAGCGTCGTGGTCCACAGGCGGCTCTCACTATTGATGGTGACTCTGTTTCGGCCCCTACTGTGATCTCTCCGGAGTCCTCTGCTTCTGCCGTACTTTCTTCTGCTCCGATTCTCACTTCCGATCAGTACAATCAACTTCTTGGCCTTCTGCGTAAAGATTCTCCTTCATCCGAGCCCTCTGCCAATTTTGCAGGTATTGTTTCTGGAAGATTACCTGCTTCTGATTCCATCACCTGGATTTTGGACACCGGGGCAACTGACCATATGGTATTTGACCTTCATTGTCTGGTAAACCCTATTTCCTGTGCATCTTCTCGATTGGTTCATCTACCGAATGGTAAAACTGCCCCTGTTTCTCATACTGGCTCGTATATTTTTGATTCTAGTCATATACTTCACAATGTTTTATTTGTTCCTCATTTTACGTATAATCTTCTATCTGTTTCAAAGTTATCTGTTGAGCTTCATTGTGCCATTATTTTTTATCCTGACTTTTGCATTTTTCAGGATCTCTCCACTGGTGTGATGAAGGGGATTGGTAGGAAGTCAGGCGATCTGTATGTTTTTGAATCCAAGTCTGGTTTGAGTTCTGTTTCTTCTTCTTTTTTTGATAAGTCTCACTGTAATGTTTCAATTGTTAATAAAACTAGTATTTGGCATGCCCGATTGGGCCATGCTTCTTCTACTACTTTACATAAATTGCCTTTATTTTCTGAAATTCCTCTTGATAGTTCTGTTATTCATGATTGTCATGTTTGTCCTTTAGCCAAACAATGTAGGTTGCCTTTTCCTGTTAGTCACTCTAGGTCAGATACTCCTTTTCATTTGTTACACTTAGATTTATGGGGTCCCTATAGAGTTTCTACCCATAGTGGTTATCGTTTTTTCCTTACTATAGTTGATGACAACACGCGTATGACTTGGGTTTTCTTGATGAAGCTTAAATCTGATGCTCCTCTTAAGATTAAAAACTTCTTACTCTTAGTTAAAAATCAATTTGCTGCTTCTGTTAAGATCATTCGTAGTGACAATGGCTCAGAGTTCTTCAATTCTGAGTGCTTTGCTCTTTTTACATCTTTAGGTATCATTCACCAATCTTCTTGTGTTCATTCACCCCAACAGAATGGGGTGGCTGAAAGAAAACACCGGCACTTATTAGAAGTTGCTCGGGCTCTTAGATTTCACTCTAATGTTCCTGTTAAGTTTTGGGGTGAATGTGTTCTGACAGCATGTTACCTTATTAATCGCCTTCCTTCTTCCATTCTTCTTTGGAAATCTCCTTTTGAGCTTCTTCATCACAAACCACCTAATTTTACCCATCTTAGGATTTTTGGTTGCCTATGCTATGCTTCTCAACCTAATTACAGTGATAAATTTTCCCCTAAAGCTATCCCATCTGTTTTTATGGGGTATTCTCCTACTCAAAAGGGTTATCTGCTCTTTAACCTACTCACTAAATCCTTCTTTGTCAACAGGGATGTTCAGTTTTTTGAACACATTTTCCCTTTTCATTCTTCTTTTTCTTCTTCTAGTCCTTTCTTTCCTAATCAGCCTTTTGTTTCTGATAATGATTTTTTACATTTGTCTCATCCTGATGTTCATACTTCTCATGATACTCATACTTCTCATGATCCTCCTACCTCTAATGATTCTTTTTTCATGATCCTATTCCTACTCCTCATGATGCTACTTCTAATCCTCATTCTTCCTCTGTTCTTGTTCCTGAGCATTTATCTTCTGACATAGCTTCATCAAGTGACCCGGGTCCTTCTCTGGTTGTTCCTAGTAGTTCTACTTCTGTTTTTCAAGATAATGTTCTTCGACGGTCTTCTCGTGTTCCCAAAACTCCTCATTGGTTCACTGACTACACTACTTCTTATCAATCTTCTTCTGATCAGTCTTTTTCTTCTTCAGGCCAGTATTTTCTTTCTTCTTTTATTTCTTATGCTCATTTGCCTTCTTCTACCCAAGCTTTCATTTCTTCTTCTTCTTCTTCTTCTCTTATTGAACCTTCTACTTATTCTCAAGCCGTTAAAGATCCTCTTTGGGTTGATGCCATGAAAGAGGAAATTCAGGCTTTGGAGTCAAATAACACTTGGTCCTTAGTCCCTCTGCCCCAAGGAAAGGTTCCCATTGGCTGCAAGTGGGTTTATCGGATCAAGCTTAATGCCTCGGGTACTGTTGAGAGGTATAAGGCCCGTTTGGTTGCTAAGGGCTAAACTCAAAGAGAGGGGGTTGATTACAGTGACACCTTTAGCCCAGTTGCTAAGCTGGTTACTGTGCGTCTGGTCTTGACTCTTGCTTCCATGAATCAATGGCCCCTTTTTCAGATGGATGTATACAATGCATTCCTTCAGGGTGATCTTCTTGAAGAGGTATACATGTCATTGCCTGAGGGTTTCTGCAGTCAGGGGGAGAAGCGTGTATGTAGACTGCAGAAGTCTTTGTATGGATTAAAACAAGCATCTAGGCAATGGAACAAAAAATTAACAGATGCTTTAATCCTTGCTGGTTACTTGCAAAGTAAGTTTGACTATTCCTTATTTACTGAGAGGCAAGGAACCAAGATAGTCATCCTTCTTATTTATGTGGATGATCTTTTGATAACTGGGAATGATGAAGAATTAGTCACAGAGCTTAAAACTATTCTGCATTCTAATTTCAAGATGAAGGATCTTGGAGATTTGAAATTCTTTCTTGGTTTTGAGTTACTTCGATCTAAAGAAGGCATTCTCTTAAACCAAAGGAAATATGCTTTGGAACTAATTAAAGATACTGGTCTTGGAGAAGCAAAGGTAGCTGAAACACCTATGGAACAACATTTGAAACTCACTTCTGCGGATTATGATTCAGAACTACAAGAAAGTAATGAAGATGTGGTACTGGAATCCGAGAAGCAGTTGTTTCAGAGATTAATTGGAAGATTAATTTATCTGACTCACACGAGACCAGATATTATGTATTCAGTTCATCACCTCAGCCAATTCATGCAGAAGCCAAAGAAGTCACATCTAGAAGCTGCAATGAGGGTGGTGAGATATATCAAGAAGGCACCAGGGCAAGGAATTCTGTTAAGAGCAGATGGTGATTATCAGCTGAAGGCATATTGTGATGCAGATTGGGCTTCTTGTTTGATGACCCGTAGATCCATCACTGGTTTTTGCATCAAGTTTGGAGAATCATTGATTTCCTGGAAATCAAAGAAGCAAAATACAATTGCTTGTTCATCTGCAGAAGCAGAATATAGAAGCATGACAATGACAGTGGCTGAGATTGTTTGGCTGAAAGGAATGTTGCAAGAACTTGGTGAAAAGAAAGAAAAGCCAACGATTCTTTACTGTGATAGCAAAGCTGCCTTACAAATTGCTGCAAATCCTGTGTTTCATGAAAGAACTAAACACATAGAAGTGGATTGTCACTTTGTGAGAGACAAGATACAAGAAGGAGTTCTTCAAACAGAGCATGTATCTTCAGGGCTTCAGCTTGCAGATGTTATGACCAAAGCCTTGGGAACACAACAACATAATTTCTTAATTTGCAAGTTAGGTGTTAGAAATATTTTCAAACTACCAACTTGAGGGGGAGTGTTATGAATTAGTTGAGTTGGTTAATTAGTTAGCCTGATTGTTAGTCAGTTGTTAGTATGGTTAGTTTGTAAACAGACTTATTTGGTCTGCTATAAATACATTGTAATTGTAAACATTTCATATATAAAAAATAAGTATCATTTCCCTCAATATGGATTTAACATATTTTCCCCAAATTAGAACCCAAAATTCTAAATTAAAACCCTAAATTTCTAAATTAATATCATAAATAAAATCTCAATAACTTTGTCCACATTATGCACTGCATTTCTTCCTACCCTATCTCCGTAACTTTTAGTCTCGAAATTTTCATCTCACTCAACGCTTACTCCTCAAAAGTCTGTCCCTTGTCTCACATTGTATTTCGTCCTCTATTATTTGTTCAATTACTTTTTTTGCTTCAACAATGGCGAAAGCTGGTGTGGGGGAATTTTGGGAGAAAAACTAGGGAATTTTGTTTTCATACCATGGGAAACTTATAGTTCTAATTTAGGGACAAGAATTAGGGTTTTTAATTTAGAATTTGAATATGATTAGTATTTGATCCAATTATTTAAAAAATGTTAAAAATAATATATATAATAATTTAATTAAAAATTTATTTTAAAAATTTATAATTGTATGTTGAGTCTTTGTGATTTTAAATTTTTATTAATTAATTTAATGGTGTTCAGCGCTGTTTAGTGTTAGTGATGTTCAACGATTTCGGCGCACGTAGTTGACTCATCCTACTTAAAAATATTAAATTATTGAAATTGTTAATTTTCATTGAATTAATTTTTTTCAATAGATCATCAAGCAAACCCTAATTTTTTATATTATATTCATATTTATTATCTGATTTGTATCTAAGATAATATTTGAGTTTAAATGAAATATTATTGGCTTATGGGTATAAAAGCCTTCAAACTTTTGGAACAAAATAATTAAATTCTTAAACTTTTTTACATCCAATTAAATCCTTAAACCCTATCAATAATTCAATATAACCCTTTTGACTAATAAAATTCATTGTTGACTAGCGATCGCGTTAAAAGAAGCTGACTTTGTTTGTCATCCCTGGTAACTGGTAAGTCAGTTCCCAGTCCATTGATTTCATGTGCATGCTGACATAGATTTTAAGCTGAAGTGGCGTGTTTATAACTATTGATGAATAATTTGCCTTTTTTATATTTTTTCAAAACAAAAATCATTTGAACTACTCGTCATCATCCGCTAATTGTCAATCATGGTAATAGAATATTATTATTGTTTTTTTATAAAATTTTAAAATATGTAAATCTCTCCTATTTGTAAATTGAAGGACAATACACATTTAAGTGTGCTCGAACCCTTGCAATATCAAGGGTGCCAACAAACTAAACTCTATTGACATTATTATCTTAAATTCACTTTCAAATGGAATACAACATTCATAAAATACTCAAATACATCAAGTATATGATTTTATTAGATTAATTTTTTAAAACATATAAAACTAACTAAACTGATATCACATTTCAATATCCAAAATTATTCTTCAAAATAATAGAATATCCAAAGACCAATATTTGATTATTTTAAGTGCATACAATTTGTACAAGTACAATTTAAAAGTCGAATAGACTATAAACATAATGAATTTGGGAAATTCTATATATAATTTATACGATATGAAAGTCGAGTTTAAATGTTCGAATTCCGAGAACTTCAATCTTTACAACTCTACCAACATCTCATTGCAAGATAAATCTATTACCCATCATCATTCAAACTTGGGAGATAAATTTAGAAGGGCTAAACTCAATAAAAAGAAAAACAAAAAGTGCAAGGCATATTTAGTTTAGTTATCCCAAAGTTCAAACCCCAACCCAATTACGCCGTAATTTGGGTTACCAATTAGGTCCATGTGAGGAAAACAAGCCGTTTCTTGTTATTAGCGTGGGTGATTATTTGGAGTAGAAAACATCTTTTTTTATGTCTCTATTTATGTTTTAATATTTAAAAAATAAATTTAAAGTTTAAGATTAGAATTAGGGTTTAGAGTATTGAGTATATGGTGTATTTAAAAGTTTAGGGCTTAAGATTTAAAATTTAGAGTTAGGGTTTAAGATTTTAATTTTTTTAGTGTTAAGGCATAAAAGGATACACTAAAAAAGGCAGAGAATTTTTGTTCGATTATTTGATATATTGGTGGTGGATGTTTTCATAAACTTATATAAGAGTGTGATTATTTTTCTAAGCTCAAAGTCTAGCCCAGAATTTCGAAAGGTTGAAATAAAAATATTAGGTCTAAAAAATGTGCTTGAAGAAAAAAATAAGTTTGTTTAAAAAATATCTTTGCTTGAATTTATACCTCCAAATTTCAAGTTCAACCTAACATGTCCCGTTTTATAAGTTTGTAATGTATTATACTGTAGACATGAGAATGTCTACTGGGAGAAGCGCGTCCGTACAAAGCGAAATTCTCTGAATTTTCGCTACCTTTTTCTTCTTGAGTGCTCCGGTGAGGGTTTAATCTCATGTCTTCCGTATGATGCTTGCTCCGATGAGTGTCCGACCACCTTCCGGCCGAGGTGAGGAGTGTTTAGATAGGCCGTGTGACGGCGTTAGGCACCCATGTCGCCCTTGCAGTCAAGTTTGGAACGATGGGCACTTTGGTGGCACTAATGGCCGGTGTCGTGCTAATGCTTGCTTTCTTTTTGTTTTGCAGGATCTGATTTGCGGAAGAGGTACATTGGATTGGAAAAGATGGAGGTCTGAGGTTTTGGCTTGTTTCAGGGTTTCAGTTTCAGGGTTTGAGGTCTTGAGGTTTTATTTAGTTTAGATATGCGATGACGAAGGGTCTAAGAAGTGGTTAGATCGGGTTTTGGTAGCTAGTTTTGTGCAGCAGGATTTTTCTGGAACTTTTAGCTCGCAGGGTGTTTGTAAATTTGTCTGGATCAAGGTTGACGATGATGACGTGTCATATAATTTTGTTTGTTTGTGCATGGGGTTGCATGGACTGGTGTCCGAGGTTTTGGGATTGGACGCGCGTATTTTTGAGGCGCCAGACATGTTGGAGCGCGCATTTGCACGGTCGTTGTGCGAATTTGGGGAACATTCCCCCGGGACAGTCTGATTCGCGCAATCAGAGATGACTTTTGGGGGACAAGCGTCACAAAGTAATAGTTGTGGGGCCTAGGGTCACAATGGTCACGAGGCGTCGTTTAAATTTTTCATTTTTTATTTTGTTTCTATCTGTTGCGATAATGAAACGTCAGTTTCATTAAAGAAGATGTTTGTCTATTTTGCCCCTAACATCGAAAGTATTTGTGACAATCCAAAAAGGGGTAATTTGGTTTTTTACGATCATATGAGAGGATCTTAACCTAAGTGTGGAAATGTTTTCTTCAGCCGCAAAGGGGGAAAAAGGTTCATTTAGGATTTTTCATTTTCGCTTTTGTTGTTCAAGAATAGCTTCGAAGGAAGAGTGTGTTTTATGGGTTTGAGTTGTTTGGGAATGTCTTCTATGGAGGAAGAAGTCGAAAGGATGCTAAGTAAACTGAAGTTCACGGATGAAGAACTGCTGGATGTAGATGAAGCTGAGAACTTATTGCAGTCCGAAATGCCAGGTTTTGAGAAATGGATTGTAGGTAAGCTCATCTCCCCCTCTATTGTGGATGGCTCTTTATTACTTCGTGTGTTTGTTGTTGTTTGGAAGAGTCAACACTTAGAATATGCATCTGAAATAGGCCCTAATATGTTCTTGTTTAAGTTTGTAAAATAAGAGGATAGAGATTATGTGCTAGACAGGGTTCCCTGGACCTTTAATGGAGAATTATTGGCTCTGAAGCCTTTTGATGGTAGTCTCAGCCCAAAGGAATACAATTTTACTTTCATGGCTATTTGGATTAGAGTTTATAAGTTACCTCTGGTGGGAATGAATGAAGAAGTGGGAAGTCTATAGGAGAAAAGTTTGAAAATTGTTTAAGTGCTGA